>JAFIRS010000248.1:5000-492500 GCA_018342105.1 Gonioctena quinquepunctata
GTTGAGAGAGCATTACAATTTCTCCTCGACTCGCTCGAGGAAGGGATATTTACGTCACGACACAGAGATAGGAGAATCAGGGCGGTCCCGGCGGTCAGCTCAGGACCAAGGTTGCCAATTTGTGAGTTAATACTCACATTTGTGAGGAATATCATGGTCTGTGAGTAATTTTGTGAGTAATGGCCAGTTGTGAGTAAATTGTGAGCTATCAGAGGTCAGCGAACATTCAAAGTGCATATGAATTATACCCGCCGCCGCCGCCACTGAAACTTCAACATGAGCCGCTCTCGATTGGCGTTTGGTTCTGGTAGCGGTTGACGTTAAGCCTAGTTTTCATCACAGCGGATGGCGGATTATTTTGTTACGGACTTTTTCTGATTGGTAGAAAATATTCAAAATGTGAATGGCGCGAAATATTTGCGGATATTTTAACATTTTGCGGAGTCACATTTTATGTTAAATATTTTTTAACTTTCTTTGGGGGTTTTTCAGAGCTTTTGGCAGTTTGACATTAGATAAATGAGGTTATAATCCCAGCTCGAGTTTATATTTGTTTTATGGTCTGTAGTTATGTCGTTAAAGCCCCAAAATAGGGGGGATATTTTGTGGTTAAAAATGTTCAAGTAATTTAGATAATCGTACTCTGTTACTGTGTTGGGCAAGATGAATTTGACGAAGAAGAGATTATGATATGATCCTTTAGCTTTCTATTTAAAAAATTTTTTTCTTACCCACCATCGTTTAGGGTTTCCGTTTCTTTTAATTTTTTGGAAAATGCTAAAGTAGTCCCAACAAGCAAATTTTACGAACTTTTGTGTTAATTTTTTTCTATACCTGAATACTGAATGAATTTTTTATTATTTGTACTATTCAATTCGTTTTGAAATCAAAACAACCTTTGACATGACAATGATGTTCCGTTTGTCAAAACCAGATAGTTATCTTGTCAAATGAAAATGTTACTAGAATTCACTAAATGCTCCGCGTTTATGAAAACGTTTGTTTGATGCGAGGATCATCCCTTACGCGGAATTTCATTCCGCCATCCGCAATCCGCTGTCATGAAAATAGTTTTTGAATGACATCGTCGTTTCCCGATTGGCCGGTGCATGACAACTCACTAACTCAGCCAATCAGAAAACAACAATGCCATTTTAACGTCAACCGCTAACCGAACCACACGCCAATCGAGGCGGCCAAACGCCAATCGAGGCGGCTATGGTCCTAATTTCTTGGTTGGTCACAGTTGTTTTAATACAATTTACTCCCTTTTTCACCTACTTTTTAATCGATAGACAACAGATTGTAAAAGTTGAAGTAACAAACTACATCTATACAATGAATTTTCATGTCGAAAGCTGGAAAAATAATTCTAATAAATTTCAGACAAACAATCATAATCTCGATTCTAATTGAATTTGAAAAAATAATTATCGATATTTTTTATAGGAAATATCGATACTATCGCAAACTATCGATGTTTAACGAGCATTGCTCTTATCGAATGAATAAACTTCAATCATTTGATCGAATGCCAAATGCGCCAAACGGAAGCAAGGACCATAACACTAGAGAGAGAAAGGGAAACTTCAATCAGTTCAATAATTTTTTATGTTTTTGTATTGTCAACGGTCAAGCCAGTGTCCTACACTACACCCAAGGACATTATTTGATGACCTTGCACTACAACAAAGATCTCAACTCGGACCTCGTGTTCTGTCAAAAACGGGTTTAGTTAACCTTAGTTTTTGACGGATGTCAGATGAAACAACAAGGATAAATTTATTCTGTGGAAAAAGGGGAAACATTAACCAGTTTATAATCTAAAATTGCATTTTCCTTCCTTTTGTATTTTGTATATATGTAAAATCTGCCTTTTGATATTTTGTAGTTGTGAGTAATTTGTGAGTAAGCCCAAAAAAAATTGTGAGGAAATCGGTGACGACCTGTTGGCAACCCTGCTCAGGACGTCAGTATCATACCAGCAGCAGTCGGGAGAATGTGCAATGAAGAAGAATTATTGACGATAATTTCACTTCAGATAATTTGAACAAATTAAACTGAATCATTGATTCAATTTAATCTGTCGGACGATAGGTAGATCAAAATATTTTTGGTGACGTGGTGGCCGCGAAAAACAAAAGAAAATTCTCAAACATAAACAAAAGCAAACGATATTTCTGTAAGACAATAAAAACAAAAAAACTTATTTCTAACAGAAAAACAATCATTTCTTGAATGGAGAAAAAATATTTACAAGAAAAAGATTTACCAAATTAAATATTTTGTGTACGGAATTATTTTATTAAATGTTCGAACAAACCACGTTTTTGGGCCAAACAATAGCCGAATCTATTGTACATTCTCTGCGGTTGTGTAAATAGGCGGCATGTTTCAAAAGGTAATAATTGTCACGATCTTGTGTTTTCGCAACCACGGCTCGGCAAGCTGTGCGATGTGTCGCATTGCCACGTGGTCAGTTAATGCGTCGGGTGGGGTAACAGGAGGGGGGGACAGCAGTGCGTCTCTCTTGTTTATGTGGTATTATCATATCATTGCGTTCCTTCTTCAACTTTTTATTGAAAAGTTTTTCCTTTTTTTCCCAGATAAAATGTTTCCGATACTGTATATCTTTGTGTGCTGGTTATACTTCTTTCCTTTGATTTGAGTCAGATCACATATAAATAATAGGAAGCATTTAGGGGTATTGAATCCTTCTTCAACTTTTTATTGAAAAGTTCAAGGTTTATATAAAAATAGAAATGCTGCTTTTGTTTCCAATGGAAATTTTCTCTGGCACATGATTGGTTAGCTTGATTGATGGCAATTTCAGAATCAATAAATTAATTCTGTAATCTATCTTTCCGACTGACCGTGCCATCAAACAGACAACAACTCCTTTCCCGGCTAAAGCCACGCTGGACATTGTACTACATCTGATAGGTATTTTGAATGGACCCTTACTCAGAAGAAAAAATTCTGAAAGTAAAAATGTACATTTTCATTCAGATTGTTATTTGATTTTCTATTCAAGTCTCAATTAAGAACTAATATACCGGGTGTCCCAGTATACCTATTCCAATGGATTATCTCAGCCATTTCGAAAGATAAAAATTCCATGATCTCCAATTCGTTCAAGGAACCTTCAACTGAGAAAAACAAAAATTGAAAGTCACTTCGGGTTTGACTGGAAGTGACTCTGTCTTTTTCATTTCAAATAGCACCCTGTATATTTTTTGCAATTTTTTATGTCTACTCAAAATTATATTTCCAACAATGTATCACACTTTGTATTTTACATTTAATTTGATGGAGAAAACGTCAATTGAAATTTCAAATTGAAAGAATTGCAGTAGGCTATGATATTTTGTGTAATCATCGTCCGTAGCATTTGTTCTTTCAAAGGCAGTACGCTTCCTATGAAATGATCCACTTGTTGCCAAATTCGAAGCCAAGCGTGTGAAATACATAGCGCTTGGCATTCGTCTATCAGGGTATTTCTCTCTGTATGCACGTAGGGCAGCCCGACGATTGTTTTCGCATTTTCCATAAATCAGTATCATATCGAATTTCTCTGGATTAGTGAAGTTATCATAATTTTCACGGTTATTCATTCTTGAATGTTGGTTTCTCTGATACGTTAACAACTATTGAGATTTTACAATTCTAATAATTTGAAAAAATTAAATTTCCGGAAGGTTTTTTTTTAAATTTGACATTCTCTTCATCATCTCGAATGCAAAATTGTTCATGAATTATCAATTATTATTGAAGACAAAATCAAGATTACACAAAATATCGTAGCCTGCAATTCTTTCAATTTGAAATTTCAATTGACGTTTTCTCCAAATCGAATGTGAAATACAAAGTGTGATACATCGTTGTGTGATACATCGTTGAAAAGATAATTTTGAGTAGAAATAAAAAATTGCAAAAAATATACAGGGTGCTATTTGAAATGAAAAAGTCAGAGTCACTTCCGGTCAAACCGGAAGTGACTTTCAATTTTTGTTCTTCTCAGTTGAAGGTTCCTTGAACGAATTGGAGATCATGAAATTTTAAAATTTTTATCTTTCGAAATGTCTGAGATAATCCATTGGAACATGTATACTGGGACACCCAGTATATAAATAAGACAAAAAAAATATTTTCCAAGAAGAAGGCGCATTTACCAGAAACTATTTGTAACGTTGATGCAAATATTTCCATTCAATATTCAATTGAGAATGTCTCCCTTTCCAAAATAAAGCTTGTTTTGGCCCTTCCCCGGTTTTCTGAGAACGAGATATACAGTGCGTAAAGTGTGGAAACGCTCTATTATCTTACGAGTTAATCATTTTCGGAGGTAAAGCTCGGACATGTCGATTTTGCATTTTAGTTTTCCACCTTTTTAAAAAGAAAAATATTTTCCCCCACCACCCTACAAGACAAGAAGTCATCGATATTTTTTTTAATTAAAAGGGTATTTTTTTCATATCAAAAATTGAAAGCTCATATTTTTTTCTGAGTTCAACCATCATACGTCATATGTAACACTTCAAGTTACAGTATACTGAGTATAAAGGAAACCAGTGTTCATATTTCTTAACATTCATTTAATTATCTATTTTGCAATGGAAATATCATAAGTTAGTAGTGAAACTAAACAAATTTACAACAAATGCTCGAACTGAGCTCCTTGGGTTGGTTGACAATATCCAAGACGTCTGATGAATCCTTGGGTTACGTTTGACAACATCTCTGGTGTAAATAAGACATTAAATTCAAAGCCATTATTTTGATTACACACTTCTTGCATAATTCCACAAAACTCCATGCGTCTATAGAAGTCGTCTTCATTAAGTTCATGTATAAGTTTAACTTTACATGTGGTATGGTTGAACTCAGCAAAATATGGGCTTTCAAATTTTGATTTTCACACTTTATGAACGCACTGTATACCCGATACGAAAACTTTTGCCAATATTCATAAACGTTTACAGGAGACTGATTAATTTTGTAAATCGGTTTTTTCTAATATTCCCAATAATTTTATATATTTTGCTCAAAATCGGTGCATTAGAAATGTTTTAGAATTCTAATAATTTTTTTAAATATTCATTAGATCTGATTTTTTCTAATTTTATGTTTGGTAATTTTGTTTAACACTTGCTATACGAACTGTAACACCTAATTAATATTAAATTATTCATATAGTAGGACATTAGTATATTAAAGTATAAGTGGATAAAAAGGGCTTTAAAACACGCGCGATTTTTCGAGCACGACGGCGCAGCCGGAGTGCTCGAAATAGAGCAAGTGTTTTTAAGACCAGTTATCCACGAATACTTTACGTTATTTTTATTGGTGCACTTTGAAATCATATATACTGGTATTACTACAAAAAATAGAACTAAGAACTAATAATGCAAGAAGGTTGAATTCGTGATATGACATCAGTATACCTTTCGTTGTCATGGAAATGAGAAAAACATTCATTTGCAATTTGTTACCAAAGATCAATATTTGTTGTCGCAGGCTCAAAATGAATGATTCTAATATCGATTTTTTTTGAATAGTGAGGCAAGATCGCGGTAAATACCGCGGAAATCCAGTGATATATATAAAAAGAATATGAAAAAGTTCATCAAATGGATGGAGGAGCACATATAAATGACCGAATTGAGTAATATTTTATGTGACGTTACAAGGTATCCTGTCAGATCAATAATCAAAAATTTGTCATTTAGACTTCACGTTTCTCGATTTGTTGATGTTGTCATGGTTACCTTTAAAAAACGCGCGTTCTTTAAAGTTCGATTTAAACACGCTGAGGCGTGCTTTAAATGGGTAAAAAGGGGCACCAATAAAAAAAAGTATGTTATTCTCTAGAATCATGTGTGTTATTCCCGATAGAAGTGAGTTTCCTTATGGAATGATTAAAATCATATTTTACCGATCGCATAGTTGGCTGGGTTGTTTATAATGCGACGAAAAATACAATTATCTCATTTTGTCATTATAGCGCATCTATTGAAATCATCAAGTACTTCCTCTCTGATTTATACCGGACGAAATTTGTTAAATTTATACACGTACCAACATGATTAGAGATAACGAGTTTTATTAGATGCGACTTCATACAACGAATTTACTCTTTTCAAGAGGTTTTTTCAACAGTTAACATTTCAGACTAAACAATGGTCCGGAAGTAAGTAGGGCCTCCCTGGAGACCCAGATGGCTACACAAGCGCTCCCCAATGTTTATGTTTATCAAGAATGAAATGAAAAGAATTGATGAAAACTTTTTCATAGCCAATTTTAATGCCCGTCACATGGTAATCAGGGTAAACCAATTATTTCCTTTTTCAGATGCGATTTTACGTGTCATTTTTGATCAAACTGTATTAGGTTTCCCTATTTCCAAAATCGACCGTTCTTGAGCTATTTTTATCCAAATTCTGTTGTTTGCCCTTATGATTTTTAGAATGCACCACAAAGTATTGGGACAGCGAGTGCATGCATAGGGCTTCAAGCCTATGCAATAAGAATAACAGGGTGTTCACGGCTCAGTTGTCAAAAACACATTTCTCAAATTGAATTGAGTTTATTTAGTTCAGAAATATTTACAATATTTTGAAACACGTCAAAATAAAATAGGACAATAGTCAGTATATAGGAATGAAAAATATTTAAAGATTTAAATATTGTAACGAACCTAGGCCGGACCTGTCGCCTCACGTGTTGCCATCGACAGCGATGAGATCATCCCCGGAGATATTCGAGAACCATCCAGTCGCTCTGCCGCGAAAAAAACAACGGTCAATATTGGAAACAATTGGAATATGCTAGTCGCCAACCGTCCGAATTCGAAACATCGAGAATGCTGTATCGGAGATAAATAGACAGCCCTCAAGAGGGAGTAGACAGTCTGAACGAGCCCATACCATCGAGCTACACAGTGGCGTAGTAATATAAATTAAGTTGTAGATTAAGTGTTAAATAAATTAGTTAAACCAAGTTAAGTTTATTTACGTTACAATTGGTGTCGGAAGTGAGATTTTGAAAATAAACAAGTGATCGTGGAGTGGATAGTCAGAAAAATAAATTGATAGACCTTTTTGTACGCCCAAAATAGACAGTGGCCTGGTTTTCGCGAAGTGGACAATTGTGCGTGGGAATATAAACTGATACACTGTTCGCGTGAAACAGAAAATAGACAGTGGCCCGGTTTTCGCGAAGTGGACAATTGTGCGTGGGAATATAAACTGATACACTCTTCGCGTGAAACAGACAATAGACTGGTGGCCCGTGGAAAAGAATTCGCGAAGTGAATTTTTAACAAACTGATAAACTTTTCGTGTAAAACTGACTGATACCTCGTCAAAGACAAAATGTGTTCAAAGAAAAGTGCGCCTTGCGGATTTGAAGGTAGCGGAATTGAAACAGGAATTGGAGGAAAGGGAACTGGAAACAACAGGTAAAAGCAAGTACTCCAGGAAAGACTTGCAGAAGGACTTATACAAGAAGGTGAGGACCGAAACATTTTTATTCAAGTTCCGAGGTGATTTAAGTTTGGTAATGAATAAACTGGAAGAAAATGCAAGAAGCCTGGAAGAAAGTTCCTGGAAAACACAGAAGGCCTAAAAAAATTGTTGTGGTGTGGCTAAATTTCTAGAAGAAGAATGGGAACCGTTGGGACAGAATAGATAAAATTGGGAGCAAATGAACACGGAGGTAGATAAAATAAAGGAAACGATCAGTAAGCTGGAAAAACGAATTAATAGTGCGCCCTCCACAGAGATGGTTAACGAAAATGCAATGCTGGACTTGAGTTTGAACGTGGATAAGTTCAAGAGGGTATAAAAAATGTCAAGGTCATTTTCAGAAATAGGGAAGCTTTCCATGAAGCCGCCTCAGTTCGACGGAAAAACTCCATGGGCAAATTACCGCCGGCAGTTTGAAGCAGCAGCCAAAGCAAACGGATGGAATGCAGGGGAAAGAGCTGTAGCACTGACACTTGCATTACGTGGAAAAGCGACAAATATTCTACAAACTCTCACCGCCCAAGAACAGGAGGACTATGATCAGCTGATTAAACATCTAGAATTACGATATGGCCACGCCCATTTGGAACACGTATACCACTCCCAGCTGAAAAATCGCTGTCAGAAATCGGGCGAATCCTTACAAGAATTTGAAACTGACATTGCACGCTTGGTTCGTCTCGCATATCCAGCCATACCGGAAAATGTAATGGAGCGATTAGCAGTTCAGGCATTCTTGGATGGACTCCGTGACCAAGAAACCAGACAAGCGTTGATATTAGCTCGTCCAACACATCTCGTAGACGCACTGGCACGAGCTTTGGAATTCGAAGCAGCAAAACAATGCTGCAAAACCAAAGTAAAGTTCAAACGATTGGGAAGACTCACCGGAGCCTGCTAACTTGGAAGCTGCCATAAGAAAAGTGATGAAGGAAGTGTTGCCTGAGAAAGACAGATAAGATGCCGGAATTGGGCAAAATTGGACATGTGCGTAGCAAATGTCCAACATTCATCGACTCCGATGCAGGAAAACTAAAAAGGTCGACGAAGGGCAATCGTCGGCATGTGTCCAGCAAGCCCTGGTTAACAACGCATATGTCGCTATCCTTCAACGACAGAACAAAGGTGTCTTCGTAGACGGTCTCATCAATAACGAGCCTTGCACCATGCTGCTAGATACAGGTGCGACTAGGACAATTATCGGGCCTTCCTTTGCCAGAACACCGGAACGGTTGAACCGACAACTTGGAAGCTACGAACAGCAACAGAGGAGCCAGCTACTGTTTAGGGCGAGCTACCGATTGAAATAATTTTGGGCAGCACAAAAGTCAAACATCAGGCAACTTGTAGCGGACATCGAAGACGATGCAAATCATAGGAATAGAAATCATGAATTAAAGAGGGTTTGAATTGGATTTCAAAGACGGCGTCCCACGTGTCAACGGAGAAGAGCTGGTGCTTCATGGGAGAAGTGAGGGGTTGATCCGTATGTTGTTGGCTGAAGATGTAAGCGTACCTGAGGGCTGAAACCATTCTGGAGGCTCGCCTGGACGGGAAGTACGAGCAGTGGAAACGTGGTGATGTTCGAGCCCAAACTTCATGATGAGGGAAATGGACGAGGGATTGCACTAGGGAAGACCTTGTTGCGTGCTGACAAATTTGTGCCCGTAAGGGTCCGAATATCAATTATTTTCCAGTGACCTTGAAGAAAGGAACAATATTGGGGCACTGCTCGCCAGTTTCCTCAGTGATCCGGAGTGTACGGGTACGATTAGCCAACCCAACAACTTGCCCACAGAACTAGAAAAAATTAGTTGCCATCTCTTCCAAAGATATAAAACCAGCTCAACAGCCCAAACTAAAATTTAGTTAAGAAGTACCAAGACATCTTCGATACCGGACAAGGAAAAGGAGGTCGAACTAATGTGGTCCAGCACAAGATTGATACTGGGGTGCCGACCGATCCGGCAATCAGCAAGAAGACTTCCTCTTGCCAAGAAGGAAGAGGCTGACAAAATAGTCAGCGATATGGGAAAAGAAGGAGTTATCGAACCATCGACAGTCCCTGGTCCTCTCAGTCGTACTGGTGAAGAAAAGGATGGATCGACACGCTTTTGTGTAGACTATCGCCAACAATAATGTCACGAAGAAGGACAGTTACCCTCTCCCGAGAATAGATGACACCCCTAGACACGTTGGCTGGTTCCACGATTTTCCGACCCTTGATCTGAAGAGTGGATACTGGCAAGTAGAACTGAGCTCAGGAAGATCGAGAAAAGACTGCTTTTACCATCGGCTCAGGATTGTGGCAGTTCACCGTTATGCCATTCGTTGTAATGCTCCCGCCACATTCGAAGATTGATGGAAACAGTACTGAAGGGACTCTCATGGAACACGTGTCTAGTGTATCTCGACGACATAATTGTGGTCGGCAGATCGTTTGAGGACCACGTGAAAACTTGGAGGAAGTATTCCTGCGACTGAGGAACTCCGGTTGAAACTAGCCCTAAGAAATGCCATCTGTTCCAAAAGAAGTACGATACCTCGGCCACGTTGTCTCTGGGGAAGGAGTAGCAGTCGACGACCAGAAGATCAAAGCTGTTAAGGATTGGCCCATCCCAAAGACATTCACCAACTTCAAGTTTCCTTGGTTTATGCACATACTATCGCCGATATGTGCTGGGATTCGCCAACATCGCTAAACCACTGACCAAGCTCACGGAAGGCCAAACAAAGTTCCAGTGGTCGAAGAATGTCAAGACTCATTCAGGAAGCTGAAAGGGCTTTGATCAACGCACCTATACTGAGCTATCCCACCCAAAGGGAAATTCATTTTGGATACGGACGCCAGCAACGTGGGACTTGGAGCTGTCCTATCTCAGATCCAGGAGGGACAGGAGAAGGTCATTGGTTATTTCAGCAAGACGCTTAGCAAACCAGAGCGCAATTACTGTGTCACCAGGCGAGAGCTGTTAGCCGTTGTAAAGGAGTGGAACACTTCTACAAGTACGTGTATGGAAGAAGATTCCTGTTGAGAACTGACCATGCAGCTCTCAAATGGCTCTTACAGTTCAAAAAATCCTGAGGGTCAAGTAGCACGTTGGATCGAGAGACTCCAAGAATTCGATTTCGAGATCGAACATCGAGCCGGAACTAGCCATAAGAATGCAGATGCCTTGTCGCGAAGACCATGTCCAGATGATTGCTACATTGCCGACGAGCAGAAGAGAAAGAAGCACACTTTGTAGAACCGCGGCAATGGATGACAACTGGAATGACAGCAAGATCCAGAAAGACCAAGAGAGAGACCCCGACCTTGGCTTAGTCGTCAGCTGGAAGAAGGGCACTCGAAGACCATCATGGCAGGAAGTCGCAGGTTACTCGCCGCTTTAAGTCCTATGGGAACAATGGAACTCTCTTATTCTGGACAATGGGATCCTGAAACGTGTGCTGGAGGCCGATATTGGTGGGAAGACAGACGCCAAATAATTGTTCCCAGGAACAGAAGAGAGGAAGTGCTGCGGGAAATCCATGATGGAGTCGCCGGAGGACATCTGGGAGTGACGAAGACCCTGCAGAAAGTGAGGCAACGGTTTTACTGGGCCAATTGTCAAGCTGACGTCCAGGACTGGTGCAGGAAGTGCGCTGTATGCGCTGCTAGCAATGGACCTCGAATACTACCCAAGGCCCCGATGCGTCAGTACAACGTAGGCAGCCCGTTCGAGAGAATCGCCATTGACATCGCCGGCCCGTTTCCCGTATCCGACCACGGGAATAAATACATCCTTGTGGCAATGGACTACTTCAGTAAGTGGGCGGAAGCCTATGCCCTGCCCAACCAGGAAGCCATCACCGTCGCCGACGTCTTGGTGAAAGAGTGGATATGTCGATTCGGTATTCCAATGGAGCTGCACTCGGATCAAGGCAGAAATTTCGAATCAACCTTTTCAAGAAATATGTCTACTGCTGAACATCCGCAAGACAAGAACCACGGCCCTACATCCGCAGTCCGATGGAATGGTGGAACGGATGAACAGGACGATCAACCGCCACTTGTCCAAGGTTGTCTCCTGACCATCAAAGACTGGGACCAGTATCTTCATTTGTTCCCCGATGACCTATCGATCCGCAGTACACGGTCAACCGGTCAAACTCCTGCTAGTATTATAATGGGCCGAGAACTGCGACTGCCTTGATGACCTGAAGTTTGGGATACCGCCAGGACAAGACACTGCGGGAAAGGGGCTACGTCAGCAAACTTCGGCAGAGAATGGACGACATCCACGAACGAGTCCGGTTGAACATCCCGAGTGCCAGCGATAAAATGAAGAAGACCTATGACATCAAGGCCGACGCTGGAGGATTTAAGGTTGATGACCTGGTTTGGCTGTACAACCCAAACGTCGTCGTGGACTATCACCAAAGTTGCGGAACTCGTGGGAAGGCCCGTATAAAATCGTGAAAAAGGGTAAACGACCTTGTGTACCGAATCCATAAGCCACCCCGAGGGAAACCAAGGGTCGTCCATTTCAACAGGTTGGCCCCTCACGCTGGAAACCATGACCAAGTTCGCACCCTCAAGCCACCGGAGGATGATATGACGTTCGAGAAGTTTATGTCCTTGTATTCAAACGGGCAGAAAGTTCTACATGGGGTTACTAGAGGGGTCACGAGACCTTTCGAGGTGCCTGCTGACTACGCACTAGCGCACTGTGTGCAGAAGATCTTCAAATGTCCAGGGGCATCGCCGTAGTGTTCTCCAAGAAATTTGGTCAACCCCAAACACTGCGGGGCAGAATCCAGAAGTTGGTGGGTGCTACAGTTGAAGAAAGGCCAGAGAAACATCTACTACCTAGTTACCAAGAGGCATTCCCCAAGATAAACCGTCCTATGAAGATGTCTGGAAGAGTCTCCCAAACTAAGAGATACTATGGTGGACCAGAATCTGGTGGATCTAGCAATTCCAAAATTGTCCTGTGGTATTGATGGGTTGGACTGGAGAGTCATAGAAGTATGCTGGAGGCGATATTCAGATCCAGCGGCGTCAAGATTTTGGTTTGCTGTAACCCTCTTCCACGACCGATCCATGAAGACCGTGGAGTGTTACTTTCATCGAACTTCACGGTGAATATGAAGTCATGCAGATATCGTCACACTCCAAGGATGAAATTTCGGGACGAAATGTCTTTAAGAAGGGGGCAATGTAACGAACCTAGGCCGGACCTGTCGCCTCACGTGTTGCCATCGACAGCGATGAGATCATCCCCGGAGATATTCGAGAACCATCCAGTCGCTCTGCCGCGAAAAAAACAACGGTCAATATTGGAAACAATTGGAATATGCTAGTCGCCAACCGTCCGAATTCGAAACATCGAGAATGCTGTATCGGAGATAAATAGACAGCCCTCAAGAGGGAGTAGACAGTCTGAACGAGCCCATACCATCGAGCTACACAGTGGCGTAGTAATATAAATTAAGTTGTAGATTAAGTGTTAAATAAATTAGTTAAACCAAGTTAAGTTTATTTACGTTACAATATAAATATGAAATATTATGGTTGTTGTGAAGATGTATCTGTCTTTGATTAGCTTGAAATATTCATCAAATGAGTATATACAGTTTTCTGCCAAAACTCTTTCCAATTTTATAAAAAATTTGGAAAGTGACAGATCTCGAAATTTAGTTGGTGATGAATTGAACCATTCAATAGCTTTGTAATCTAGTGGGTGGTTGTAATAGCATAGATTTATTTCTTGTGTCTTGTCTGTTAAGATCGGACTGTTCTTGATAATCGCTCATGTTTTTTTATGAACAATAAGTTTTGGTACAGAATATGGTCATCATTTTCAGTTTTTCAAATATTGGTCTGCAGCTGACATCCCAATTTACTTTTTTTATACTGCGTAAGGCAGCTTTTAGAATGATTAAATTTTTTTGTAGATAAGAGTTTAATCCATTTCCCCATATTAGGGCTCCATATGTTAGAACAGAGTGAAAAAGTGCGAAATAGGTTGTGTATGCTGCTGATTCGCCAAGTAAGTAACTAATTTTCCTGATAGCGAACACTGTTTTTGAGAGTTTTCCACATAATACATTTATACAGTGCGGTCCATAGGTATAGAATAAATTCATTTTAGCGTCGAGTTCTTTCCAATTAGGTGCAGGAAGTAGTACAATAGATGAAGATATTTTGATTCGAGATTACTGATAATGACTCAGAATCTAACGAATCGCATGTTATAATTCAAAGACCAAGTGGATGTGTCCAAATGTATCAATGAAAATTAATTTGATTTTAAGTGTCAGCTATCAAAAAGAGGAAATGGTAATACCAACTCAAGTGAGAGTAAGAACGAAGATGACAAAAGTCGAAAGCGCTTTGCATAATTAATGAAATATACCCTTTATACAAAACAAAATTCTCTTTCCATTCTACACAAGTGTATTCAGCTACCCATATTTATTTTATAATGAAATGTGTACCTCATTTTATTTTCATTGGCCTATGAAAGGCTGAGTATTGCAATCCGTTTTCACCCGATTTTTGCACTCGTGTTTTTAACTGTATCCGGTACAACTGTTATCTATGTTATTCGCCGCACCTCAATTCCAGAGCAGCGATAAGGTCTCTATACTTGCGATGTTGATCTTCCGAGATTGTTTGTAACATTCCTAGAGCAAGTCCTGTCAAGGCCACTATAAGTGCAGTGGCCTCTTCTTCAACGTCCCATCCATTGGCCGTTGCCGCAGCTTCAAACTGCCGACAATCTAGGGACAATGACGACTGTCCGTCAAAACTCAGTGGTTTCATGGAATTGTTCGATGTGGCAACCCTGTGGCGGTGATCTTGGATCTTCAGTTAGGCAACTTTCTTTTCTGGGTCTTCCAAGTACTGCATTCTTTTATCGTTCTCGCACAACCCACACTTCTTTCTTTCCTTCTTCTAGGACTGCCCTGTTCTCGCTTCTTCTCGTACCGCAGTAACTTCTTTCTTTGCTTCTCGTACTGCATCAACTTATTCCTTCAGTTCTGCGATTTGCACCCCAGTTTTCTGGACGACCAGCTTGAAAAATAATTTGTTATTCCCTTTCTTCATTTTGTTCTTCTAGAATTTTCCAAAGATGTTCCCGTAACCGTTGCTCCTCTTTCCGTCGACGTTTCTTCTCCTCTTATTTTTATCTCTGACGACGTTCCTCTTCTTTCTGTTTTTCTCTCTGTCGATGACACTCCTTCTTTTGTTTTTCTCTCTGCTATCGTTTCTCTTCCTTTTGTCGGCGAGCCTCCTCCTTTTGTCGGCGAGCCTCCTCCTAAGTTCCTTTCCTTCTTGTTTTTCTCTCTCAGTCGTTTCTTCTCCTTCTATCGACGTTTCTTATTCTCTTGTTTTTCTATCAGCTGTCGTCTCTCTTGCTCGACAAACTGATGCTTGATTATTTTCATTATGGTCTCTTTCAATTTCCTCTAGCGTCGTAGAATGTATTTCTCGCATCAACTATGAATTGTTTCCAAATAGTCACTAAAATCCTCACTTCTGACACCAACTGAGGTTGGAGCTATTTAAAATACGTAACTGATTATTGTCTGTTTATTACACTTCGTAATTACAACGAAATAATGTACAACTGAATAAGAATATTGTGTACGACACGGTATCAATCTTTCTTCAAGTGTACTATAGTTCATTTGTCTCCAAACAACAACAATAAACTCCTTGCTTCCGCAATCCACTCAGCTTTTTATATGGGAGGTAATCAGCACTCGAATTTTCTCGCACCTGTTTCCAGATCCTTGGAAGAATTGAGATCGTTCGGTGGGAAATCACAGCGTGACGTGAACCAGTCAGTCGCCACATTTCTGGGATTCCGTCTGGGCAAACAAAGGAAATGGCGTACTGTAATCGTAACAATAACAACAGGTTACAACGAAACAAATCTCAAAAATAATGTTTACATTTCCACATTTTGGGGGTGAAGAATATTGTTATGACAGCTCAATAAGAAGTCTCCCACAAAACACTTTGAAAACATATTTCTTAATACCTAAATAGCTTTGGGTCATGGAACTACGACTTTTGAAGTGAATTTCAAAAATAGGTGACAAACAATAGAACGAATGGACAGTAGACACCGAGTAACTTTCCTCAAAAAACCATCAAACGTGCTAACTATGATGTTTCTATTTTCTTTTATTAATAATAAAATTGCTCTCTTGAAGATATAGAAAGGTTGTCCATGAAATCACATATGGAATCATCTGCGACTGAAAGACACAGTTAAGTTGTTATATCTTCCATCATTAAAGATAAGCTCTTGGGAGGATTCCATGTTGGATAAAATGCATAATTGTCTACTGGAAAATATTCTTCTGGAAATGGAAATATATTCTTTTTGGAAATAGAAGTTGAAAAATAACAGAAAATAACTACTTCTCGGCAAAAGGCACACGCTGGAAAAAGGCTAAGGGAAATGGGCATACTCATTCAGAGTACTTACTAGAAATCACTTGTAACATTGATGCAGAAGTATTCACTAGGTGCTCAATGAAAATCTAATTCACGCTTCCACGATCAACAGGAAGTTCGGATTAATTTGAAAAGACATTGTTTCCATATTAAACAAAAAAGCCTGATTTTACATCGTTGGTTTTTCTATTTTCAGAAAAACTATTTTACGATTTTCAATCGAGAATGTTTGTCACTTAACCCCAAACATGTTTCTATAGATACAATTTTTTTTAAATCTCTATGATATCGCAAGATGATATTTGTAGTTCAACTAGGTATGGAAATGGATATTTCAGATCATTTTTGTTTCAGTAGCCGCCACTCCGAATTCAAATGATATATAAATAAATGTTGCCTCTATTTTGTCCACATATTTCGTTATATATTTTTTTTCTTATAAAAATACTAGTTATATAGTGGATGTTTCTTAATAACATGCTAATATCCTGGGTCCATTTTGAGAAAAAAACTTCATAGGTGCATATGTCCTATAGGTCTTAACTTTTGAACTACAGGGTGCTAAAGTTTCAAGAAAAAAAATTTTTTTTATGATCTTAGATATTCTTGTGAAACGTAGTACGCATGTTATATGCATCAAAAGGCATATTCTGCTGTACAACATGATTTTGTATTCTTACCAGTGGCGTTCGTGCGGGATTTGCACTGAATCATGTTAAAGATAAAAGTGGTACCAACGCCACTGCTTTTTATTCAAATTATATTATTTTTGTAATCCTCATTTCTTTCTAAACAAATCGGGTCTCATGTTTTTTTTTCGTTTGACGTACGGTTTTCGCATAAAAAAATAAATTCATTCATCTACATCTCGCTAGACCACTTACGAGAAAAAAAGAATTTATGTAATCAATTATAAAATCAAAGTAATCTAATTACATTTTGGAATGCTAACACAAAATTTCCCTGAACGAACAAAGAAAAATGACATCAGATGTTTCAAAATGTGAACCTCCTGCAAATATGCATGACTCTGCTCTTTTTCTCATGGACTCACGTACGCACGAAACAATGATGCGATTTTCCAACTGCTCTTCAGTATGAATTGGTGTGCTGTCAACCAATGTTTTAAGATGACCCCACAGGAAATAATCTAAACTACCATAAGACGGAAATAATAGTCAGTGACTCATCTTAGCTCGATTGTTCAGTGTTGCAACCTCCGCGCCGGCGTCGATAAATATCAGTACAATTGCTAACCTCGACCACGAACTTTCATTAAAATAGAGGCTGCTTCAAATGCTCCATAAGACTCTATTGCACGGGCCGAAATAAATGGCACCAGTGCGGATTTTAAACAAGCGGCATATCGCGATTATAGATTCGGGATACAATAGATTTTTATTGTGAATATTATATTATTTTGCCGCTCTTATTGCGTTGTTTCTGAACTAGTGACTGACGTCACTGACTATTATTTCCGACTCATGGTATATTGAGGTCCGGGGACCTAGGTGGCATGCCTGTGGTCCTCCGCGACCTATCCAGCGAATATCGTAATTTTGGTTTTAAAAATTTGCGCACCAGAGCACTTCAGTGCTCTGGCGCCCCATCGTGCATAAACCACAGTCGATTTCTTACTAAAATAGGAACATCTACCATTAAATCTGGAAGAAACTGCCGTTAATCTTGCCCATTCAATCTCGCATTGAGGAAATAGGATCCAGTTAAATAATCACCGCATATTCCAGCATCCGTTAACGGAAAACTGCTCCTGGTGACGGGATTCCAAGATTGCAGTAGGGTCTCTTCAGCCCAAAATGATAATTGTGAAAGTTTCGGATGGGGTTTCTGGAAAATTGGCTTCATCGGTGAATAAAATTTCAGTATCAAATATGATTTCTCCGGAACCTCGTATTAACGAGTCTGTTTAATCTAGACGAAATCGATCGTTAATGACCCTATCAATCTTCAATTTATCTTTTAATGCATAATTGTGATATATGCAACCAAACATACACCTAAATCGACCATTAATAACCTGTAAATATTCGACTTGATCCATTAATGTATACCCAATTATGGTATAGGCAACTAAACATACACGATTCCAAATATTATTCAAATGTCAAATCATATAACCTTCGCTGTCAAATTTATGAATTTTAAAATCCAAATATTGTAAGTTTCCACCTAGTTGAAGGAAATGGAAATCGAAAATTTCACGTTGACCCTAATGAACGAGGTCGACGGAATTTTTGGTAAAAACTCGTATATTAAAATGGCGATTAATACACTAGTTGATTAAACAACTATTTATACACTTTTGAAGAAACCATCGGCAAAAGTTCATCCTCAATGGAAAGTCGCGAGGGACTAGCGCCTGAACCCGTTGGATATGGTAGGGATATAATAAAATGTCATGGAGAATTTTCTGAACAAGAATATGTGAGATATTCAAATTGTTCTCAATTTTTCGTGTACTTAATCCGGGATCTTCCTCAATTGAATTCAAAATCGCTACCTCAATTTCTGGTGGTCTTACAGTATGTTGTAGTTTTTTAGAAGATTGTCTGGTTCAAAACTTCCCTTTTCCCAATCTTCTATGAATGTTTGAAAATGTTCGTGCATCCGGAATTTTTCTATTTGGAAAGCGATCTTCATTAAACCGCCTGGCTGCCAGTGCGTTACCATCAGCAAGCCCATACATGTAATGCATATCTGCATCATGTTTTTTCAATAATATTGTTAATTTTGATGAATTTAATACGTGACAACTAGACTATGCAGACAACTGTCAAAACTGTTTATGTTTACAAAACAAAATCTGCTTCTTACCCACTATAGATACGTGTTTAATCCTTGTTAATACCCAATTTCATAACAACGTGCAAATGAATGAATTTTATTTTTTTATGCGAAAACCGTAAGTCAAACGAAAAAAATCAGGAGACCAGATTTCTTCAGAAAAGAGTGAGGACTTTAAAAATAGTTTTTACTTTAAGAAAAAGCAGTGACGTATTACTTTTTAATGATTCAGTGACAATCGCGCTCGAACGCCACTGACAAGAAAGAAAAATTATGTTGTACAGCAGAAAATGCCTTTTGATGCATGGTTGGTTGGTTGGTTGGTTGGTTGGTTGGTTGGTTGGTTGAAAGCTGACGAGCCAGAGACAGGGTTGGCACTTAGCTTCCCTTGACACTGCGACCAGCTGGGGTCTATTGTATCACCTCTATCGTCAGTGGTTCCTCATTCAAACAGGTTTGTGCCTTTAATTAGGTTAAGAAGCCTGTTGATAAGGTACTTCGGATTCATGCCTATTTCCGGGCTGATCTCTCAAAGGTTCTGTGTCGCCTACTACTTAGGGCGTCACAGCGAAGATCATGAAGATGCGTTCTATGTTTCACAAAATATCTAGGATCATACCAATGTTATCAAAAAAATCTTGAAACTTTAGCACCCTGTAGTTCAAAAGTTAAGACCTTTAGGACATATTATCTTCATATTAAGTTTTTCTCTCAAAATGGACCCAAGAATAACCTCCCTGAAAATATTGGCGTGTTATTAAGAAACACCATGTTTATCTCGTTCGTAGATATCCGCCTAGTTCCAAAGTGGCGGCTATTGAAACTTAAAAAAACAAATTTTCATGCTAATATTGGCAACAGTTATGTCGATTAATAGAGCCGCACAATTTCTAATCGAAGAGTTTTCTCCAAGATGTACACAAAAAGTTTTTTATCATTTTGATTTATTTTAATGAAATCTTCATTTTGTATGATCTATATATTTTGACACAAAGAAGTTCCATCCGTTTATTCAGCATGTCATCTATTTTAAACCAAGTAACTCATCGGTTTTCTCTTTTGAAATCTGGTAACGCAACTGAAACTGTAACAAACCAACAAGCCTAATATGTCAAAGTCTAATTTCATTTGTCATCAATAAATTGTAAAATCTACATTTCGCACCATCGGGTCCCAATAATTTTCAGTAAACTCTATCAAAATCTAGAATAGATTTTTAACAATATAATACTTTTTGTACTTCAAATTTTGTATCTCTATTGATGCGTGAATGTTTTTTTCGCAAAAATGATTCACAGAAAAATACACAAAACATTACGTTTTGAAGTATTTATTTTGAACAAATTAATTAACTATTAATTATTTATTATAAAACAATTTCATTTATTAAAATAATAATTGATGGTGAAGTTTGAACATTTACTTCCAATATGAATTCCCGAAGATGTCTCATCTTGCTGCTGCTCAGAAACACTAGGTATTTCTTGAAAAGTTGATTCCACGATTTCATCAGATATGTCAATTTGTTTGGAAGCAGATGGACAATTCCAAATTTTATTAGAAATAACAGTTGTTATTCAATCTGTCTTCTATATAGGCTTCTGCTACGGTGGAGATGGAAATTTGCATGGATTATCAGGTGAATATAATTCAACGTTCTGCGTGGTATTTGCTAGGAAAGTAGTTGTTTTTTTTCCCCGTGGTCTAGCAATTGTGTTTCAATTTATATTGAATCCTTTGTGAAGATGACTTTGTGCACTTTGCACTTATTTCTTATTTTATCCCACTTCACTTGGCTTTTTTGTTAACATACCAGTCGGCAACTCAGCCTCCTACTGAGAAGGAATCTTTAATTTAGTATCCTATCGAGGTAGGAGAAATGTATGAGTGTTTCTTTCTGCCACTAGATGCCGCCGGTTAAAGTTATCTTTTCCGACGTACCTAAAGATGATGTAAGCTTGATGGTGATTTTGTTTATGTTGTGTCTCGCTTCGGCCAGAGCTCTCCGGATATCTGGTTATCAGAAAGAAAAATTTGCAATCAATCCAATTTCAGGTGAATATCATTCCACGTTCTGCGTGGTATTTGCTAGGAAAGTAGTTGTTTTTCACCTGTGGTCTACCAATTGTGTTCCAATTTATATTGAATCCTTTGTGAAGATGACTTTGTGCACTTTGTGCACTTTATTTCTTACCCTTAGTTTATTTTGTATATTCTCGTTGTGAAGGTTTCATCTCAAATGTCTGACAATTATTCTACCCAGATACTTTGACTTGACCGATTTTTTTCTATTATGCTCGTGTTGCTGTCCACTATGAGAGGTCCTAGATTGGGTAAGTGACTGAAATAAGAAGTGAAAGGAAGAAGTATATATATATATATATATATATATATATATATATATATATATATATATATATATATATATATATATATATATATATATATATATAATATAATAGAAAATCGGTCAAGTCAAAGTATATATATATATATATATATATATATATATAATTCTCGTGAAAAGATGTTTGTAATTAAACTCCTCAGAAATAACTCGACCGATTCTCATGAAATTTTGTGTGCATATCGGTTAGGTCTGCGAATCGGACAACATTTATTTTTCATCCCTAAATGTTAAGGGTGGTCCACCCCTTGATTTTATTTTTTATTTTTTTAATAAAAATCTTTTTTTTTATGATACAGCATTCAAAAATACATACAACCCTGAATTTTTACCCTTCTACGATCAACCCCTATTTTCCTATCGCGATTTTTATTTTATTTTATCCACAGATCCGCAATAGGGTTGCAAGATGGCAATCGAATATCATAATTGTAGTACGATAAATTGAGAACGGGATAACGGGATAAAGAAAAAACGGGATAACAGGACAACGGGATAACGGGAATAACGGGATAACGAAAAAACGGGAAAACGGGATAACAGGATGACAGGATAAGGGAATAACGGGATAAATAAAAAACGGGATAACAGGAAAACGGGATAACGGGAATAACGGGATAACGAAAAAACGGGGAAACGGGATGAAAGGATAAGGGGAATAAGGGGAAAACGGTATAACGGGATAATGAAAAAATGGGATAACAGGAAAACGGGATAACGGGATAACAAAAAAACGGGATAATGGGATGACAGGATAAGGGGATAACGGGAAAACGGGATAACGGGATGAAGAAAAAACGGGATACAGAAAAAGATAAGGGACGACGAAAAAAAAGAAATTCTACGCGGACGAGAGTTTTCGGGAAAAACATTTTAGGGAACATAGAAATTTGGACAGGACAACGTCTGTCGAGTCAGTAGTATTTATATATATATATATATATATATATATATATATATTTGATGAAGTTCAATATTGCATCTTCTGTACTACCTGAATCTAAATTGATTAGCAGAAAGTATGTTAAATTTTTCTAAGAATTTATATATCCTTTTCTTGATATGTATATTTTCTAAACACCAACAACAAGGAGATTGTGCTATAGTTTTCTATTTTTTCTTTACTTCCGTTTTTATGTAGAGGTTTGATGATTCCTAGTTTAAGGCAATCTGGAAATTTACCTTGGTCAAAACATTTATTAATTATATAAGTTAGTGGAATAGCTATTTGTTCACGCAACTGTTTTACTGTTTCAGACCTGATGAGATCCCATCCAGGTGATTTTTTCGGTTTCAAATCATTGATGACGTCCATAACTTCTTTTTCATGTGTTTCAAGTATATACCATTCTCAATGTTGATAATATGGTCTGAACAATTTTTGGGGTTTGATTATTTGTTTCGCATAGTTTTCTCCTAGTTTACTGTAATGAATGTTGAATTAATTCACGAAATCATTCTTAGACTTCATAATGTTTTCATCAATTTATATGGATTCAATTTTTGTCTTAGTTCCTAGTTTAGGACATGATGATTTTATTCATATATTCTTTCTTTGCTCTGTTTTACTCTGCCTAAGACTATTTTTGAGAGTTCGGTACCTCTCCTTCAGCTTAACAAAAATTTCAGAACAGCTGAAATTCTGGATTCAGGTAGTTAAATGTATGAAGTATCCATTGAGCAATTCATTACGATGACACGGCCCTAAAAATAAAAAAAAAGATCCAATTTTCAACTACAACTCCAGAAGTATTGGAGATACGAAAAAAGTGTTTTTTTCTATAAAAATATTTTCCACTTGTAGTCGAACGTTCGGTTGAACTTGCGCGGGAACGAAAAATGGCCCCAATTTTTATATAACCGGACTAGTCAGTCGGTATTCCTCGGTGCTAAGAGAAATGTAAAAAACACTCTCATCTTTCACTTGAGACTAGTTTCGAAATTCATACAAAATCCAATCATAATACAAAAAGTGTTCAAACATTTCCGATTGAATGTCTGTGAGTTAGAACTCATTTTGGTTAATTAATTCGTAAGGAATCATTGCCACTTTAATGTCTCAGGGCTTTGTGCCCCTCGAGGTGAATATATTAGCACTGTTAAACCGGATTAGTTTTGTTGGAAGAAAGTATTTTGACATGTAATTTCTTGATAAAATTCGGATTCTGTACATATCTCTAGGAATTTAAAATAATTCTAAAAGTACAACAAAATTCAAGGGGACTCTTTATCGCAAAATTGATAAGAGACATTTTTATAGACAAAATATGACTTACAACGATATTCAAGACATTTTTCCATATCTCCAATACTCCTGAGTTGTAGCTCAGAATATGTGAATTCGGAGAGTGTTAGTTTTTTTTTATTTTTGGGGCCAAGGTATGGTGAAGAATTGCTTAATGGATACTTCATACATTCGATAATAATAATAATATTCTCATAAAAATTTTCAAGGGTTAGATGAAGGTACGACAAATTTTATGCCGACGTTTAAAGTAAGATAAATTTAGGAAACATTAAGGAACCAAGAGTGAAATTCAGAACAAGAAAACCATCTAACAATAGTCAACGGATCAATCAACATACATATGATTGCACAGAAAAAAACAGAGATGAAGAAGAAAAAAACGGCACTTGCTCAACATAATTTTTCCGATGGTCATAATTTTCATTTTGAACGTTCATACTACTCAAAACGTTGCATAAGTGAAATTATTTTTATCACCCTCAATGACAAAGTAAATCATAGGACGGATGTGCAAGGACTCAGCCCTTTCTACAACAATATTCTTAACAGAAAACTGACTGTGCCATCATACGAAAGACGATCCGTGGTTTCCTACTCGCAACTATCATTGCTCAATTTGTTATAAACATTTAAGAGCAAATAATCGCTTCTTTTTTCGTTTTTCGCTTGTAACATGAAAACTAATGAAGCAATCTCGATGATGTAGAGAATCAAAATGCAAAAAAAATGAGCCCAGGCACCACTCGATCGGATTATTAGTACCGGAGAAAAACCGAATAAAACAAAAAAAATCTGCGTTTCTTCAAAAATTCATAATACAGCCATTTTTTAAGTTGTAGCGCAGGCTCTCCGCGACATAGTAGTGATTGATATGTATAGTCCATCCAATATCAATTGCAGAAGCTGTTTCTATAGGGAGCAAATATGCGAAGAAACGGAACGAAAAATAATCTGTACTACTTGTATACAGTCTCCGTCGGCACAAAGAGCCCGCTGGTCAACGTGGACTTGAGTGACTGCTGTCTGTTCTACAACCGATTCGTCTGGACCTATCAAGTCGGACATCAATGCTTGCAGGTGTGTCTATACGATGGGAGGTCATAAATCACGCGTTATATTTGTGTTTTAATAGCTCTGAAAGATTAAAAACCAGTAGCGTCTGTGGTCTTGGTGTGTGCCGATCGAAATACGTTTTAGGATATTCTAGTTTTGTTGGAAAATATGATTTTTTTACCATGGGAAAATGCAATTGCACAAAATAGTAATGAAATTGTACAGGTGAGTGAGAATAATATCAGTTATGAATTTGACAACGAAGACTTGCACATACAAACCCAACAAGTTATTTCACATATATTTGATCGCCTTAAAAAGGAAAATATTCAGCAATCTGATAATGCAATCATAGTAAGAATTGCAGAAATAACGAAAATAAATAAAATTTCCATTTATCGAGTAATAACGAAATGAGTTGTTGTGGATCATACTAAAAATAGAAAAATGTGTGAGGAAAAATTTAAAAAAATTGACAGAACCACGCAAGACTTTATACGTAGAACTATTTATGATTTATATAAGGAGAACAGGGTTGCGACATTGGAAGTTATACAGCAAAAACTAGCAGATTATCCAGATTACACTCATACCAGCGTGGAGACATGGCGTCAAGTTTTAATAAGTTGTGGTTTCAAACATAAAACGCTTGATGAGCGCATGGCAACTACCGAATCATCAAGGATAGTGCAATGGCGGCAAGATTATTTGCGTCAAATAAAAGACTACAGACGTTCTAACAGACCCATAATTTTTCTTGATGAAACATGGTTCGACAGTCATGATGTAGTAAATTACGGTTGGGTGGACAATAGTAAAAATTGCTGTTTAAGTGGGCCATGTTCTAAAGGGGCATTATAATAGTACACGCTGGAACCAAAGACGGTTTTGTACCAAATGCGTTATTATTATCTGCTAAAAAAATTAAAGACTGTGCTGCTGATTATCATGAAGACACGACAGCAGACTTATTTGAAAAGTGGTTTAGCGAACAGCTTCTACCTAATATTCCACCCTGTGGTGGACTGTTCAGTAATCGTTTTGTAAAACGCATCGTATCACTCGCAGCAACTCCGTAAGATACCAAATAGTAGCAGTAGAAAATCTGAAATAATTGCATGTCTGAAAACAATATACCTCTTCCTGCGACCAATCGTGGGAAAGGCACAACAAAAAAAGATTTGCTCACTGTTTTAAAAGGTGTAAAGTTAGAAAAACTATATTATATTGACGAGCTGTGCAAAGAACGAGGCCACACCCTCCTAAGACTACCTCCATACTATTGCATATTTAACCCTATAGAGTTAATATGGGCGATCGTAAAATCAGAATTACGAAAATGTAATCAAACTCCAAAACTGAGTAAAGAAGTTACCAGAGACAGCAGTTAGTCTACAGGGTAAGGGCGGAGCTTTTTTGGAAAGCTAGTTTAACGCTAGCTTTCTTTTTATTGTTTGGGGTGAACCACATGCACAAACACTATTCATATCGATGCAAATGCATATAAAGTTATGGAATTAGGGAATTAGCGGTAAATATAAATACGAGGTTTTACCTAAGGAAGTTAATATAAAAACTAAAAGTATGAGCCCTCTCATGTTGATTGATGTTTTGAAATCTATAGCTTTAATCTATTTCTAAAGCTAGTTATGATTTTATTTTTCCATTTTATTTCATCGATATTAATTTTCGATGAATTTTTTTAAGGTGTGATATTTTTTTATCTTTTTATTCAATAGAAATATTGAAGTTATCTGGTGTATTATTTGAAACTATATTTAAGAAAAACATCATTCGAATTCAATATAAGAGACATTTTAATTGGGAGGCAAGGTCATTTAAGTTTTATTTTCACTTGAAGAAAAGTAATTCGAAACAAAAGACAAAAAGTACTATTTTATATATTGAAAAAAAAATATATTCAAAAAAGACCACGCATATCAAGCCGAATCTGAGTCCGACGGACTAATGGTGACCCAAAATAACAGTCCCTTACATTCAAGAAACAGTCTATCAAAATTGGTGTTGTGTGCAGAAAAATTTAATTTTTCTACATATGCCCTGGTGACAGCAGCTGCCCTTATAATATGTAAATATTATATGTGGAAACATTTTTGGAAAACGAGAGTGTGACTATACTTTACGAGAGGAGTTGAGATAATATAAGTAAGTGTGGGAAATTTCATTATGTTATCTAATCGGGTGTACGAATTGATTTTAAGTTCGTTCATTTCTTATATATTTTTTGGTATGAAAAATATTGAATGGTCATTATAATTTTTTTTATATAAAACAAAGGAATGGTAACCTAAGCCAATTTCTCTTTGTACAAATGGTGACATCGGCGGAATAGTTTTTTTTTTAATTCGAATAAAACAGAGAACACGGTCATAAAGACTCTTGTTCCCCGTTACATTCCGATTTCAATTTTGCAAAATATATTGCAAGTAGAAGTATAGTACTACAAAATGTAAATTCTCATTTTGCGTTAAAATGCTGCGAAATAGGTGAGGAAAAATTGCACAAACATGATAGAAAAAGGGGGAGCGTGTGAAAGTGGCTGAGGGCAGCAAATGCGGGGAAGCGTACATAATACAAGCACTGTGCTCGCGAGTCATGAGTCTACTGCTTTACCTCCACTACTCAGCCGCTTTCACACGCTCGCCCGTTTTCGGTCATGTTTGCACGTATTTTGCTGCATTTTAACGCAAAATGAGAATAGACGTTTTGTAGTACTATACTTCTTCTTGCAATATGTTTGAAAAATTGATATCGGATCACCGATGACGCATCCAGGCCTAATCCAATAGAGTGCATTGAAAAATTCAAATTTCTCCGTTACCAATAATCCGATCGAGTCATGCCAGGACTCATTTCTTTTGCATTTTGATTCTCTACAATTCGTCCATTGAAAGCATCGAGATTGCTCCATTTTACAAAGGAAAAACGAAAAAAAAATACGTTTTTTTATCTCAAATGTTTATAACAAATTAAGCAATGATAGTTGCGAGTCGGAAACAGGATATGACAACGGATCGCCTTTCGTATAATGGTACAATCGGTTTGCTGGTACTATTTTTGTCACGAAAAAATCTCTAATGATTGGCCTATAAATAAAGTAATCTTATCAACCAACATATCAGTCTAGTCGCCTCTAAGAAGCCCAAAAAGCAACGAGTAAATGCAGTAGAGCTAAAAAAACAACCAAAAATAAAATGTATTAATAATTTATCGAACGACGAGGGTAGTGTTACGGAGTACATCACGATCGAAATGGGAAAATTCGAAATCTTTCATTGTGGTCGACAACCTCTGTAACTTTTTGGGTAAGTGTATATACATACACACATTTTACAATTTTCTATATCTATTTAAAAACTATAAGTGATGATTTTCTTGTTCTAAATTTCACTCTTGGTTCCTTAATGGTTCCTCAATTTATCTTACTGTTTGAGAAAAGTCTATTTTTATTATTGTTGTTTGTTTAAATTATATAAAATGTGTAAACGTAACTTAGTGAGCCTTTTCTTTGTAGCATTGAAGAAGTCTAAATATATAGACGAAACGTCGGCATAAAATTTGCGTTGTTGTCTAACTTATTTGGTAACACCCTGTATATATACACATATAAACACATATACAGTGCCTTCATTTCAAAACTTCCCACCCCTATTACTTCTTTTAGCAGGGAGAATTTGCCGTAGGCAAAAAACACGTCAATTTAGATATCGAGGGGGAAGTTTAAAACCAGTGCCAGTGGTATTTTAGGTTTAACCCCCTTACCCCTAGCTACCCCATTAATAATTTTAAATGGCACCCCCTATCTTGTAACACATCATTTTAAAGATCTTAAAAATCCACACTCAACCCCGTTCAGAAAACTGAAATTGGTTGATCCGTTCTCGTAAAAAGGGCAAAAAGAAAATAAATTATAATAAAAATAAAATAATAGCTATTGCAATGAAATAAATGTACCTTACTTTATTAGGTGTTCAAAATGTGTACCATTGTTAGCTAAGCAAAAGTACAATCTATTCTCGAATTCCTGTCGGACGTTTGTAAATGTTTCGTTAGTGATTTGTCTGCATGTGGCAGTAATCCTGTGTCTTAGATCCTGAATGTCCTGCGGGGGAGTTTTGTATACCATTGTCTTCAAATAACCCCAGAGAAAGAAATCCAATGGCGTCAAATCCGGAGATCTCGCCGGCCATTCCAGAGCGCCTCTTCTGCCAATCCATTTGTCAGGATACCGTTGATCGAGCCACTGTCGGACATGCAATGCGTAGTGTAGCGGTGCGCCGTCCTGTTGAAAATGTAAATTTTGTTCATCCAAGAGCGGGTTGTCTCCTTCATCAACTTAGCTTTCCAAGGACTGTGTTATGAGTGGATCGATTACATTTTCCAATAAGTTTGAATACAATTGACCCGATAAATTTTCTTCAATAAAAATAGGGCCAATTATTTCGTTTCCCAGAATTCCAGCCCAGACGTTTATTTTTTGTGGATATTGCGTATGATCCTCTCGAAACAAGTGTAGATTTTCATTATTCCAGTATCTACAGTTATGCTTATTTACAAAGCCATTAAGAAAAAAAGTTGATTCATCACTGAAGCAAATATTTTTTATTAAATTCGGGTCATTTTGAATTCTCGCAGTCATTAGTTCACAAAATGCAATTCTCCTATCATAGTCATCCTCAGTGAGTTGCTGATGAATACTCATTTTGTGAGGAAAGAACTTGTTTAGTTTCAAACTTCTGTGTATAGAACAAACTGAAATATTTACTAACTTAGCGACTTTCGAAATTGATGTAGTCGGCTCAATGGCGAATTGGCCTAGAATCTCAATCTGTGCGGCTTCAGTCAGAACTCTCGGCTGCTTTACTGCTTTGTTGCACACAGAACCGGTCTCTTCAAATTTTTGAACAAGGTCTAGAACATATCGATGACTCACATTTTGGCCTGCATGAATTTCATTAAAAACCCGGGCTGTCATACGAGCACACCTATTTTCAGCACCATAAATAAAAATAATTTCAGTTCTTTCTTGTAAAGTGTACACCATTACGATTTGTATTAGGGGACGGTGGGGGAATCACGGACGGCGGGTAATGGCGAACACTAAGGTATTCGCATGTTAGAAAGAAATAGTAGATATCTCGAGTATCGCAATCGTGAGTCGGACCCGAACTTAGTGCCGAACAGTAACTGGTGAGGTGAAGCCGCGCTCGGTGTTCAAGGTAAGTTAATCCTTTTTTCTTCTTGTAATTTCATCTAATTTTTTATATAAATTGTATACGTGTATAATACTCTATGCAAAAAATAGTAATCTGATATTTTTGTTGTGAAGTAACGACTAAATATATAACTTATTTAAATAATCACCACGTGCATTGCAAGTTTGTAACCTCAAAAAATTAAATAGTTTTAGGTTTCTGTGTGTATCGGGTATTGGCGGACGAATTGAGTGGGGCAATCTCGGACGTCCGTGATTACCCCGCTTACTATTATAGGTCCAGTTTAACAATTTTTAAAACGTCAAACATATTTCAGATGCCACGTGATTATAAAAGGAAGACGGAGAAAAAATATAAATTAGACGACCTTGAAAGAGCCGTTCAAGAAGTTAAAAATAAATCACTTTCACTGGGAAAAGCAGCCACTGTATATGCTGTTCCAAAAAGCACTATACACGACTATCTCAACAAAGATATTGTAAAGATGCCACAAACTGGAAGGAAAGCCATATTTACTGAAGGACAAGAAAAGGAAATAGAAGAACACATTTTAAAATGTAGCAGATTATTTTATGGTCTAACTATAGAGATGGTGCGAAAAATAGCTTTCAAATTTGCTGAAATAAATAAATTAAAGCACAATTTTGATAAGAATACTGCAATGGCGGAAAAAAGATTGGTTTTATGGTTTTAAAAAAAGACATCCCAATATTTCTCTGCGGAAACCTGAAGCTACTTCCGTCAATAGAATATCAGCGTTTAATCAAAGTGAAGTGAAGATATTCTTCGATAACCTCGAAGCTACACAAAAAAAATATCAGTTTAATGCTAATCGCATTTACAATGTTGACGAGACCGGCATTTTAAATGTGCAAAGAAATTCGAGGATTTCAGCTCCGAAAGGACAAAAACAAGTCGGCATGGCCACAAGTGGTGAGAGAGGTACCACAACAACTGTTGTTTGCGCATTCAGTGCTTCGGGGAAGTATGTTCCTCCGTTTTTTATTTTTAAGAGAAAACGAATGAATGCTCAACTACTGCGTGGAGGCAACGCTGATATGGTAGCAGCAGTTAGTGATTCGGGTTGGATCAATGAAAACCTATTCATAGATTGGTTACATCATTTTATCTCATATGCAAAACCAACTGTTGAAGAACCTATTCTACTCGTGTTAGACAATCACGAAAGCCATGTAAGTCTTGCTTGCTATCTGCTATGTCGGCAGAATGGGCTAGTGCTGATATCCCTTCCACCACATACATCGCACCGTATGCAGCCACTGGATTTAACATTTTTTGGACCGCTTAAGACTGCATATAACAAGGAATGTGATTTGTACATGGCTTCAAACATTGGACGAAGAATTACACAGTTTGAAGTTGTGGAACTTTTTACTAAAGCCTTCAATCGCATCAGCAATATAGAGAAAGCAGCAAATGGCTTCAGATCAGCTGGTATTTGGCCATTAGATACTACTAAATTTGACGAAATGTTCTCCGACTTGAGATCACCTGACATTCAAATAGCATCGGCATCAAATGTACAAAGAGCAGTAACACCTAATATCCAAATGGCACCATCTATCCAAAGAGCAACGACACCCGATGTTCAAACAACATTATCATCATTTATGCAAAGAGCAGTTACACCTGATGCTCAGATAGCTCCAATGGCACTTTTACAAAAAGTAGTGGCAGTGGACGATCAGATAGACTCGACGTCATCTGTACAAAGAGCGGCGGCACCTGACGCTCATATAGAATTGTCACAATCTATACTAAAAATAGTGACACCTGAAGCTCAGATAGCACCGATGGTACCTGTAATTGAAATGGTGGCTCCTGATGGTCAGACACCATCGTCACCATCTTTGCAAAGGGCAGTACCACCTGAAGCGCAGATTGTTCGGCGCAAATCCTTAACCGTTCCAGCTTCACCAGTATCCAATACATTAACTCCTCTACGAAATATCATCAGTATTCCACAACTACCACAACCAAAGAATATACAGAATTACAGAAAGAAACATTCAATTATAATAACTAGTACGCCAATGAAAGATACTTTAGAAGAAAAAGAAGAAAAAAAGAAGAAGAAAGCGGACCAAAAAGAAAACGTTAAGACTGAAAATATCAAAGCAGAACGAAAAAAGAAGAAAAAAGGGGAAAAAGAGGAAAATAAGACTGATAGTACCAATAGAAGAAAGAAAGGTGTGAAGAATTTTAAAGGTTTTGAAGATCACCAGGTTTTATGCTAGAAAAATAAATCCACTAAGAGAGCTACGGAAAATGAAGAAGTATATTATTGTTTGATTTGTAATGAAAAGTATGAACCTCCAATAATCGAAGACTGGATAATATGCTATAAATGTAAACTCTGGGCCCACGAAAATTGTACCAGTGGTGAAAGCACGTCTAGAGGATTTCTCTGTGATTTCTGTGCCGATTAGGCTATGTTCGTGATTACCCATACGCCATCGCAATTACCCCACATGCTGCGGGTAATTCCGGACACCAAGTGTTTTGTTTTTTTCTCAAAATTTGATTTTATACTAAATATTTATCAAAGTTGATTATGAGATTACAAAAATGATTAGTTTAAGATAACATTTATCAATAAAAGACTTTTATAACTGTATTTCTTTTTGTTTTATTACAGTTCTCCCTTAGGTGTTCGCAATTACCCCACCTTCCCCTACTGTCAGTGCAACTGACACCACTTGACAAACAGTTTAAAATCAGGAATAACTAAGTCTGATACGTGTTTTCACCATTTAATTTTAACTGAAGCCAAGCAGAAACTGTGTGCCCTTATCTCACTTTCAGCTAACGCAAAAAACTCTGTGTAGAAAAGAAACATACACATACCGTTATTGAGTCAGTGGTAGCGGTTCCATAAATTCATTAATTTATTTTGTATTTTGTTATCATTTATTTTCTTTTTGCCCTATTTTACGAGAACGGATCAACCAACTTCAGTTTTCTAAACGGGGTTGAGTGAGGATTTTTAAGATCATTAAAATGATGTGTTACAAGTGTGGGGGTGCCATTTAAAATTATTAAGTGGGGGTAGCTAGGGGTAGGGGGATTCAACCTAAAATACAACTGGCACTGGTTTTAAACTTCCCCCTCCATATCTCAATTTACGTGTTTTTTCCCTACAGGAAATTTTCCCTGCTTAAAGAAATAATAGGTGTGGGAAGTTTTGAAATGAAGGCACAGTATATGGGTATGTGTTTTGAGTTTAAGTAATTTCTGGAAAAATTATTGCTTGCTATGCTTCTCAGAAGAAATCAACCATTTTTTTAACATGTTTTTTGAAAGAAGAAGAATGCATAGAGTTTTTAAGCGTATCGGGGATTAAATTCAATAGACGAGGTCCAGTATGTGCGAAAAATATCTGGCCTATTGCTTTTTTAGCTCGCGGTAAGAGTATTTTATGTTCATTTCTCATATTGTAGATGGGCTGTGGGGTTTGAGCACTGCATTTCTCCTCGCTATAAAACAGTATGTTTTTTGCGTACAGCTTTGTGATTCATTAGGCTCCGTACTGCAGTAGAGATTCGACAAGAGCCTGCTATAGTATTTTTAGTTCCAAGAAAGGAATGGAATTCCTGAACTGATAAAACCTGTAAATGAGGAACCGTATTTTCTTACAGATTTCATGAAACTATCGATGTGGACTCCAAGGTACTTGACCGTGTTATCAAGTGCAACTTCTTCGTTTCCTATCCTGACGGTGAAATGTGGTAGGTTCGATTTGTAGGATTTGAATGGTAGTATTTTAGTTTTTTTAATATTGACAGTGAGAAGATTCAGGTTGAACCAACCAAAAATTTGTATTATGTCTTTTTCAGCTTTTTCTGCAACTTCCTCCCAAGAACTTCCATCATAAATGGGTACCGTGACATCAGCAAAAGAGAAGACTGTGCCGAAGGATCTTATTTTCAATAAGTGATTGATAAAAATAAGGAACGGGCCCGGACCCGGAACGGTAATTTGTGCTACCTCAAAAAAGACGTTTTTTCTGAGCTGTGGATTTTATTTATTTCTACCATTTGCTTTCTGTCCTCTAGGTAGCTCTCGATTAGGCAGAGGATTCCGCCACGGATGCCCAAGCATTTTGATTTAATTTAACTACCTAAATCCAGAATTTCATCTGTTTTGTAATTTTGTTAGATTGTGGTGAAATTTTGTTTCAATTTATTGGATTATTTGTTTTATTTAACATTTCAATTTGCCCATTACCATGTGGAATCAGTGAAATAAGATGTTTTCATAGTTTCTCCATTTTTCTAACTTAAAAATTGAGAACTATCTAAATTGAAAAAATAGTTGATAATTATTTATAAAAGATCTGCAATGGTTGTCTGAAATTTGTTCGTAAAAGTATTATATTTCATATTTTTTATAATACAACTTTCATTCATCATTTTCGTGGTACCTAGTCGTTGGATAATTCGAAATTAATTAAATAAATTGTATCCTCACGAGACAATTCCACCAGTTAATTAAGACCAAACTGATCAATGAAAAGTTCTTACATGATTTGCTGGATTCAATAATTCACTAACCACTAAAACATCACAGATTGTAACTTTTGATCTCAACGGGGAACACAGACGCACGGCAATTCGTTTCGCGGTTGTCGTAAATTCAACTGAGGAAGCGGCGATCGAAAAATGAACAATAGTCGGATACGATAGGTATGACTAGGACGGGTAGGAATATCGAGTTTGGGAAGGACCTAATCGAATAGCTCAGCGTGACAATGGAACGGTGAAGTCATGGTCAGCAGAAAATTGCTAACATATGTATTATATAAATTGCTGTATCACGCAGGTATACTAGTTATGACGATAATTAATGGATAAACTAAAGTGATAGCAAATAATTCGACACATATGAAAACAGTAACCATCAATAATAATAAATACCTAATCTGAAAAGCCAGTTATACGAAAGGAATTACCATGAATTTTTTTCACCCTTTCAATTTTCCGTATATTTTTTTGAATTACGGTTTTAGTAAATTAGTTGAAAAGAAAAACCAACTAACAAGTTTTTATAAAATTGTAATTGTCTGTTTGTTTGATTGTTTGTTTGAGCATGCATCACGCAAAAACTACTGGACTGGTTCTGAAGAAACTTGTTCGAAAACTTGATGATTAGACTGGTATATATTTTTTCTCGCTACGATGACGGGAACCGGAGATATAGTAATAAAACCCCTTTTTTTCCCAACCAAGTGCAACCAATGTAAGGTGAGCTTCCATTTTAGGTTTATCCTCAAGTTGTATATATATATATGGTTTCTTATTTGGGTTTTGGATTCTTATATGGAGGTCTATGTGATTGTGTAAGACGTTTCGTCCCAGGTTAGGGACATTTTGAATTTTTATGATATGTTATTTCTTGACAGACTTCTAACAACCTCTATTTAATTTTTGCGTTTGTGTGCTTCAAGTTGTTTTTTTTTCTTGAGGTCACATTCCCTTTTTGTGGTAATAGACTATTTTCTGGTTCGTACCTTAGCTTGGTTTGTATTTGTTTATGTATAAAAGGTAGATGAAGGGATAACAGGAAATGGATTAAAGGAAAATTAGGATAACGAAATGGAAATGTAATGGGATAGCAGGAAGCGGGATACTAAGAAATGGGATAACGAGAAATGGGATAACAGTATAACGCGGGATAATTGGATAACTGGAAACGGAATATCGGGATAATGGAAAGCGGGATTACGGAATAACGGGATAACGGGAAGCGGACAAAGACACACTCATGAGCTAGATTTAACAATACAAAGAAAAACATAAGACAACATACAAATTCCACGCGGATGGAGTCGCGGGTACAATATATATATATATATATATATATATATATATATATATATATATATATATATATATATTGTACCCGCGACTCCATCCGGAATTATGTGTCTTATTGTTCTTTGCATTTTAATCTAGCTCATGCATCTTTATCCCTATTCTAATCCCATTCCATTATTATGTTATAATTCACAACTACTTACACGGAACAACAGTATTTTTTTAGAAACCCAGGTATGTTATGTTCTTTTGTATTATATGTATGTTTTATGAATATAATTTTAAATGTAGACAGCAGCAGAGTGTCGTTCTATAACCTTCTCCAGTTTTTGAGTCAATGCAATAATAATGGTTTGATTAATCCCAAGAAACAGTAGAAATGTTCATAATAGGCATAAAATATAATATATGACAACTAAACATGACTCGAATGTGTATGAATTATTTTTTTAAATTAAGTTGTAAGTTTTGCCCCATTTTTAGAATGAATCAAGAACAAATTTAGAGACTATATATAGGTATGTATATATATATATATATATATATATATATATATATATATATATATACATATGAACAGAAAGATTGTGGCATATCAGACAAGTTATTAAATTAATGAAAAAGCGATTCACAAATATGCGGAGGCACCTATGTCCTAATAGTTGGTTAGAGTGTCTCACTAGAGATCCAGAGGTCGTGGGTTCGAATCATGCTTGAAGATGTTTTTTTTTTCATTAATTTAATTTAAGAACTTGTCTGATATGCCATAATCTTTGTGTTCATATATTTTTCACAGACGCAACTTTCCACTTCGTATTATATATTTGGCAAAATCTTATCAATGGTTGGAGATCATCTTCCTGAACTTCGATTGAAATAGTCACGTCGATGGTGATGTCAGGGTGGAAGGATAATTGGTCTTGATGGCCATTGATAAGTACTCGTGATTTTTTCGTTCGTTCTTACACTAACATAAAATTATGGGAAAAAGCGATTCACAGATATGCAGAGGCACATATGTCCTCAATAGCTCAGTTGGTTAGAGAGTCTGACTAGAGATCCATTAATTTAATAACTTATCTGATATGCCACAATCTTTCTGGTCATGTATTTTTCTCAGACGCTATTTTCCACTTCGTATTATATATATATATATATATATATATATATATATATATATATATATATATATATATATATAGGTATATATAGATATATATTTTAATTGAGTAAGTGGTTTAGTTTATACAAGTTATTCATGATACTGGTATCTGAATATGCATTTTGTTCATTTTATTTTGTATTATTTGCAATGGTTCGAATCCTGTTTGATATCTGAACCATTGGCAATAGCTGACATTCTTTAATTTCAATGTGTCAAATACATTATATTTATTTATATTCGCCCCTCAGTAGCTATGCAACATATGGGATTTTTTTATCGAAAGAACTTTTCAGGGTAATCAGTTCTGCATGCCTGAAAGCAACCACACCATGTTTTCAATAATTTCCAAAAATAATTATCATAACACATTCATTTTACATCTTACAAGATTAGAATTGAATCAAATAATAGTTTCATAATATCCAGAGCTGAATTTGATGGTATTTCAGACAGGATATCTGTTTGTTACACAATCTTTTAAATGCTGAGATGGACTGTCCCGACTTGCTTGATATTATTGATCTCCATGTACCTCTCAGAAATACTTATTTATTCAAACCAAGTAATCACAGATGTAATTATGGCATGCACTCGCCACTATCACATATGTTAACTAACGGCAACAAAGTAGATCTTGGTATTTTCTCTTTTACTGTCATCTTTAAAAAGTTAACTGAAATACTGTAACGCACTGTGATAAATAATGTGATAATATTTATGATATTCCATCTGAATTATTTACCTTCCAAAAACCTTGATAATTGATATAAAAGTATATATAATATATATATATATATATATATATATATATATATATATATATATATATATTTATATATATATATATATATATATATATATATATATATTTTTAAATATGTTTATGTTAGTTTAAGGTATGATGAATAATGAATAATGAAAAGACTTGTTCATTTTACATAAAATATATTCATTAAAAAAATCAAAATATTGATATAAATTGGATGTTCTAATTATTTTGTATAGTTCATTCCTTATTTTTTTTATGATTGAGAGTATTAAAAAAAGTATTTGGCTGAATCAATGAAACAACATATCAACAACCATTTATTTATTGGAAAAAACTGATAATGCATAATTTTAAATAAAATTGAAATAGTATTCTTATAAAAAATGCAATATGAAACAAAAACAGTATTTCTAGATTCATTTAGAAATTATCTTAATTTATTTCATTTTCTCTTCTAATGAACTAAGCAAATGGTAAGTTATTGTCATCTGAAAGATCTGTGGTGAGATCTAACATATCCAATAAATCTACTAGGATCTCAGTTATGTTTTTATTTAATTAACTAGACGTTCCCATAAAAATGGTGTAAATATGCAGGAGTTGTAAGTTTTCGGAAGTTAAATTATAAGTTTACAGATTTTCTTCTTTTTTGCTATATTTGTCAGCCAATTTCTGCAAAGAAAGCTTATCACTCACTCCGGTGAGCACATCCCAAAACGGAAATTTTTCTGAACTGTCTGGGATTCCAACCAGAGTAGGATTCTTTAACGAGCCCAATAGCCATTGATTCTAGTCCGATGGCTTAACATCCCCTCCGAAAGACCACTTGGCATTTACAATATATTCACCAGAATTCAGACTTACAAGTCGGAATTACATTGTTCGAGCTTTTGATGCAAGTGTACTCCTCAAAGTACCAATCACGATCGATGTTGCTTCAGATATCGAATGACAGTCAACCTGAAGAGCTACTCATGCCCCAAAACATGTGGGATTCAAGTCATAAGAAAATTTGACCAACTTTTGTCTTGCGACATATTCTCATTGGAAACTAATCTAAACTTCTTGTGATTAATAACTTAAGATGATGCATAAAACACCGAAAAGATTATTGTGAATGGCCGAAATAAAAATTGAAAAATGTATATATTTTAAATTAAGGTATTACCAGAAAATCGAAATCAGTGTTATTCAAGTTTTATGAACTGTCAGGCAGGCGCGGTCGCAGCCCAAGATGTTGGGGGGTCAACTTGGCTCAAGTACAGTTCCAATGACAACTTTACCAATAAAACAAGTTATGCATATGGAAATATTTTTTTATAAAATAGAGAGTTAACAGAAACCTCAATCACAAACTAAAAAGAAGTATATTCCTTTCAGAAAGTCGTGATATATATTTAGAAGGGCTAAGCCGCCCTCCACCTTTCCGACACTTTCTCCTAGCCAATTTTTCAGAGCTTAAAGTGAAAAATGAGCTTTTAGAAATAGCCGACTTATGGCGAGGTTCGCCAAAATTCTAAATGAAATGCTGGATATTTGGATAGAGGTCATATAGCAAGAAACAAAACATTTGAACACTGTAAGAAACACTCATCCTGAAAATTTCCTCAAATGTCCTTTCTGTTAAGCCTCCAGGGAGTTAAGTATCAAGGTACCCCTGCTTGTTCATCAGATCGTAATGATCCTCAATTACTTCACTCGTCCAACACTCATCTTCGGCAAACAGACTTCTGTCTCACCCCTCAAAAAGAGGTCATTGTAAAAAAACTTCGATTGTAGGAGGCACACAACTGGGCACTTTTGAACTATTTATTTTCTGCGAGCTCCTGCCTCCACTTCGAAACCCATAGCTGATACTCTCTAACGGCAGTGAAAGAAGGAACCCCCAGATTATGGGTACAAAATTCTGACGTGTTCTTCACATTGAAAAGGTTTTATTCAGTGTATTCGGATTTTGTTATAAAAATGCTTGAGCCAAAAAGGTTCAAGATATCTGCAAAAAGGCGAGCGGTCTTTCAGATCAGGCATTTTACTGTCTAGAAAATATTCCCCTCCGGTTCTCTGCTGGATGGTGCCATGAGTCTGCCAATACAGTTATAATTTGAAGGTGGTATACAATGTCGTTCCAGAAGTGCAGCACTTTAGGAAGAAGCACATTCATAATCATTATTGTTGGTATCAGTATATGAGATTACATGGTATAGCTTTTTTAGAAATTATTGTGTTTTTGCGAAATAATCTTCCAGTACCTACCAAAAAAGCAATTATACATGTAATAAAAGTGTACTGAGATAAAAAGTTACTGAAATCCATGAAATGTTTTTTCAAGTCTCCAGAAGATTGTTTTTTCTTCAAATATTCACTTTCGAAAAACTTGAATATTTCTATCAATAATATTTGAGTAAATATTAAAATTTATGTAGTATTGGGTTATAGCGTTTTTGATTCCATTGCTCAAATTTTAGCAGTTGGTACTTATTTCATTTTCGTAAATCATCAGATTTTCGAATCTGTGGGAAGATTTTGGGGGGGGGTCAAAATACCACTGCTTTAGATGAGTCTACCACCAAGATGCCCTGGATAACTTGCTAAGCACTATTTCATTGTGAATAACCGACTAGAAACACAATCAGTTTTCTTTGTTGTAGTTATAATTGTATGAATCAACAAAAATAGGTTGAACTCCGATTCTTTGAAGACGTTCAGGCTTCTTTTTTTGCTTCGTTTTGTGTTGTAATCATATCATCATGAAATTAACAGCTAGATCTGAGAATAACCTGATATTAACAGGTTAATTCTGAAGAATACACGTGCTTCGATATCAATCCATAGAGATGTATGCTTTGGTTTGAATTTAGGATTTGTCTTTGTTTAATAACCTAACCTCAATCTAACAAAGGGGCGGTACGTACGGCGGAACGACGAAACTCCTTAATTTGAAGACGATTCTGCTGTAGACGAATATTTCATTTGAATTTATTCAAACTTTTTCTGCACACGAGTTTAGTTTTGAATATGTACCCTAAAAAATTTGGAATACCTACTTCCATGTCGTTGGTTCCGCAAAAAAAAGAACAAATGCTATCGCTGTTAAATGAAAAGGTCTATAATGTTTATTTACTTGTCGGCGGCAAGTTGTCTACTTGTCATATGCGGATTTTCCTCAATCGCTAACAGTACATCTAACTTTTTTTCCTCATCAAATTTAACATTTCGATCTGGTTTTTGAATAGTTTTTACATGTCCAGTTTCACGAAATTTTGTTTTTTTTTCCTAATTGTAGACTGCGAGACGTGTTGACCAGGGTATTTATTATTAAACATTTCACAAACTTCCTATTGAACTCTTGTTTTATTACCGCATCCAATCATAATTAAAATGTATATTCTTTGAGTTTTGGATAAATGAGCCATAGTTAAATCAAATACACACAGAAATATTTTTCAATACACTGACGTGTATGAGCAACATATTAATGTCAAAATAATAGTAGTCTACTAGATTGACATAAAAAATGTTATGTGGGTTTTGTGAATCATTTCTTGGACGACTTTTTCCTGACGTTTCGCAAAACAGATAAGAAAATACTTCATTATTTCTCATGGGGTTATTTAAAATCAAAAGTATATTTCAATAGACCAGACAATATTGCAGATTTGAAAGTTAGGATAACGGAAGAAATTAACAAGGTAAACCCTGAGATCCTACAAAATGTTGTACGAGAATTCCAAGATCGACTTGCTTATTGTCAAGAAGTGGATGGTGGTCATTTTGAACATTAAATTCAATTGTAAAATAAATTGAAAAATACTTCCTCAACATTATGTGACATCATTTCCTTCATTCTTCGTAAAGTATCAACATTTTACATTTTCAAAATAAATTTTCTCAGTTATGATTTTGAAATTTGAAACACGTAATATTGCTGAACAGAGAATGAAAATCCCTTCCGAACAAGGTGCCACACGACCCCCCTTCTCATTTAAATTTTTTGAGGGGTTGCTCAATAATCAGAGGGGGTGCAAGAAGGGGGTAACATTTTTGTACTGTAAATTGTCAAATTGACAATAGAAATCGACCAGTTACAGGTTTTTTCAAACAAATACATAATAATGCAATAATGAATTTATTCCATACCTATGGACCGCACTGTATATATATATATATATATATATATATATATATATATATATATATATATATATATATACAGGTTCACCAGGGGTGCGTGCAAACACCATAACTTTTTTTCCATCCAAGCTATCGACTTCATTTTTTGTTAACGATAGGTCCGACAATGAGGCGCATTCTAAAAATATTTCTATTTCTATACAGGATGTCCTAAAAGGAGATACACAAATAAGTTCTGTTTTCCCAATTTTTGTTACATTTTTGGATTAGCCACCAAATTGTAGATATAACGCACCCGGATTTCTTAGACTCAACTCGACTTTTTCAAATGCAGCATCTTATATTTTGTTGCATCATTGCCGAAATAGGGTTTGCGGGGTCTACTTTGTGAAATTTGCGAGATTTGTTGCAACGCATTTTATCCAACACAAATAAAATGACAATGAATGACCTATATAATAATGAGATCGAAAAAAAAACATGTAGATGCTAGAAGTGAAGACAATATAGTGAAGCGGTGACGACTACAATAGGTACAATTTCTATGAAATCTACATAAACATATTTAAATGAGGAATTTGGATATAATGACATTTCTTCACGAAATTCAATATATATTAATAAAACTCAAATTGACTGGATTTTAGTGTAATTTGCATTATCAGATTCAACAAATGATCTGTCACATTGGAATACAGATTGAGCTCGACGCGACCAAAGGGTTTTTAAACGGGTATTTAATGTCGTTTATGATTTTGGGAGAAAAGTCTTCCGATGATGGAATTTGGTGGAAAGAATTCAGGGGGTTATAGAGACCATTAGGAGTCTTAAGGGTGATAAGGATTTGTACGTATGAAAAATTAAGAGATACCTAGATAAACCAAGTGATTATTGGTTGTGTCTCCTCATTTTAGTGAATTGGGTGAAATTTGGATAGCAAGGTTAGCTAAAGTTAGGTTAGATAGTATCACTTCGTTTCAGGTGATAAAGTGATCGGATTGCAGAAATAGGCATTCATTCTAGAATAAAAACTTTTTAACAGAAAATTAAACCGACGGAAAATTCAACTGGAAAGCAAAAAATAAAATAAACCTTCTTAGTCTAAATGATAATTGAGCTCCCAAACTAATGTAAGTAACTGATTTTGAGTCGGCGCCAAACAAACAATTATCGAAGATCATTATCTATGAAAGAAGTCATCAAAACGCAGCCGTGCATCTCGCTGCCATCATTTTTTGTTTGACGCCGACTCAAAATCAGCTACTTACATTAGTTTAGGAGCTCAATTATCATTTAGACTAAGAAGGTTTATTTTATTTTTTGCTTTTCAGTTGATTTTTTCGTCGGTTTAATTTTTTGTTAAAAAGTTTTTATTTTTTAATTTTCAGTTCCGTATTTCGTCGGTTTAATTTTTTGTTAAAAAGGTTTTATTTTTCAATTTTTTGTGGCTAAAATCTATCAATTACTACCTACTTGTTTTTTGATTACTTCCAAAATACTTACTTACCCACCTTACTTCAACTACCAGTTAAATAATATGATTATCTACTTTTACTATTTGTTGTAATATAAATTATTTTCGTTGTTCTGGTTAGTTTATTTCATTACTTTGTATATCATTCCATCCTCTCATAAAATATACTGATTTTGACGGATGTGAAACAAGAATAATGTCAGTAGCGATCTGTCATTGTCAACTACGTATGTGTGTGCCAATGTTCACTAGTGAAAAATCAATTATCCCCAATTTTTCTACCCGTAAGGGTGGCTAATTCCTTTCTAAATCCAAATATGAGGTATACCCTATCTATTAAAAAAAGAATCATCCAAATCGAAGAACCCAGTACAAAGTTATGCCTGATAGAATCGGTTAACGGACCAGAATTCAGAGGGTGAGTGATCAATATCCTTCATTTCGCTACCCTTAGGGGTGGATTTCATCCTTCAAATTCAAATGGGACCAAATTCGAAGTACACCTTATCCACTGAAAATTATCGGAATCGGACGCCTCAGTAAAAAGGTATGCGTGATCATACATAAAAAAATATGATGGAAAAAAATATACGGGTCGAATAGAGAACCTCCTCCTTTTTGGTTTCGTCGGTTAAAAATTATTGTGCGCATGCCTCAACTTCCGCCATGTTTTTCGGACACTTTATACGTGAATATGAAGGTTTCTATGTATTATTATAATAGTTTTCCAAAGCCTTGTCTCGAATATCGTTAAAATCTAAATAAATCAACGAAACAAAAACATCTAAAAAATTTGTTCTTAGTGTGCTAAATGTGATTTGTGGTTTAAAATATGTGGACAAGATGATGCTCGATTCCAAGTGATTGACAATGTTATTAAAGATACATATATTGGATCACGTCTATGGCGAGCAAAAGATAGTTTGGCTGATAAAGTGCTCCTGAATATTCTACAAATATACTTAAAACTACATCGAAAAAAATTGTGAAAAGTGTCACAGTGGCTGGATATATAACTACCCTTCCATTCAGAATAATACCAATACGTCAAACATGGTCATAACACGGGAAATGAGAGATGAAATAGAATTGCTAGTGAGTAAAGCGGTAAGCGAATCCATAAAAAGAGAGATAAACGTGAAAGAAATCATATCCAAAGTCACACAGGCCATTACAAAAACTATAAACGATAGTCTTTCGAATTTAGAGAAAGCAGTCGCGGAGCTGAAAAATAAAACCGAAGCTGAGAATAAGAAATTACAAGAAAAAGTTGATAAACTTGACCAAGAAATGAAAGAAGCAATAAAGAAAACAGATAATTATGAAGAGAAATTAGATTACATGGATCAAAACACCAGGCTATCTAATTTGAGAGTTTTCAACTCAAACGAAAGCCAAGAAGACCCCAGGAATGTAATTAAAAACCTGTTTCAATCTAAAATGGCCATCACCCTCAGAGATGAAGATATCAAGTTATGCTATCGAATTGGAAAAAAAACGATGAAAAACCAAGAGGCATCTTCATAAAACTACGTTCTCTTGATTTGAAACAAAATGTTTACTCGAAGAAAAGACTCCTGAAAGGAACGGGTGACGTAATAAGAGAGGACCTGACGAAAACTAGAGTCCAGTTCTAAGCGATTCCATTGAAAAATTGGTACGAAGAACTATGGACTGAAAATGGGAAAATCTACATAAATCACAAAAACAAAGTGACCAGCATTAGAAACAAAATAGAACTTTCCAAAGTTTCATATAAAATAAATTTCAACAAAATCTTTTTCTCATTAATATATCGTAATATTTGTCCATCTGAAGGTAATGGGCAAAATACAAACTTTTCGATCATTTTTTTATTTAATTTTTCAGGATGCACAAACAATCTGATATATTCAAGCACATGATTGAATACTTAGAAATCTAAGATAACTGTTCTGAAGTTGACATCAAAATTTTGATTGATTTTCAAGACTATATTCAGGTAAGTGCAGGGAAAAGCAAAAATGGCATAGGAATGGCACATTTTAATATTAGAGGTCTTCGTAAACATTAGGATGAATTATTGGCCTATATAGAAACGGCGAAAACATTTCTAGACGTGATTGTTCTAGCGGAAACGAGAAAAATTTGAAAATCTAGATGAATTTCACAATTCCGAATTACAACATTTATTATAATGAGTCATTTTACAATATATGCGATAGAACAATAATATACGTTAAAAATAATATTACAGTAAACTACCGAGTAATACAAATAAAGGATAATAAATTCCTTAGAATAGAGTTTTTCTCGAAAAGTTTTCCTAAAAACAAAAAAGTAGGTCTAACCGCAATATACCGCTCAACAGCAACAAATAAAAATGAGTATATAGAAAATTTAGAAGTCTACCTAAATAATCTGGAACAAGAAGGACTAGAAATATACATAGGAGATATAAACATTGATATAGGAAAAAAAGATTGTTGTGATACAAGTAGCTACTTAAATCAATTAAATGCAAACGGCTTCATATCCTATATAAATAAATCCACGAGGGTCACAAAAGATTCCACGTACATAATTAATCATATATTTATAAGAACAACCCCTGAAATACACAAAATTATTGAAATTGAACCAATTATATTCCAAACAGACATGACCGATCATTATACCCCATTTATTTACATTTCTGCACACCCTTGCACTGACACTATAAACACAGATGAACATCAACAAAGTCATCACCTAAATCTGCAAAATTTAGATAACTTATTGAGCATCGAGAACTGGAAGAATACTTTAAATTAAAAAATCCACAACAAGCTTACAACTGTTTCATTGACAAACTAAACACTCACATAAATAAAGCAACTAAAATTTAAAAAATACCAATACACAAAATAAAGAAAATCAAACCATGGATCACCTATGGAATAATTACATCAATCAAACAAAGAGATCATCTTAAACATCTATTAATTAAAAAATACTCACAAGACCTAGAGGTCGAATATAAAAACTACAGAAATATACTTAATCAATTAATTAGAAAAACAAAAAATGAATACTATCAGAATAAAATTGAAGAGGCAAATGGGGACTACGAAAAACTCTGGAATGTAATAAACGACGCATCTGGAAAAAACAAAAAAAATAAACACATTGAAAATACAATAATTGTTGATGATCAAAATATGCCCATGAAAGAAAATAAGACTAAAGCAAACAAATTTAATACATTTTTCACAGAACTCGGATACAAACTGGCAAACAAAATAGCTCTCCTGGAAAATCACAGCCAGAACCATTAAACATATACACAACCATATTACAACACCCCTACAATATATAATCAACCTCTACTTTGAAACATCCAAAATAGACAGAATCTGTCGTAACCCCTATCTTTAAAACAGGAGACTCCACTCTTATGAATAACTATAGACCCATTTCTGTCATCAATAATTTTGCCAAAATATTTGAACATGCTTTGGAAAACAGACTGCTTGAATTTTTTAACATACACAAAATTATAACAGACAGACAGTACGGTTTCATTAAACAATCTAGTACTGAAAACGCCATAGCTGATTTCCTCGAAAAAACAGTGCGAGCTTTAGATGAATCATCAAAATGTCTGGCTATTTTCCTTGACCTTACAAAGGCCTTTGACACGGTCTCACATAATATCCTTATAAAAAAATTAGAAGACTACGGAATTCGAGGTATCGCATTGGACCTGATGTTGAACTATTTGAAATATAGATCACAAAAAGTAAAGATTGGAAGCGAAGTGAGATCAGAATTGACTGTCAAAATGGGTATACCACAAGGGACTATCCTGGGGCCACTTCTTTTCTTGGTTTATATGAATAATGTAGTTCAAATACGAGATTTATCATCCAACATAATATGCTATGCAGATGACACAGTCTTGATACTCACAGGTACAAGCTGGGAAGAAATAAAGTCAACCGCAGAAGCAGATCTAAGAAAATTACAAATTTGGCTGGACCATAACCTACTCACCCTTAACGTCATCAAAACTAAATTCATACCTCTTACACCTACAGTCAATACGCAACCACATATAGATTATTTCATATACCTTCACATATCAAGTTGCACTGATACTAATATATGTACCTACCTGCCCAGAAATAGATCAAGTATCATCTATAAAATGCCTAGGAGTGACTCTGGATCAGCACATTCGCTGGACCGAGCACATCTCGAATGCCAATAAACGATTGAGAGCATTACTGCATAGATTTTACACATTTAGAGATATCCTATCACGCAAAAACCTACCAATGCTTTATACTTCCCTAGTAGAATCCATTCTAAGATACAGTATTATAATATGGGGAGGAGCTTTCGTAAACAATCTACAATTTACGTCATACAAAATTCCATCATAAAAATCATATTCAGGAAAAAGAAACAGTATTCCACTAAATTACTATATGAAGAAACAAAAATCCTTCCAATCAGCCTTTTATATGCTCATCAATGTATAATTCGAGTATACACAACTAAAAACTCACTTCAAAGCAGATCTGTCCAACCAACTAGACAAACTAGAAATAAAGAATTAGCAATACATACTTTTAAAAAAGCTATAACCCAGAAAACGTTTCTATTTTTCGGTTCAAAATTTTACAATTCAATACCGGTACATTTAAAGAAAATTGACAAACTAAGTAAGTTCAAAACTGAAATAAAAAACTATATCCTGAGAAACAAGGACACTTTCTATAAAATACAACGATAGTTATTACAAAAAAAAAAGCTCATCTCACCATTTTGCTGCTATCCCTGCCCTCTACCAATCGTCGAATATTATCAGAATTTTGGTTAAAATTAATGTGCACATATAAAATACACATGTGTGTGAAGTAATGTTTTACACTAGTGACAGTTACCTTTTCTACTTTTTTCTTGACAATTTTTGCCCGCCTAAATTTTTAGCATAGTTTATGTACAGTACTAATAGTTTTTAGAGAAGCCTTGGATACAACACACACACAGGCAATTATGCCTAGGTATGTTGTACCCAGAGAGCAAACCTAACCCCATATTTGTAAAAAAAAAAAATAATATTTGTGTACATGCAATACTTTGAATAAACTTTGAAAACTTTAAACTTTGAAAACTTTACTTCGTAGGAGAAAGTGGTCCAACAACAGAAAGTCCCGTCCCATCAGTTGTGTGAAAATAGAATCATTTCATCAGGTAATTTTGATTCATTTTGTGCTATTACCTCAAATGATGAAGGTTTTCTATAGGTAAAAGTAGCAAAGACCTGTTTAGCTTTACTATTAATGATTTGTGTTTCCTGGTCATTTATCTTTATTTTTCTAATTATTGATATATAAATTAATTTGAATCTAACATGAATGCAATTGTTATCCTAACCTCTCTAGAAGTTCTAATTTTTTTTCCACCTTGTGGGGTGCCATGGTATTTCAACCATCGTTATGGTTGGATATAATTATGTACTTCCACTGTTGTATGTACTAATGAAGCACCATCAATTAATTTATTATTAATTACTAAAAATGTTCGAAAATTTCATGTCTCACGCGAAACGAGTCGTGAACAGGCCCATTCGGATAGCTAATTCACCCAAGTTAGGCCCCTTTCTTGACGTTATTCTCACTGGAAGATTTATTTTTGTTGAAGAGGCTAGACATTTTATATTCTTAGACGAATTTGCATAAAAAAGCATAAATTGTATAATGGCAAATATTATGCAAGTTTTTTGAAGAACCGTCAATGCAATGTTTATCAGAGATACTCACATGATATGCTATATTCGATAATCAACGAACAACTATTACAATCGGGTTGATTTTGATTTTCGAAAATACAAACTCTACTTTGATAGGTCGATTGAAATTGAAAGAATGGGTATAGGAATAAAATTCAGGAAGGCCAAATCAAACGGTTCAGCACAGTTGATAATTAGTGAAGTAATTATCAGTGGAAATAAATAAACCATAAATTATATTGTGTTGTTTGTATATAAATTATTTCATCACAGAGGCGAGCTAACTGTCATGAACAATCTAAATAAAAATTATTGTAAATATTTGGATAGCCGAAAACAGTTCAGCCCAGTACCGCATTACTTAAATCATCCAAAGAATTTACAATCTATAAGACCGGCCTCGGTTGTGAATCAGCGCTGAATTCTGTAAATTGTAAGCCATACTCAATGTACATTTTGTCATTTGAATCAAATAAGCTTTTTAATAGTGGAAAATTCCAAAATTGCTCCATTGTTCGATGATATAACTTGTTTCATATATGCAAATAAATACATCCCAAATTTATCTTCATCATTATTATTCACAGTGAGCCTCGCATTGGTCATTTCGTATTTTCTAGGTATTAGTGCATGAACTTTTTCGAAATGAAACAGTAAATTCTCAGATTGGTATGGTAGGTCTCAGAAATATAAAAACTGCAATGAAATTCTGCTTGGGTGTTTTCCAACCCTCAACGCCTAACCTGGTTACGCCACTGCACATAACTATCATACACCGCAACATTGAAACATAACAACGAAAAACATGAATGTTATATCCAAAAATCCAGGCAATCTACGCAGTAATTCTACAACGCAGTTGCAATATTGTTGCAAGACCAAATAGGACAAGCAAAGTCAGCATTTATCCACCTGGGCTCCAAAGTACTTCCAGAAGCCGTAAACAAGGCGCAGTTCTGAATCAGCACTACAGCATCTATGAAAGGATCCCAAGAACCGAAGAGCGTCACTTCTACTTCGAACTTCTATTCAAATAGTCGTCATACACAGATCACTCAAAATTTTGCATTTTCAAAGAAATAAAATCTGTTTTTAAAAGGTATTTCAAGTGAATATCGCTTTAACAAATTGGTGCAGTCGTGTGGATTTTTCTACACCCTGAAATATCAGAGTGGTGGTTTCCAAACCTTCGTGAGAAGAACCAAACGCAAGACGAGAAGACGGTCTCTGGAGCCTTGAGGAAACACGCAAAACGAAGGTAGCAACGCTCATCCAGCCGGATTTCATCTTTCGTCGCCCAGCGAAAGAAAAATAAAACGCCAAGAAGAAACAAGAAATTTGCTAGTAAGAAGAAACAAGAAAGAAAATAGCAAGTAAGAAATCATCCCAGCACTCCTGAGTCTTTCCTGTGTATTAGGAACACTTAAGGAAACCCCTAACAGAGAAACTCAGCATTCATCCCCAGTATCCCTGAAGCTTCCTGTGGATATGAACATCTAGTGAAGCCCCTGGCAGACATCTTCAGAACTCTCACCTGTAAATAACATTTAAGTAACATTGAATCATCTTTAGTTTTAAGTATTTCAATTCAAACAGTTTCAACTGTATGAACTAAATTCAACGGTATGAGTTGAAACAATTTTTCATACTTTTTCGATTTCAATCTTAGAAAAAGTCCTGTTTTGTTAAACAAACATTCCAATTTTGACACATTTCTCCCAATTTTGACCTATAATAAAAATTCATCAAAATGATTGTTTCCGACGATGGCGAATACCGTAATGCTGATGCTGAAGTAGCAAATGATCCCGAACTTGAACCATACAAACTATCTGAAATTTTCTCTAACGTCCCTGAGTATGGTGGAGATCCAATCTATTTGAACACCTTTTTAAATGCATGTGACCATGCCCAGCAAATGGCAGTCGGTCAACAAAAACTGTTATTAACGATTCATATTCCCTAACCACACAAGTACATCCCCTGTACATTTGCTACTAGGACGTCCCTGGGATATCCTTTGTCGAGAAATGGTACATACTAGGGACGTCCCAGGGACATCTACTATCCACCAAAAAGGACATTCAAGGGATGTCCTTTTGGTACGTCCCAGGGATGTACCAAGTCCCGACAATGGACATCAAAGGGAAACCCTAGGGATGTTCCATAATTAAAGTAGGAAATCCCAGGGACATCCCCTAGACGTCCTCAAAAGTCCTTTTCTTTCATTCATTTAATTTGAAAAATTTCATGGAAAATATGAAAAAATGAAATCCAAAGATTCTCAACACAAAACGAATTTAATTCAGGAATTATTATGTCATATTGTATTAAAATATGATAAAAAAACGACAAACAAAAACGCATCCTATATATAAATTCATAGGACAAATAAACAAAAAAAGACTAGGTGAATCAGTCGAAAATTGTACACATATTATGGTGTTGCATTTATTGCAGGCATTGCATTACCTTTTTCTCTGTGGCTTCTCTCCTTGGTCCTCCTGAAAAACTTCTGCAAAGCAATCTGTTTTTTATTACCAATGGCTCCAGAAGATCCTTGTTACAAAAATACCATTGCAGGTGGAATTGAATTGACAATGAAAAAAATTACTAATACAGATATCATATTATAGCTCTTTTGGGATTCACAATAATAGATAAAAATACTCACCAAGTATTATTGCTGCATGTGTTATGTTGTGTTTCGAAGCCCATTCAGTTAACTTTGAATTTATGTTATCCCCTGAAGTTCCAATCATGTCCTTGTACCGCAGTACATAAAAAGGTCATTTGACCTAGGACATCCCTATGTTGTTAGGGTTAGAAACAAAAAGCAGCGCAATTGGTAGATTCTCGAAACCCTGATACATATGCTGAAATAAAGATCCTTGTGAATACTCACTTCGGAGATTCAAGATATCCCACCTCATTAATTCAAGATCTACAAAGAATTAGACAAAGTAATGGAGAAAATGTTCTTGCTTTCTTTTCGAGACTTCAAACTCACCATGCAAAGATGTTATCTTGCATCCAAAAATCAAATATGGCTCAAATGCAAAAAATTGCTCAATTAAATTCAATAGAATATATGGTTCTTAACACCCTTTTAACTGGTCTTGAACCCAAATGAGGACAAATATTTCTTGCAAGCTGGAAGCAACACGAAGAATCAAACGAGAACTTCAATTATCGTATTTTGAAAATCAAAATCTTAGTCAATCAAATCGCCCTTCAACGTCATTTCAACCAAGAAAAATAAGTACCTAACGTGAATTACCCAAATATGATGATACACGATCAATCTAGAAATCAAAACACAAACTTTTCTTCATATTCTAGTCAGAATCCACAGAATTCCCAATTATATCCAAATCAAAACCCAAACTTCAACAGGAATCCGAATTCATATTTTCCGAGATTCCAAAATTTTCAACAACGATTTCCAAACCCTCAACATAGTCAATTTCAAAGAAATCCATTCCAGCAAAATCAATTTCAACCAAGACCAATAAATACGAATTAAAATCAAGTAAGACCCCCTGTAATCCAAAGAAATCCAAATTACACACCAAACTCTTCAAATCAGAGAACTCATAATTTCAATGAATACCCATATTGTGAACCTCAATAACAGCTAAATTATACCTACTAATTCAAATGACTGTTACTTTCAAAACTACTCTCAGTTTCTAGAATTTGATTACAGTAACTACGATTGCAATTCATCATAATACTATGACGAATATTTCGAGACGTGTAATTGATTACTTTGACGAGAATCATGACGCAGTAGATTTTTGTTCAGTTCTGTCTCTCGTCAATCCCCCGATTCATTCCAGTAAACAGATAATTACTACGCAAACGAATTTACTTCAAATAGAGAATAAACAACCAGAAAAAGTCAATTGCACCAATTCAATGACATCACAGACCCAAAATTCATTCCATTGTTCTCTCGAGAAATTCATTGAAATACAGTTAATGCTAATTATTTATATTACATATTTGATAGTACAGGAAAATTCAAAATTTCAATAGTTATTGGAGCAGGAATTTATATTTTCAACACCATACAGTTGCCCATTATTACTAACGAAAAAATCATGATAAAAGAATCATTTATGATTCCTTTTAATGAAACAGATCTACACAAAATTTACATTAATGATTTAGACATTGAATTTGACGGACTTTTACGTTCAGATTTTCTTGAACACTACGATGGCGTAGTCGACATCAAAAACATAAAAATTTATCACGAACTTTAAAAAAGTTCCACTTTTCAAAATTATAAAATCAAACAAAATATTTTTAAAATTATGAAAATTTGCGAGGAAATTAAAAATGTGTTAAGGCCAGAACAACCACATAAAATGAAAATTGATTTGAAAAATGAGGCTATACTGTTAGCCCACGAAAAGGAAAAAATCGATTGGAAAAAAAATCAAAAGTACCCGAATTCAAAACATTTTTATTAAACCAAAGATACAAGTCGATTCTGAAGTAAAATCAAAAATTGCGAAAGAGGTAAATTCAAAGGGAAAAATGAAAATTTCAAATTCTTTTGCACCTAAACATGTGAATTTATAAAAATAAAAATTTTGGAAGTAAGATTTAATAAAAAAGATATTACAAAAAATGTTGGCGTTCCAAAATTTGAAGAAACTATCACAAAATCCTACCGATACCCCTATGTACATAAAAACAAAGGCAAAAATCAAGTTTCAAAAATTAGAAACATTTAAAAATTTTGAAAATATTCAAACCAAAAATGAAAATGAATATTAGAATCACGAAACTAAAAATTGCTCCTCCATCCAGATTCCAGAAAAGAATCCAGAAAACAGAATTTTGATAAACCCAAAATAATGTCTTTGAACCAATCAGGTAGACAAACTGAAATACAAAATTTTAATCACAAATCAGGTAGACCACCAGAAATAAAAACTTTCGGACACAAATCAGGTAGACCTCCAGAAGGAAAATCATGAGTCACATTTCAGGCAGACAAATATAAGACAAAAATTCTAAAGCCTTTAATCTCCATCTAGCCGAAACTTGAAGAATATTCATACCGATTAAAACTCGAAATCATTTACAAACCCGAAAAAATAAATAAAAACGCAGATGCCCTATCTCGCATAAAAATTAATCATTATCCATTCAAAAATTCGAATGGAAAATGAAGAACTATCCGTTACTGAAACAGAAATAGCCCCTGAAACTATCTTAGAATAATTAACAAATTTTTCGAGGCTTTTCAAGGAAAAATCATGAATTGACTATTCAAAATTTGTATTCATAAACTTTTAGACAAAAGTCAAAGAAATATAATAATATTTCCACAGAGAAACAAAACGACAGACGTACATGAAAAAAAATTTAAAGATATTTTTGAAGAAGAACCAAATTTTCGTTATAACAAAATAAATGTTTTGACTAGTAAGACGATCAAAAATAGAAAATATTTAATAATACATATACCATACGACTCTGATAATACCATAGAATATATGTTCAGTTCTCTATATAGAGATCAACATGTTTATGAACCAATACAAAATTAATACGTTGAAAATAATCCGGACCTTCCCATTCAAGAAATGCTATCATACATTTGTTACCGAACCCATAAGTTTATTATGGATATTTAAAAATCCACCCCCTATCAAATTCCACACTCACAACACACACATTTTACCTATCGATCTAAAAACCTATAAAAACAATAAAATAAACAAACTTAAACTCAAAAACCTTCATAAACAACAACTTCCAAAATTTCATAAAAATAATGAATTCATAAACATATAAATGGAAAGGAAGTTTCACTCTCTTCATACAATAATGAGGATGGATAATTTATTTATCTTTTCAATTTAATTTGAATATTTCAGCTGATCAGCTGTATCAGATTTTTCCTTCTATTTCCTCTTTAACCCTTTATAGGTCTTTGGTAAAATAATTTACCACCTCACATATGGTTCAAAGTATACTTGATTTTCCATATAAATTGATCCGTAATGATTATACGTTATTCTGTATGGTCTTCAGCACGCCCTGGTAAAGATATATACCATTTATATTTCATAGGTTGGCAGCGATCGATATGGTGGTAAAAATATTTACCGGGTTTCCTAAGTAGTTATATAATTCACTGAAGTGCATTGTGAGTGAAAAGAAGTGCCCAGTGAGCTCTCATTTATAACATTTCGGTAAGTGTTTTGGGTCAATATCATTAGAAAAACCGAATCAATCAGCAATGAACTATTTTTGTAAAATTATTCCAACATTCAACAGAGTTATTGTAAATTATTCCGTATGAAATTTTGAGGTTAGAATATTTCCGGAAAGTTTGAATACATTTCCTACCACAATGAATATAATCTCTTATCTTTTGAAATGATGCAAAATGTTCCCAATGCACTATACATTTACACAGCTTCGCAAATTTTGCTAATATTTCATCAGCAAAGATGTTATGAACCATTTTAGAGTTCAGATACAAACAGGATCATTTTTTCTAGAAATGGATAATTTGGACATTTCGAAGATGACAAGCGATGAAGCATTTGCCCTTCTCGATGAAGAAACATCAGATCAGGAAGGGGTAACCGATCAGCAGGCTATAGACTCGGATATAGGTGGGGACTCGGACGCGGAGGACTATTTGCCGTACGAATCATTAGCTTCTACTCGATCGAGCAGCCGTTTGTGTCCCTCTAGTTCCTCTTCACAGTATACTCCCACTCAGAATGTACATTCAGCTCCAGTGCCCTCCACATCAAGCTCTAGACCAAAGACGCTACGGAAAATAATAACCCCCAGAAGAATACGTCATCATCAGTCTCCAACTGTGGATCTAGAAGAACCTGAACCTTATTCGTCAGATGATAGTTTGAAAGACCCAGATTACTCTGTTGATAAACAAAATAAAAACAAGAAACCGTCACATCGCCCTGCTTTTGTTTTATCAAGCGAGTCTTCAGAAGTAAGTGAAGAGGAAGTGATAGAAGCTGAGGTAGCACCGCCAAAAGTAAATGCATGTAATGAACCAGGTGCAATCAAATGGGAAATAACTTCTCCACTCCCCAACCTATCTTTCATCTTTGATCGACCTTTCGGATTGCTGTGCAGTATTTCCACTGATGACATCCTATCCATTTTTTCAAACAAGTTTTGGTGGCAATATTATGGAAACTATTGTAGAACAGAGCAATTTATATGCTTTACAAAAAGGTGTGACACTGGACTTATATATTGATGAGTTGAAAGCCTCCTTTGGATTATTGTTATTGTTTGGAATAAACAATTTACCAAGTATCAAAATGTACTGGTCAAACAATCACAATGTTCATAATGAGCGAGTTTCGAAAGTCATGACAATGAAACGGTTTTTGAAAATATTGAGGTTTTTCCACTTGGCTGACAATGAACAAATGCCTAAAAGAAGGAGAAGACGGATACAACAAATTATATAAAGTGCAGCCTTTACTTACCCATCTCTCTACCAAATTCAAGGCAAATTTCGCGCCATCGAGATTCATTTCTATTGACGAGAGTATGGTGGCATTGAAAGGTCGGTCCACGCTAAAACAGTATATGCCTCTCAAACCCATCAAGAGAGGAATCAAAGTGTGGGCAATGGCTTGTGCGAACACAGGGTATATGGTGGATTTCGATGTTTATCAAGGAAAGTCTGAAAATTCAGAAAACCTTGCTCTAGGAGAAAAAGTTGTTGTGAATCTGTCGAAATCTTTATCAGCACATGGTTACTGTTTATATTTTGACAATTTTTTTTCATCATTTCCATTGCTTCAAAGGTTATTGGATAACAAACTATTTGCTTGCGGAACATTTCGTTCCAACCGAAAACAATTTCCACATGACAAACTCTGCCCAAACAAAGCTCTTTCATTAGGACAATTTGATTTTGCATCTTCAGGTGACATAACAGCATATAAATGGAAAGACAGAAGTACCAAACCCGTCATAGTGGCAAGCAATATGCATGATTCATCTGACAAAGCCGTGGTTCAGAGGCGAAATAAAAGAGGAGAGAAAGAGGATATAATTTGTCCAAGAGCGATCCGAGATTATAACTTGCACATGGGAGGTGTTGATCACTTTGATCAGTTGCATTCCACTCATAATATCTCATGGAAATCGCGCAGGTGGTGGATGAAATTATTTTTCTATTTCCTTGATGCAGCTGTGGTAAGTTCGTACATAATGTACAAAACTCAGTACAAAAGTGAAAATCACGCTTCCAAGTGCATGACGCACTTGCAGTTTAGAAGTTGCTTGATAGATCAACTTATTGGGACATTTTCCAGTATACAAAAACGAGGGAGACCAATCGATGAAGAAGGAACTGGTCGAAAAAATAATAGTCGATATGCGAGGGGAACTGTACACAATTCAATTCGGTTACTGGACGTAGGCAGCCACTTAGCGGTGATTTCAACTTACAGAAGGTGCGCGTTCTGTAGTACCAAGCAGAAACAAAAACGAAGCAACTTGGTTTGCAAGGCCTGCAATGTGGCTCTTTGCAAAAAATGTTTTGATCCGTTTCATCAAAATGGTAACAATAATGATAAAAAATGCAATGTTTAGCATAATGTAATAGTTTCAGTTGAATGAAGTTCCATTTCAATAAAGCGGTAAATTATTTAACCATGTTTTGCTCGATTTCATAATGACACTCAATGCACTGTGGTATAATAATTTACCACCCTATAAAACCGGAAGTGACGATTTTTTCAGGTTTCGAAATATTTTGTGTAGTACATATATGGTGTTGAACATCAAATATATTGAAAAAAAGTTGAATTAAAAAAAACAATAATTGGTCCTATAAAGGGTTAACACTCTCAATCTCACATTGTAATATTTGATTCAAAAGATACAATGAAAATTAAATGGAAGTTTGAGTTTCTAATGATATGAAAATGAATTCATTTAATTTGCCACCATTCTACTATCTGGCGGTAGCTGCGTATCATGTATGATTGTTAAAATTTCTGGTTGACTTTAATTTTTTTTTTGTTCTCTTTTTTATGTGTCTAGATAGTCAGCTCCACTTCTCAGGAAGCAGGATCTGGTAGAGGATAAGCAATCCATCTGCTCTCAGAAGATAGCTTGTTTTTTTTTGCATAAAGCCTAATATAGTAGATTTTTGTCGGCACATAGCCTTATATAGATAGACCCCTGAAACTAAAGACCCTCAGATTTCCCACGTTGTGTTTATTTTTTTTTTCTTTAGGATACAAAGTTCTGTTCAACTGAAGAGAAATAAAAGACAAAAAGACAAAGGAATACTTATAATGAAACCAAGAGTTACAATCTCAACTTGTTAAAAGGCAAATTCACAAAGCAATATCAAGCAAGTTCAGCTTATAATGAAATCGTCTCCTGTTCCAAATCTAATTTGTTACAACTATGGAAAGTGTTTCTGAAGTGATGAAACTTGGACTATATAAATAGGTGACAGGAATATATTTGTATTGTTTAGATTGTTGAATCCCCAAAATATACTGCCGGAATATTTCGCGGGTATATTCATAGATCGCCAATTGAGAGAATCAAGACTCTAGTGCATTTACACCCAACCAAGGAGTTGCCTATGACCATTGACCTGGTGACCGGTCGGAATCTTTTTGTGTGCACACGTAATAGATCAACCCGTTACCATCCTCGTCCACTCTTCTCAGTAAGTTCTATTTCATATATATATATATATATATATATATATATATATATATATATATATATATATATATATATTCATATAGTATTATAGGGGGTGGTTGAGCCGGGATCCATAACTTAGCAGAGAGAAATATTGTAGAACTGAAAACCTACTCATTTCGAACATTTCTCAATTTAGCTATTGGATAGTCACATCGTGGTACGGTCAATTAATTTCAACAAATCGGGACAACTATATCTTGGCGATTTCTAATTTATAATGACCTGATTCAATTCATTTGAGAACATATATGTTCCTCAAAGTCTTTAACAGTTAATTAGTCTTGGATCTTAACAAAATTCCTCTAGAATTTACTCCCGACAACATGTGTGAATAGTCCTCTAGTATGTTTACATCGCCACAACCAAGGACTTTGTCCTTTCACAAGCCTAGTGACCAGCCGGAATCTTTTTGGGTGCACCCGTAAAGACAAACCCGTTACTTTCCACGGTCATTCTTTTAGTTAAGGTTTTGGCAATTGGTAGAACCGGAATTTATACATTTATGGCAAGAAGTCACATTGGGACAAGGTAAACATACTCAATTCTACTATTTCACAGTTTCGCCAAAAGGTTTAGAAAACCAATACTTCACTCGATGTTATGGCAAGATCCAGACCAACCTTACTGTCAGGCCTAATTGTACTGATTTGATAGTGACACTAAATGATCTGATGATTTCCTTTTTTTCCGGAACTACTTTTATCGATCTGATATAAACAATATAAAATACGGAATTTAGACTCATGGCATATTCAATTTCAATAGTTTCGGACCCGGACTCTCTAAGGCCAGGTATTTTCACCTCCGGTTAAACTAGAAATAAATGAACCCAATGGTTAGAATGTGCTTTTGTTTTATCAATAAACGATAGCAAAAGCATATTCTAACCATCGGTTAATTTATACCTGGTATAACCGGAGGTGAAAATACCGGGCCTAAAGATAAGTGGACTGGTGTTGTCGAACCCATCTTGAAAAAGCACTCCCTTTCCTTCAGCCAGTACCTAGGAAGAGAAATATATTAGTGTCTCATCAAACTAGATGATTATAATTTATCTCTGATTCAAACAACACATAGTTGAAAAAAACAATCTTTAGTTGATTATTCAGGTGAACAGTGATTACATCTCTAATTTGTTTTCCATAGAATCACACGCAATTTCTACTTAGGTAGGACATAAGCTGTGTAAATCTGTCTCCACTGGATTTAGTCCGGAGCATAGGTGTTGGTGTAATGGTATCTGGCTCAACGGGGTTTATTCCGGAGCAGATGAGTGAGTTTAATGGTATCTGGCTCAACGGGCTTAATTCCGGAGCAGATGTGTGAGTGTAATCAATAATGTGTAATATGTAAAAACCATATTCAGATATAATATGTGTAAACTAACCTGTTGAATAATTCTTATTTATCAGTATCCCTATTATCATCTAAATCAAGGATTAATAATCGAACATCAGTGACAACAATATGTATGCATCATTTGTGTGAGCAATTACCTGTAAAATAAATTAAATATACCAAATATCATCCTTTTATCTGAATAAAGGATTATAAATAGGACGTTAAAACATACCTATGAAATAACTTTCCGTAAAAATACGACCTACTGCCAACTTCTCGGTTCTGAACTACTTCCAGACTGTCAGCGGTCATAATAAATATTCAATTAGTAGGTACATAACATTTCGGTTTCAGTAAAAATGGATAGAAATTGATTCAAGTCACCTTACCTAATTAGAATTCCATTGCAGGAGATGTTGTCAGGACCAGGACTCAAGCTGAACTGCCTTTTCGATCGTCAAGTCAAAAGTAATTTATTTTCTCTTTTTCGTTACAATTTTCCTAAATCTATTTAACATTTTTGTCCCTGTGTCCCCGCTGTAGAGCTTTGCGCGCTTTTCAGAAACAGCTATTCATTTTTTTTTTCCTTGCTGTTTACAGTTCTAATATTCTACTGGAAGGATTTAGATATACTTCCAGTTGAGAACAGGAAATATCTAACATTCTAGCTAAAATTTGGATTTATTTTGTGTGAGGAGAGCTGCGGATCTTTTATCCTCCTGTATATTCATGCCATTCGGCGTTCTGAAGGAACGTGCAGCGGAAAACGGCAGAAAACCTTGGGAAACTGCACATGAATATTACAATACTAAGTATTTCAACATTTTCTCTATTTCATTATAATTTGTCCTTAAAATACTTGTTGCAATTAATACTGGAAGAAAACATGTATGTGATTAATGGGAGTTTTGGGTGTGTTTTTTGTGTGTTTGTGTGTATTTTTCGTGTCTGTTTTGAATCCAATTTATTTCCACTGTGAAAATTTCTTGGTTTATATTTTATTTGATTTGATTTTTCAATAGAATCGATTTTCAACTAAATGTTTTTTTTTAGTTTTATTATTATGGAATGATTTGTTTTCAGATCGAATTTGTTGTTGAAAACACATTTTTCAAATGGGATTCTGTGTTTTTTGTTGGAGTTTGATGGTTTTGTTTTTATTTTTCTTGTTGATATTTTGTGAGATTTTGATTGAGTTAATTTTGAAGAATATTTTCATTTTTAGTTTTTTGTGTGGTTTGAACAATTTTTATGTCGGCTTTGTTTGTTTTCTTGGGTTTGGGTATTGGGGGTGGAATAAAATAAATGGCGATATATTTATTAATTTACTATGTATAAAAAAAATGGTTTCTTGAAATGATGTGCTGCATGGTCCTGTTGTCCTTGCCTGTGGGTGGAAGGTATTTTCGACTGGAAAATATGGGGATATTTTCGTGTTGAAAATTCGGGGGTCCTGGGGTGTTCGTATCAATATCGACGAAGAAGAAAGAATAGTCTTGAATTCCGGCCGGAGCAAAACTCAAGTCTAAAAGTTGCTGCATCCATGACATCAACATTTTCAAAAAGATGGGAGCTGTTATATCAAAAAATCCAGTCATTCTACGCAGTAATTCTACAACGAAGTAGCAACATTGTTGCAAGAGCAAATAGGACAAGCAAAGTCAGCATTTATGCACCTGGGCTCCAAAGAACTTCCAGAAGCCGTAAAAAAGGCGCAGTTCTGAATCAGCACCACAGCATCTATAAAAGGATCCCAAGAACCACCGAAGAGCGTCACTTCTACTTCGAACTTCTATTCGAATAGTTGTCATACTCATATCACTCGAAATTACAATTTACAATTCTTATCATCAATAATTTATTATCAATAAGTTTGTTTCCTATAATGGAAAATTCCAAAATTGCTCCATTGTTCAATGATAACACTTGTTTCATATATGCAAATAAATACATTCCAAATTTATGTTCATCATTATTATTTATTATTCACAGTGAGCTTCGCATTAGTAATTTCGTATTTTCTAGGTATTAGTGCAGGAACTTTTTCGAAATGAAACAGTAGAATCTCAGATTAGAAATATAAAAATCGCAATAAAATTCTGCTTGTTTTCCAACCTAACCTGGTTACGCCACTGCACATAACTATCATACACCGCAAGATTGAAACCAAAATAACAACGAAAAACATGAATGTTATATCCAAAAATCCAGGCATTCTACGCAGTAATTCTACAACGCAGTTGCAATATTGTTACAAGAGTAAATAGGACAAGCAAAGTCAGCATATATCCACCTGGGCTCCAAAGAACTTCCAGCAGCGTAAACAAGGCGCAGTTCTGAATCAGCACCACAGCATCTACAGTATCAGAAAGTATTTATCTTGGGTATGGTGATTTCATGAGAGCGTAAAGAATAGCTATATGTTGAGAGAGCATTATAATTTCTCCTCGACTCGCTCGAGGAAGGGATATCGACGTCACGACAAAGAGATAGGAGAGTCAGAGCGGTTAGCTCAGGACTCAGACTCAGGACGTCAGTATCATACCAGCAGCAGTCGGGAGTATGTGTGCGCTGCAATGAAGAAGAATTTTTTACAATAATTTCACATCAGATAATTTGAACAAATTAAACTGAATATTGATTCAATTTAATCTGTCGGACGACAGGTAGATCAAAATATCTTTGGTGCCGTGGTGGCCGCGAAAACAAAAGAAAATTCTTAAACATAAACAAAAGCAAACGATATTTCTGTAAGAATAAAAACAAAAAACTTATTTCTAACAGAAAAACAATTATTTCTTGAATGGAGAGAAAAAAAATATTTACAAGAAAAGACAAACCAAATTAAATATTTTGTGTACGGAATTATTTTATTAAATGTTCGAACAAACCACCATTTTGGGCCAAACAATACCGAATCTATTGTACAATTCTGTTCTGGTAGCCGCAAGGGTAACTGGTGTTACCTGAGCACACAACTGAATAATTTTTGCCCTCAGTTCATCTAAATTGGTGGCACGTTCGAACTCATGCCGATATACCTCCGATTTTAGCAGCCCCAGAAATAAAAATCGAGAGGTGCTACATCTGGTGATCGAGGTGGCCAGTTGATTGTACCTCGCGTACAAATAAACCGATCGGGAAATAATTGATTCAAAAATGTAACCACCGTGCCTGCATTGTGGGCAGGACAACCATCTTGTTGAAACCACACGTCGTTAAAGTCAATCGGAAGAGCGCGAACTGCAGGAATAATTTGATTTTGCAAAAGTTGCAAATATTTTGCTGCATTTAAATTCCCTTCAATAAAAAATGGGCCTATGACGTGATCGCCTAAAAGTCCCGTCCACACATTTAATTTTCTTGGGTATTTGTCTAGGATGCGGTGGTGGATTTGTGGGACAACATTTTTTGCAATGTGCTGCCACACACCCAAAATTCTGAAATGTATTAATAATTGAAAGAACAGTCGCTTCCGTAGGTACAGGTCTATCTGCAAAAGCCACTATGAATAGATTTCTAGTAAATAGGCGGCATGTTACAAAAGGTAATAAATTGTCACGGTCTTTTGTTTTCGCAACCAAGGCTCGGCAAGAAATGAGTCGATTCGCTGTGCGCTGTGTAGTATTGCAACGTGGTCAGTTAATGTGTCGGGTGGGGTAACAGGAGGGGCGCACAGCAGTGCGTCTCTCTTGTTTATGTGGTATTATCATATCATTGCGTTCCTTGTTGCTCATGTAGATTTCTGTTCGTACCCCAGATAAATGTTTTCCGATACTGTATGTAAGGATCCCAAGAACCGAAGAGAGTCACTTCTACTTCGATCTTCTGTTCGAATAGTTGTCATACTCAGATCACTCTCAATTACAATTTATTTTATTATCAATAATGTATTATCAATAAGTTTGTTTCCTAAAATGATGAATTTTCACAAAGGAGGAAAAGAGTATTGAATAACCTTCTTTGGTTTTCTCCTCTAGACATTTAGGTAGGTACTCGAATTGAACATTCACTCAAATTTTCGGCAGCTACTTCCACGATTTCTTTTGTGTGTGTGTGGGGGGGAGATAATAATAAATAATAATAATAAGCTTTATTCACGTTAGTTAGATTAAATATACAAGAAAATGTGCTCAAAAATATCGTGAGTAAAGAAAGAAGAGTGATAAGTGCTGAAGCACTTGTTTCACAATTATTCGAACAATAAAAAATGGTATAAAATAATATCTAAGCAGAAGTATAAGATTTTTATATAATGAATAACAGTAATATGTAAATGTAAATAAACAAAAAGTCAAGATGTTGATTATGATTCAGTATAGAATTATAAAAAAGCAGATATGTGAGCTGGGTACAGTGCATAGATAAAATGGGTAAAAGTCAGAAATAAGTATAAAAGTAAACAATAGATGGCACTATGTGCCAGAGACGATTGATATGCGAGGTTACAGTAGCGATTTTTTTCCACATGATAGGGTGGTCGATCCTGAGTATAACTCTGAGTTGGCGGGCACGGGGGGTGTGCGTTTGGCGTTAAGTCATTTATCTCCTGAACGGTTTATTGAACGCAATAAATAGGAGAGTTCTTTTTTCTAGATAAGTGAATGGTCTTTCATTGTGTTTTTCTGTAAAATCAATATTTATGCGAGTTTTTGTGTCAAAGTTGGAATGTATTCTTTTTCTGCGAATAACTCAAAAACAATTGATGCTACATGAAAAATAGTAATAGTAGGGCGGAAAATTGTCTACAAATTGTGTTCTGAACTTTTTTCCCTGTCTACAATAGTTTTCGCACGAAAGTACTTTACATACAATGAGACTGAGGTAAGGAACAAGAACAGTGGCAAGGAGCAGAGAGATGATTTACACTAACATAAAACAATCCCAGGCAATTAAATAACTCAATCGGAATTGACTGTCAACATATACCGCGCACTCCAACTTGCGTTTCTGGATAAAAACTTACTTCCGTTCGCTGTCACACATAAAGGTCATTTGCACCTAGAATATCGCTAGCAGTCGTTTCTCGGTCCTTCTCGCAATCCCTCGATCCGTCCGAAAGACTTCTTGGAATTTAACTGCCCGTCGCGTCGCACAATGATCTGACTTGGCCAAAGAGTAGTTTTTTCGTTAATTTAGAAATTTTTAAAAAACTGTTTTTTGGTTTCGTTGCCAAAGGAAGGAGAATAACTACTTTATTACATATTTTGAGAATATATGGCGTATATTTTTAAACTGTTATCGGATTTTATGATTTTTATCCATGAAAAGATAATTTAACTGTAAATTAAAATTAATTTCTGGCGGACAAGTTGATTTTGATTTTTTTATCAGTATCGGTGTAAATTCAAATCGTAGACCGAATTCTGTAACTGAAATACACATTTCCTTATATTTTTTATGTTGCTGTCATATCGTCTTCCATACTCAACTGTAAACGGTTTTTTTTTTCAGGCCACCCCGTTGATTATTTGAACACCGCTTCTCACAAATTTTTAGAGTAAAATAAATAAATATAATTAACAATTATAACAGGCTGCCTGTTTCCCAGCTTACACTGGAACTGTTCCTTCTTCATACTATGCTATGGAAATGAAATAGCTGAGAATATGTTGAGAATATGTTTAATACTCAGTTTTATATTACACTACACAATGGCTCCTCAGTATGGTTGAGCAGGTAACTGTGAATGAGTTTAGTGTGCCCTAGGCGTAACCGATTGAGGATCACTTGATGTTTTCAGATCATTGTTTTGTCATGCCACGGTTTCACATCATACTTGATAGCACGTAGTTTCGCGCTGGACAATTGCCACTGGTTCTGCCATTTTTGCATTATTAATGACGATATCTTTGGTTTAATGTCTGTGGATACAACTTCCATCACTGTTTCAGATTTGGCCGAAGTTATGGCACTACGCGCACATTCGTCACATTCCCTGGAATCCCAATATGAGGCGGTACCCAAAAATGTTTTCCCATTTTGCTGAGTTTCCTGAAGTTCTGCCTTAATTTTTTGTGTGATTGGGTTTTTGGTATATATATGCCTCAATCGTGTAACGAGCTTAGTGAATCAGTCAAAATGATATGTTTTCCACTCTCTGTCGCATTTATGTTGACCAGCGCACGATAGAGAGCATAGAGCTCTGCTGTAAAAATGCTGCTCACTACAGGAAGCTTGTAGGAGAAGATGTAGGTTGTTGTGACTACTGGAGCCCCTACCCCTTCGTTGGTTTTTGAAGCGTCCGTGTAGATTTCATTGTGGTTGGAGTACCTAGCTAATATTTGGTTGAGATTGCTTTTGATAACTTGGCTATTGGTATTGTGTTTGTCGTAGCAGCTGAGGCTTGTATCACAGTTTTGTAGTTTTATGGCCAAGGAGAGGATGGGTGGAATTCATTGGGAAACGTAATTGGTAGGGATAGTTCAAGGATATCTAGATGATTGCGAATCCTTTCGTAGAAAGGTTTATGGGTCCTTGTTCGATTCGCAATTGGAAAATTCTGGAATATAAGATATTTGGGCAACAAAAGGCCTGTCGGCTCAGCTATTACTAGGATCGAATTAGCACTGCCGTTTCATGTAAGCCTACCAAGCATTTTATAAAAAACAACGGCCGGACCGATTTGGCTAATTTTGTTTTAATGTTCGTAATGGTCCGAATTAAGTTTTTAGGGAAAGAAAGGTTTTTTAGAAAAGTTATTGGACTCGAGAAAAATTGAAAGTGGTTTTCTATAACATGATTTGAGCGATGGATAAGCGTAATTCTTTGGACGTGGAAAAGTTTTCAGTAATTTATCATTTATACGTATATATATATATATATATATATATATATATATATATATATATATATATATATATATATATATATATATATATATATATATATATATATATATATATATATATATATATATATTGTTATGTTAACAATGTTTAAAATGATTAAACTTATAACTATCATTATTATTATTAGGTATTTTAGTTATCGTCGATTAAGCTATGTTATTTTGCAATTTGCTTTCGATGCATATGTATAAAGAAGTCCTGAAAAAAATATATCCAAGATAATAATGAAAATCCACATTAAACAATAAAATTAAATTTATACAAACATTAATTAACATCCTGTATGACAATTCACATCAACAGAAAACCCACCAATGGGATTCGAAAGAGTTTGTGTGGGAAAAGTGATGATATACAATAAAATGTAATGGCAGAAATTGAAAAAATATAATTTTATATAATTTGTAAATAGTATGTAAGAGTTAGAATTAGATATCATTCATAAAATCATTAATATCAATTAGAACAGCAAATAATTAGGTAGGAAGTGATACAAATTCGGAAATCTGTAAAAAAAAAAAATTGTGAGTGTTGCTATTGGAAAAAGAGATTCGAAAAAAGTTCAAAAGGAATCCACGTAGAAAATTTTAAAAGAAGCATTATAGATAATACAAGAAAACCTGTTATTAAAAATTCCCGAACGAGAAAAATTCTTGAAAAGCAGAACTGAAGAAGTAAATAGTCAATAAAAATTCCACCTACCTGGTCTAGAAGATAAATCCTGGAAAGAGTGCATGTAAGCTGTCATTGAGATCCCAGAAATATGTCCACCGGACTGGAAACTTCAATAGACAGGCAGCAACAAGGTATACTAATATCCAAACTCATCAAAGTGCAACTTTTCACAGTGAACCAATGACTTTGCGGGCCTAAATCACTGGTTACTTTGTTTGGGTTGAACTTTCATATAAAATTCCATGTCAAAGGACTGATAATAAGTTCAAACTTTCTTCCTCAATACTTTCATTGTCACAAACATCCATATTGAACCATTTCATGTCATTGTTAAGGTGCTATCGCAGAGTAGTGTATAGTTAAGTTCTGATCTGAATAAAACCAACTAATTTGATTATTCTCTGCAAACCTGTGTTTATTTTTCAATTTCTAACCTCACTTTTCTCCATTGAACAGCTTTTCTTATTGAATCGTCAGTGCCATAGTAGGCAACACCGATTATAGGAACCGGCTACTGAGAAAGAGTGATTCATGTTCATAGGCGTACCTTAATGTGCTGGGATAAGGTAAAAGGGTTTGAAAAAGAGAAAGGTAACATAACATAGCCGGAGTTTTTTGTAATTTGTTATGATAGGGACTCAGAAATTATAATCCATGAAATAAATTCACAAAAATATATACAAATTTAAAATCATATAAACAACCAATCATAACAATATATATATATATATATATATATATATATATATATATATATATATATATATATATATATATATATTGTTATTTATGTATATATAATAAAACGGGATAACAGGAAAACTGGATAACGGGAAAACAGGAAAAACGGGAAAACGAGAAAACTGGTTGAAGGGATAAGGGGAAAACGGGATAACGGGAAAACGTAAATAACGGGAAAATGGGATAACGGGTAAACAGGATAACGGGAAAACGGAATAACAGGGAAATAGGATAACGAAAAAACTGTATAACGTGATGACGGGAAAACGGGAAAAGGGGATAACGGGAAAATGGGAATGGGAATCACGCTAAAACGGGATAACGTTGAAATGGGATAACGGGATAAGCGGATAAGGGGAAAACGGGATAACGGGAAAACGGAATAACAGGAAAACAGGATAACGAAACAACGGGATTACGGGAGAACGTGATAAGGGGATTACGGGAAAACGGGATAACGGGAAACGGGCAGATTCCAAAGCACAACCTAGATGGAACAACACAAAGAAAAACAGGAAAAAAGGAATTCTACGCGAAGAGAGTTTTCAGGAAAAAAAATTCAGGGAATATAGAAATTTGGACAGGACAACGCTGTCGGGTCAGCTAGTATATATAGAGTATTAGTTACTTCAGGGAAAATTCATCCAAATAGGTATATTACAATTAAATGTATACGGAAATATTTTGGTTGAGTGTAGGAATGGCAAAAGCGATGTATCCAAAAATATTATCAATTAAAAGGGCTGAACAACTCTCAAAATAAAACTACTTCAAAATATAAACACCGTCAACTTGGAATAACGGCTATAATAGTGAGAATGTGTGTATGGAATTCCATGCCATTTATTTCATTCCTCTTGGAAAGTATCATACATTTTTACACCCCATAAAAGCTTCGAAAATATTTTCGTTGAGTGGAAGAATGGCAAAAGCTGAAATACCCAAAAAAAACAATTATTATTATCAATATTATATTAATAATGAAGTAGTCTGATCCTGGAACAACTTCCAAATATAAACATCGTCAACTTGGAATAATGACTAGAATGGGGACAAAGTGTGTTTGTGGAATACCATGCCGTTTTTTTCATTCCTCTTCAAGAGTATCATACTTTTTTTACACCTCACAAAAGCTTCTTGTCCAAAACTGTAATATTTTCATCCATCCATATAAGATCTGGTGAATGTCGACCAAATAGTACGGGAGGTGGCGCTGCATTTGAACGAGATATTTCATGCCGACTGATCATAATAATATTTTTCTCCTAATACATAAGAAATCTGAGCGTCAGCTACTTCAGTAGCGATGGAGCTAAAGGTGACAGTATATGAAAGTTGGTTAGAAAAATATGCTACAAATATTTTTATACCATGCGAAAATTAATGAGATGGTTTTTGAGAATATTTTCAACCAAAAAATTATTATCAGCTGTATTGAAAAGAGCGGATTATACGTCAGTCACATATATAATCATTTTATGCCTCATAAACTTTATGCAGCTGAATTTTTATACTTTTAAAATAATGAAGAAAATAATCAGCTGTATTATAATGGGGGTAAGACCGTCAGTCAGCGTCATATACACGCTGCGCGCTAGTGATCTGAGCGTTGCATAATCACTCTGACAAATGAACTGACGATTTTTACTCCTACAAAAATTCAGCTGACGGCGATTTTTATTTCTGTTAATGATGGAATCATTCTATATTTCAATTTGTATTATATCAATTTAACATAAGTTATGCCACTTTATGGCGTGACTGACGAGTTTTCAATAGATTTTTTCATACGTTCATTTTGATTATTATCGAATATTAATCAACTACTAAAAATGAAATTCATTCCGTATAAAATTCCTTGCAAAAATGCAATGCTCCCGGACTGTAACAACGTAGACGTGACTTGCCTAATTATTGTGCTCGCAAATCAACCAAAGCCCCAGGCGATTCTAGTTTGGAAACTAAAGATTGCGTAAAATTGTGTGATGAATGACAGGAGTGGGTTCCTGTCCAGTTTTTTTCGCAAAACCGGTTGTGAAACATTAACCTAGGCACGCCGAAATAATGAAAAAGTTCAAAATATCGTCTGTATCAGGCGGCTGGTACCGTACTCTCGAATCCATTGGAGGGAAACAAGAAATTAATTCCGCCATTCAAAATACTTCTCCACTTTCTCACCATCCGCTAGGGTTGTCACTATTAGCCATCGATTCTGGAAAGTCTTTTTTTGCAAGTTTTCACATGAACACATTTATCTCTGTTTATATCAAATGGATCTTTCATTATATCTTTAAATTGGTCTAATTTTGTATGCAGCTTGGAGGAGTTTGTTTTCTCAAAGGAATGTTATTTTTTATCGAATTTAAAATGTGCGCTAAACCATCCAGCACACGACATCCATTGGACGACCATTTTACGAGCATATTTAGTCAAAACGAATGGATATCCATTGTAGATATGCACACTATTTGCCCGCAAATCGTTATAGAAATGTTAATCTTGTTAGAATTTGAAAAAAGCATTGTTGAATTCGTTCGCAAGTAAATGTCGGCGAGAAATTCTCAGAACATTTGTTGCGTAACTATAGGTATATTCAATTGTCAAACTTGACGTTTATAAATTTCAGTGCCTGTGTTATTTGTCATATACACAAACTTAATTATATGTTAGGTTTTCTGGGTTTATAACAAAGTTTCATACGAAAATGTACAAAAACACTCGAAGAAGATGATAATTGTAATTTTCTCTTTGTTTTGAAAACGGGGACGGATTTTGTCTCCTAAACGTCAACTTCTTAAACGAAAGTAGGTATCCCTCATAGGCTGAAAGCGGGCTGCTGAAAACCTGGCCAATGGAGTAACAGAATGATTTTTTTTAAATGTTAGTACTCACAGCAAACATAAGAAAAATAATTGACTGCCTGGGCAAAAGTGGTGCATGGGATTTTTATGACCTTTTTTCGGAAAAAACAACCATACCAATGTAGCAACGGATCAGTAATAGTTTCAATACAAATTGATTTCCGAGTGGTCCAGCGGTCTAAAGTGCTGGTTCACGAAAAGGAGCGAGGGTGAACCTGGGTTCAAACATTCAATAAAATGTCGGATTTCATAAATACTAAAAAGAATTAAATAAAAATGATTGAAAAAAAATAAGACAAACTTTATACCAAAAAAATATTTCTGCAATTGTTTGACCTATGAGTAACAGATTCAAAAGCTTGCCGCAAATATAAAATAGGTATTCTTGCGTAGCAAGATTTTCAATCTGTTACTCATAGAATAACCTAGGTCAAACAATTGAAGAAATATTTTTTTTGGATAAAAGCTTGTCTTAATTTTTTTTCAATTATTTTTATTCAATTCTCTTTAGTTATTCATAAAATCCGTCATCCAGTTGAATTCTGACAAAAATTTATAATCTACGACCCCAAAAAACCCACATACCAATTTTGAATGGACTCGGACTATAATCACAAAAGTCGTCGCCATCTTGTAGCCGCCATCTTGAATTCATGAATTCTGGCAAAGAAATCATGAGGTCTGATCCCAAAAATCCCCACATACTAATTTCGAATAGAATCGAACTATAATCACAAAATTCGTCCGCCATATTGGAACCGCCATTTTTTTGCAAAAATTCCTTAATTTATTATCACCGGAATTATGAACACCTGCCAAATTTCACGTTAATCGGACAACTAGAAGTAAGTCAAAAATAACTTGCAAGATTTGAACAAACAATTAAATGAAAGCTTGTGAAAACATTTCATGGTGTTACTCGATCGGACAGGTTTTCTGCAGCCAGCTCTCAGACATGAGAAATGATTTGTTTTGATGATTCAGACCTCATTGAAGGTAGATATTGCAAAAAGGACATAAATTAATTTTTCGATATTTTTTATTCAAGTACTTTTTTCATCCACTGTAGGAGTACTATCATTATTGATCGATGGAAAATATTGGCATCTAATACCAAAATTATAGGAATTTTCTATTGAATTTGGTTTCAAGCTATGGAGTTCTTGCAAAAGACATGCAAAGGATCGTTGATCAGAAAATCAAACTTTCAGTAGTTCCTTAATTTGAACCCATTCTGTTAATTCATTCCTACTTGAAATCAAAGTCAAAGCTTTTCCTTTCAGTTTACTAATTATACCTCTCAAAATAGGTTTTTTGATAAATGCAGGTTCCTCTTGAAAAGGGAAACATTCTCAATTTAATATTGATAGAAAGATTTTTCGGTGAATTGAAAAATTCACGATTAAAATGAAGTTATTTTTTGTGAATGTCTAACAGAAAACAACTACTTCCCCTGCTAAAGCCACGCTGGACATTGAACTACATCTGATTTTATGAACATCCTGTTTATATTTTCAACAAATCAAGCAGGTTCTTCATTATACTGTAAAAAAGTTCAATCGCAAGCTGCACAGAAATTATTCAATCCACAAGGATCACTAGAAAAATATGGTATAATATCCAAAAAAAGTTTCAATTGTTGATAGTTCATATTGGTAGACATTGTAGAATTGGTGTCGTTACTGTTCAAGCTTAAATTTGAAAAACGTTGGAAAAGAGAGTCAATATTTAAATTTTCGTTATTTTCAGTAACTAAATTATAATTCTGTTGAACTAAAATAGCTCTTAGTTCACGTATTTCTCGATTTCGTTGTGAAATATTCCTGAATTTATTGTACATAAAAATGAAAGAAAAATAAATACATAAAAAATTGAGAGATAATATCTTTTCACAGTGTAGGGATTGGGAAAAAAAGAAAATAAGTAATGTTTGGGGAATATTGAGAGTGACTTACAGCTAAGTTTCTTGGGTTCTCTTCGTTTTCTTGTTCTTCTTTCTTCCTAATCCCAAACCAATCTTGAGAATGCTGTCCTTCGAATGGTTGTTAGTGGTCTTCTGATTCGTTCCTCTGTTCGGATATTCAGATTCTCACCCTTGAAAATTCTCAGCAGATTTGTTGAAACACTATTGGATCTTCCTGCTTGCAGTTTTCTCCACACTATGTTAACTCGTCTTCTGGAATTTTATTTGGTAGTGGTTTTTGAATTCTGGTTTTCCAAAATCCGTCGCCGACAGCGCCAGTTACGATTGTGCCCCTAGCAGTGTGCTGGTTCGTAGAAGCACCTTCGTTTTTGTGAATAGATAGCTTTGAATAGATCTTTTTCAAAAAATCAACTTTTACACAATAAAAGATTCACTTTTCTCGATATTTTTTCATTGAAATTTGAAAATGCAGTCTATAAGTGACAAAAATGGAATAATGAATAATATTATACATTTCCTCTTTTATCATATTTAGAAAATGAAACATCTCAGGTTAATTGATAAATTATAGTATAAAAATATTCAGCAAAGATAAATATCGGTAGAAAAGCTGACTACTCAATCTGGCATAGCTATGCATTGTCTCCATAGACAGGGCCGTCTTCAGGAACAAAACTTCAGTCCGGAGAGAGCCGAGCCGAACCGTACCCCCGGAGCATCGTTGAACCATCACCAGACCGCTGGACAACTCAGAAGTTAATTTGTTCTGAAACTATTACCAATATGTTTCTACATTGGTATGGTTGCTTTTTCCGAAAAAAGGCCATAATAAACTTATGCACCACGTTGGCCCAGGCAGTCATTGATTTTTATTGTGTTTGCTGTGAGTACTAACATTTTAAAAACATTTCATTCTGTTACTCTTTTGGCCAGGTTTTCTCTTTGAATATAATGTTCATTCAACTATTTCTTTACACACATCCTAAAATGGTTACTTTTAATCATACTCAAATTTATTTATTCGGGATGTTTGAATTTTCATACTTTACTATTTAGACATTACATGTTTTCTTAGAAACGTCAAACGCTAATATTTCGAGTATTTGACAACCGCGGCATTAATAAACAATCGGTTTCTACATTTCTGCCTAGCTTTCTTAACACACTACATCACTTTGGGCTCTTCTTTGGTGGTTCGACACGTCGGCAAATGGGCAGTATCTGAGGAACCTTCAAACTCAGATCACCGACACATACATGTGGAGACTAGCTATGCCAATGAACCTGCAGTAATGTGTCGGGATCCCAGAAAAACCAACTGGCCGGGGTACCGGGAGGAGCTCAGGGCAAATCTCAAAAATTTCAAAAATGTCAAACCAACTCAAATACGATTCATGAAATAGAGCAAACCTCCCTAATGTTACAGGAGGCCATAATAACTTCATATCATAACAACTGCCCTTTAAAACGCAGCACCACTAAAGGTAAAGTGAGCTGGTGGAACACCGAACTCACATATCTTAGAAATAAAACGCGCAAACCATTTAATCGAGCGAAAAAAACTGGTGACTGGGAGGATTATTCCAAAACTCTCAAAGAATACAACAACAAAATTAGAGGTGAACAAAGAAAGTCATGGAGGAAGTTCTGTGAGGACATAGAACAAACCTCAGAAAGAGCAAGACTCCACCGCATCCTTTCCAAAGACCCCATCAATCCATTGGGGACTCTCAAAAAACCCAACGGCAATCACACCAACACTGGGAAGGAAACTATAGAACTCTTGCTCCATACACACTTCCCAGGATCCACTGTCACCACAAACCAAAACCCCAGATATGAAATCCCTGAAAACCTTCATTTGAGGGCAAAAAGGGCAGACTGGGAAGTGGCTAAACGAACGGTAACTCACTCAAAAGTAGTGTGGGCAATAAACTCCTTCAAGCCTTACAAGTCTCCGGGCCCAGATGGAGTATTTCCCATACTACTCAGAGCGGAGTTGAATATCTAGCACCAGAACTGTGCAGACTGTACAGGCTGAGCCTAGCATTGGGATGGCTACCTCAAACCTGGAAAACTGTAAACGTGGTCTTTATTCCAAAACCTGGACGGGACTCATACGACCAGGCAAAGGCATACAGATCAATAAGCCTATCGTCATTTCTTCTGAAAGGTTTAGAAAAACTGATAGATAGAGACATAAGGGAAACCGCTCTTGTAGAACGGCCTTACATCAAAACCAACATGCCTATCTAACAGGAAAATTATGCGAGACAGCACTTCATCAGCTTGTTTCAAGGCATGGAGAGTCTCTAGCAAACAAAGAAATTGCACTATGCACTTTCCTAGACATCGAAGGAGCCTTCGACAACACCTCCTTTGAAAGTATGGTCTCTGCGGCCACTCGAAGAGGCATTAACGAAACCACCTGCAGGTGGATACACTCAATGCTTCACAATAGACTGGTCCAAGCCAACATGTTCGAGGAAACAGAGCAGGTTGAAATTTCCAGAGGTACCCCACAGGGGGGCATACTCTCCCCCCTTCTGTGGGACATGGTTGTAGATGAGCTGCTAATTTCTCTGAATAACCAAGGGTATTACTCTCAAGGGTATGCAGATGACTTGGTCATCCTCATCAAAGGAAAGAATACTCGAACAACCTCAGAGCTAATGCAAAATGCACTGAGGACAGTAGAGGAATGGTGTAACAGTGAGAGCCTAAGGGCAAATCCGAACAAAACAACACTAATTCCCTTACCCGGTGAAGAAACATGGGAGATCTCATACCTCTCAGACTATTCGGTGAAACATTACAAGTAGTAGAGCAGGTGAAATATCTAGGGCTGATTCTTGACAAGAAACTAACCTGGAACCCACATCTTCAACATGTAACCAATAAAAGCAAGATAACCTTCATGATGTGCAGGAGAGCTTTTGGAAAAACCTGGGGGCTCAAACCGAAAGCCATGCACTGGCTTTACACAGCGGTAATAAGACCAAGAGTAACTTATGATGGCCAAAAACAAATCGAAGACAGGCAAAAACCAACCTTGGGAAAATCCAGAGGCTTGCCTGTCTCTGTATCACGGGTGCAAGGAATAGCACTCCAATAGCTGCAATGGAAATCATCCTAAACCTCGAACCCCTTGACCTAGATGTCATTGGAGAGGCCAGGATGAGTGCATACAGACTGAAACAAACAAAAAACTGGAGAATCCGAACAACTGGACATACCAGAATCACTCATGTAATCAATATCGAAGAACTCGAAATGATTTCAGACTACATGCAACCCCTATACTCATTCGAAAAACCATTCGAAACACGAATTGACGGATCTGGATGGGCCCCGAGTATAGAATCACAATCAACTGCGGACATAGTCTGGTATAAAGACAGTTGAAGGAACGGGGGCAGGAATACATGGGGTAAGGCCAAGAAGGGACTACATGATTTTTTGAAAATGACAAATAAAATTCAGCCTGGATTTGTTAAGGCTGACTCTCGTAATTTGCCTAAAGTAAGAATTTGCTCGAATATGTAAGAAACGTGGTATAGTGAGTAGTACAGCTTTTCTGAAGTAACCCCTGCATGAATCATGGTATTTCAGTTTATTCAAAATGCGGATTGATCTTTTTTGAATTTTGAAAGCCCTTTCAGCTTCCCCACTACCTTCCTATAGTATGATACCACGAGCATCCAAATTGGCAAAGTAAAATATTCTAGTTATACTGAAATTAGAGTTTTTCATGAGAATTCCTATGGCATAGTAAACCTAGCTCAAATTTTTTGAGATGTAATCAATATGATTTTTAAAGTTTAATGACTATTCCTAGTGTATTCTACAAATGAAATTATTTATTAGGATATATGTGGGAATTTCAGCCTATGGTTCAGTACTAATCTAGAATTCATGAACCAGTTTTCAGCTGTAATCATAGTCTCACTGGCAATTTTTGAAAGATCAGGAAAGGTATTTGCACTAAATAATATCGTGCTATCATCTGCAAAATTTATTATTTATTTGTTTTGTTGTGCAAGCATGATGGCAAAGCTATTGATGAAAATATAAATATGAGTAGACCTAACACACTGCTTTGGGGTTCACCAAGGGACTGTATATAGTTTCCTGTATTATTATCCTTAACTTTTAAAGACTGGTTTCTCCCTTTAAGAAAAATTTGAAGCAATCTGAAGTTTTCTTTCTAATATAGCAAAGTCTATGCAATCAATGGCCCTATATAGGCCAAGAAAAAGTTGTATATGCTATATTGGTAAGCTAGAATAGGGGTGTTTCTATGCTCTTGCCAGCCAGAAAGCCGTGTTGTGACTTGCTGAGATTTTCGTTTCTAAAATACTTAACGAGTCTATTGTACACAACCAGTTTGAAGAGCTTTGAGAAAAAGCTGAGAAGGCTGATAGGGCGATAGTTCTCGAAAAGATCTGTATCACCTTTTTTGAGACATGGTTTAGTAACAGAATGCTTCAAATCATGAGGAAATCGTCCAGTTTCTAGTGATTTATTAATAATTTCACACAATGGGTCAGCTATACTGTCAAAGCATTCTTTTATTAAGACGACTGATACTTCATCATACAGGTTCAAAGAAAACAGTATTTTGGTACACAGGTATGTTACATATGTAATTAAATTCACTGTAATTAAATTCAAGTATCAAGTTGGATGCTTTATTATTAAAAAAATAATTTAGTGAATTAGCACAATGAAGGGGATTGTCGTAAGAGGGTTGCGCATTCTGCTTGCTATTTTTTCCCGTTAGGTCTGAGATTATATGCCATGAAGTTTTTGATTTGTTTTTGAAATTCAGAAGTCTGCCCTCATAATACTTAACTTTTTCTTTTTTTACTATATAGCTTTTTGGTCATTTTATAGTCTTCTTTGAATTGGGTCAAGCTCTGAGGCAGAGTTTGGAATAGTAACATTTCATTTTTGCAATATGTTTTTTCAGGATTGCTAAACTTGAAAGTGGTATTATTTTGTTTTAGGTATTTCACAGGAAAGTTTCCCTTGAAGTATGTAAGAATAGTATTGATGAATATATTATGTTTGGATGATACTGTACCAACGCTGTATATATTTATTGATATTGAAATCACCGAGTATAAAAATTGCTTTTATTGCTGAAGAGAACATCTAATAGTTGGTCGAATTTCACAAAAAACATGCTAAGATCACCATCAGGTGGTCGATAGATACATACTACAATAAATGTGTAGTTATTTAATCAAATTTCGGTAGCACAGCATTCAAACACTTCACCTTCACAAGAGCATCAATATTGTTCATTGGGCTGGTACATACATTTGCATTGCAATAAATAGCCATGCTACCTTGGTGCTTAGCAGGACGACAGAAACTTGCAACAAGTTTTAAATTCGGGATTGTTATATATATATATATATATATATATATATATATATATATAATGTCTCAAATTCTTATATAAAAACAGAAATTAAATTTAAATATTCCACACCACCACCTATCATCTACAGAAAGAATTGCTTTATATTCAAGCATTAAAATATGTATTCTTCTACCTTTTGCAATAAAACATAATAGTAATTTTAATGATATAAAAAACCACCCATCACAATACTTCTGGATATAGAACTGTATTCAGTGGACGAATATCTCCATTTTGTGTTTTACATTTAGTGTATGTTTCGTATGTTGTTAGTTTATCAAAATTTTATATTATTATCTCGTTTTTCCCTGTTTGACTAGCTTGTATATTCATTTTGTATTTATGAATCATATTGCAATATAAGTTTATTATTAAGAATTTGTTCAAGTTTGATGTTACTTAGTAGTTTCAAGATAATTTTCATGTTTTTATAAGAAAACTTATTATATAATTTCATTGAGAAATGTGGTATCAATACTGGGGTAATATGAAAAATTCAATGGGAAATACATACATTATTATCCATCAAGGAAAATTTTCTTCAACTTCAAGAGAGCTTTGTTCGGGATTTCCATAAAAAAGCATAAAAAACAATCAGAACCAACTACTTGCATGAACATCAAGAATTTTTTGATATGATATTTTACTAAATTAAAATTATTTGTTTCTGATTTTGAATAGATCCAAAGTTTAGAAACTGAAGGTAATTTTTTCAGCAGCCAGCTCTTAAAGCTATTCAGGATGTTCTGGGGTCGTTTTTTGTGGTAATAGTCAGAAACGTGAATGGGATATGTCAGAAACGTATCCCATTCCTGACCTTCGAAAAGGAGAGGTATTAATTCCCTAAATGTTTTGCTTTTAAATCGGGGAGCTTCAAAACCACTCTTGGGGCCTAGACAGAGGGGCTTGATCCAGGATATAGCAATTGGAAGATGGATACTTCTACTACTGACCCAACGCCTTTGGTGTGGTCACTGACCATAATCTGATAGGGAAGCTACAGGAATCCAGAATTACGACTCAAGGTTACGCCGATGACCTGGTCATCACTATAAAGGGCAAACATGACGAGATAATATCCAATCGCATGCAGACAGCCCTAAATATAATCAGAAGCTGGTGCGCAAAGGAGGGAGTAAATGTAAATCATAGCAAAACAGTGCTGGTTCCATTCACAAAGAAGCAAGAGTATGAACTGAAAGCCCCAACCATGAATGGAACTCAGCTAACTCTTCCAAGGAAGTCAAATACCTGGGTATTATAATCGAGCAAAGACTAACATGGAACAGTCATTCAATAACATTATTTCCAAAGCTACAGCGGCAACCTGGACGTGCCCCAGAGTTTTTGGCAAGACATGGGGTTTGGGGTCGAAAATTACAAACTGGTAATATCAAACGATTATCAAACCCATGGTCACCTATGCCTCATTAGGATGGTGGCCAAAAACCCAACAGTACCCGGCACAAATCAAGCTGCAGAAAGTGCAGTGGTTAGCCTGGGAATCACAGGGGCAATATTCATGTGCTGAACCTTGCGCTACTGCCCTTGTGTGTAATGGAGGAAGCGGCAAAGAGTACCTTCAGTCTGCACCAGGCATCAAACTTGAAAGCTGGAAATCTGTATTGAATGAATGTGGTTTTTTGTGGAGGAACAACGTTTCTACACTTGTATAGATTTTCCTGATTATATTTTCATTTTCAGACTGTGGAAGGTTACTGGAAATCTGATTGGACATCAGAAGATTCTGGAGAATATTCTTCTAGAATCCAGGTACAAGCCAGCAGATATTATGCCAGCTAGGCACGACTTTGAAGTGAATATATTCACAACGAACGGGCCTCAACTAGAAAGGAATGCATCAGTATGATGTACGTATGGTTCCAAATTGGACGAAAGGGTTGGAGTGGGAGTAACGGGTCCTAGTTTTAGGCTCTCAAAACCCCTAGGCAAAGCCTCTCTCAGAACTCACTCATTTATAAGAGCAGCAAATTGTACAATCACCTTCCTATTGCAATAACGGAAACACACAGTGTGCTCAAATTCAGAAAAGAAGTAAAAAAGCTTTTAGTTGCGAATGCCTATTACTCTATGGAGGAATTCTATGAAGATTCATTCAACTGAAGTTTTATAATGTGAGCGAACTGTAATGCAACCTCACATCTCACTTACATTCCTACCTACTTAATGTTTCATTTTACCTGCTTAAATTAACTTTCATCATCATTGTGTGCATCATCATTTAGAGATGCTATCCATTTGACTCATCGCCAAAGAAAGCTAAACAGCTTCTCGAGTTGGACAAGAAAGACTTGAAACTGGTAATGGGACTGCTCACCAGACATTGTCTTCTGAGGTATCACCTCAAAAAAATAGATAAATCAGACAGTGAACTCTGCCGTTACTGCTCTTAAGGCTCTTAAGCTCCTCGAAGGGGTTTCATTAACGCCCTCAGATATCAGGAACTTGGCTCTCAGAAAACTGTTACGCTTCGCAAGGAGTCTCGGAATACTGGGGATCGAATAGATGAAGGGTAATGTAAAAAAGAATTTATAGGTCGAGGAACGGATAGGCTGAAGAGCCATATCGATCCCCCTACAATATACAATTCCCCCCGACCCATCTAAAAATTCCACAATGATCCAGATAATTGCAAATAACATAAACCCAAAGTAAGAGAGTACACAAGTAAATTATATATTATTATTCTGTGGAATACTAATAACTTTGTATGAACTTGAAGTATGAATCAGATTCATACGAATCATAAAAATTTACGCTTACAATTCACTACCAACTTACCTAACAAAAAAAAAAATTTGTGCTTGATTGATTTTTCATACATTTTACAAAAAACCGCTCAGTGAATTTCCAAGTGCAAATTGAAAAAATATTGCAGTTAATTTTCATTTCTTATGCAAAGATATATTAGAAATACATTAATACTGCAATACTTCATAATTTAAAATGTTCTGTAACAATAGGGGAGGATGCATTAATACAATAATTGATTTCAAGTCCATAATAAACCTAATAAATAAAATTATAATTAAAAAAACTAAAAAAGGCTTTTGCAGCAATATGAATCAAAATTTAAAATAAAAGAATAAATTCATTGACCAAAAAATTTACTTTAGTGTAAAAAATCGTGGGGTGCTTGATATCAGTTGTGTTAAAAAAATGTATTGCTAGCAATCTGTAAAGGTAGAGTCATTATGAAGTAAGTAGAGAACACTTCACACTTTTTTTACATTAAAGTTAATTTTTTGGAATTACTTCAATAATAATAATAATAAATAAATTGTATTTCAAGGAATGTCAAAATATATATAACAGACAATATAAGGCAACATTAACTGAAACAATCGTCACATACATTTAAGATTACTGAGATAGATTGGCAGAAAGATAATCATTGATTGAGTATGGCTCAATCTCCAGAAGTAATTTTTTTTTCTTGAATAAAGACAATTTTTCTGTAGTTCTGTTAGCAGGTAGTTTGTTGTAAAATTTTATGCAGTTGTAGAGAGCGCTTTTTTCAGTGGATGCTAATTTACGTTGAGTATAGTTGTAGAACGTATAGTTGTAGAACGTACTGTATTTAGACTGGCTTTAGATACTCAAACTGAGATTTGTTTTTGAAAAGGAATAATAAACATTCTTGTATGAATATTCCATAGATGGTTAAAATTTTACTAGTTCTGAATTTTCCCCTGCAAGAATCACCAACTTTCAGTCTCCAAAGAGTCTTTAAAGATCTTTTTTGAACTGTAAAAACTGTGTTTGCATCCCTGCAATTTCCATAGAAAATTATACCATACCGTATTACAGATTCTACAGTTGCATGATATATAGTTTTGATAGTGACATAATTCGTGTAGTTTGCAATAATCTTCAAGCCCTAACATCCCGAATTCAGATTGGTGGTGATATACATAACGTGATGGTCCCAATACAAGGCGTCGTCAATTTGCATTCCCAGAAATTTCACGTTTTCTGATATGTCTAAGGTGGTTGTATTCTTTTAATTCTGTGGGCTTTACAAATTGCGGCCTATTTGTGGTGATGAGCATTACATTTGTTTTGTTTTCATTCAGAGTCAATTTGTTCATAAGAAATCACCCAGATGCGAGTGTAAGAAACGACTTTAGGTTATTTATTACTTCTGGAAAATGTTTGCAATGAACCAAACAATTGGTAATCGTCTGCATAGCATGTGAGATAATATTTTTTCAAGTTGATATTTGACATGAGATCATTTACATAAATAATAAATAGAATTGTTCCGGTTATACTTTCTTGCGGGACGCCAGTGTTGAAGGTTTTCTCATCCGATTTAATGATGCAATTATTTTTAGTGATAATGACCCTTTGTTTTCGATCAAGGAGGTACGATCGGAACCAACTCAATGCAGGTCCTCTAAAACCATATTTTATTCTTATTATTTTTAACTTCTTAGTCAATATTGCTAGAAAAGCATGTTGTTAAACTTTCCAACTACGGGAGTAAACTCTTCGATTAATTTATCCACATGAGAAGTGTTTACTAACTTTCGGTGAAAGTAGATTGTAGTGGGGTCGATATGGCTCTTCAGCCTCTCCGTACCTCAACTTATAAGGTCTTTTGTACATAATTTTTGGTGAAAGTACTAAACCCATAACAGCGAACTCACCAGATTTTTGAAATGTAAACTAGGCATTTTACTAGTGATTTCACCAAATCTTGTTAATATAAATTGGGCATTATTTTCTGGCAATCTTTTTGAGAATACCAGGTCACAGCTATGGAATTATTGTATTATCATCGGTTCTTAATGTGAGTGCAAAATTTCAAACGATTCGGACATCTGGAAGTGGGTGAAAATGGATTTGAAAGATTCCGTTACATACATACAAACAGGTGAAGCTAATAAAGCGTGTGTAAGAAGGATATAACACAGACATTTTGAAGATTTCCATTTAAGGCATCTCAAAGACTTCAAGAGGGGATAGCTTTGTAATGCCTCATGAAAATCCAGTCCTTTTCAAAAGGGGTAGTTAGGTTCAGTAACTGTTTTAATCTCCAAAACCTTGCAGAATTATTACTAGCTGACCATACCAGACATTGCTTGGGATGTATATCCCAATAAGATTTCTAACAATGAAAAATGTTTGAAACTGGCCCTGTCATTAAGATTCTGTCACTTATCTGCCGCAAACACTAATTCGGCCTACGCTGTGTGGCGAGTTTGCTAAGAGAAAGCCAAGAAATGTGTAATATGGAATTTTCCTATGTACATTTTTTTATTGGCAATGTTATAATAGTATTGGCATAGATAAACATATTGCCAGTGGGGTGCAGAGACAGTTCTTGATTTAACCTGATGAACAAACAAATGGATGTGCCCTCGTAAATAATGTAAAAAAATCGTTGTTATTATTAGTTTTATATGACTCTGAGATCCAGGATTAGAAGCAGTAAAAATGATGTATCATTGGTACAATGGATCAAATGTAATATCGATGGTAAAAGTAGGAGAATTGACTTTTGTGAATTTGGACATCAAAAACTTTTTAACAAAAAATTAAACGGACGAAATACGGAACTGAAAAGTAAATAATAAAATAAACCTTCTTAGTCTCAATAACTAAGCTCCTAAACTAATGTAAGTAACTAATTGTGAGTCGGCGCCAAACAAACAAGCAAATGAATTAGGTAAGGCGTAAAATGATGGCATCGAGTTGGGCGGTGACATTCTGATAATTTTTTTGAAGTAATTTAATGATCTTCGTTGATTGTTTGTTTGGCACCGACTCAAAATTAGTTACTTACATTAGTTTAGGAGCTTAGTTATTGAGACTAAGAAGGTTTATTTAATTTTTTACTTTTTAATTCCGTATTTTGTCGGTTTAATTTTTTGTTAAAAAATTGTTTTTATTATTCCAAAATACTTACTTACCCACCTTACTTCAACTATTACAGTTAAATAATATGATTATCTACTTTTACTATTTGTTGTAATATAAATTATTTTTGTTGTTCTGGTTAGTTTATTTCATTACTTTGTATATCATTCCATCCTCTCATAGAATATAATGATTGTGATAATGACACTAGCGATCTGTCATTGTCAACTACATATGTGTGCCAATGTTCACAAGTGAAAAATCAATTATCCCCTATTGTTCTACCCGTAAGGGTGGATAATTCCATTCGAAATCCAAATATGATCAACTATGAGGTATACCCTATCTGATAAAAGAAGAATCACCCAAATCGAAGATCCCAGTACAAAGTTATGCCTGATAGAATCGGTTAACGGACCAGAATTCATAATGATTCATTTAACGGACCAGAATTCATAATGACATAATTGAGAACAAAAGTAGCTTAAAATTTTTAGGAGTACATATCGATAGAAAACTAAAATTTGAAGACCATGTTTATGCCTTGTGAAACAAAGTGTCTTCTGGTTGTTATGCAGTCAGAGTAGTCGCAAATGAACTTGGTTTAAGCTAAGACTGTTTATTTTTCTCTGGTGGAATCTCACCTGAGATATGGAATTTCATTTTGGGGCGTATGTAGTGGTTATCTACTACAAAATATTTTAATTTTGCAAAAACGAGCCGTAAGATATATGTGCAAATCAAAACGTAGAGACTCTTGTAGATTACTCTTTACCAATAATGGAATTCTAACAGTGATTTCTATTTCATAATGGAACAGTGTGTTTAATTAAAAAATATTTGAACAAATTTCAATCCTTACCAACCTATTATGTGACAAGGCAATCCAACAACATTAAGTTGCCAATACCAATGACATCAGTCATAAAGGATTCCATCATCTATAATGGTTGTAAAATGTTCAACCATTTGCCAAAGAATGTAACAGAAATAAAATCTTTACAATGCTTCAGGAGGGCTGTGAAATGTTTTTTAAGTGATAGACCATACTATAATATACAAGAATTTTATAATGATAATTTTTAATTAACCAATCAATACTGTGATTTTAAATTTTATTTGAGGTATATTTCATTGTGACTTAATTTTATTTATTTTTATATTTATATGAATTTATGTTATGGGTTAAGACAAACTTGTTTATTTTTTACCAGTATTTTGTACGACTTATATGTTTTTATATATACAAACTGACTTCATGTATTAAGTAAAAATTGATTGTTTTAAATGCATTTTATTTTTACATATAAAGTGCCTTATAGATTAAGTGAAACTTTGTCCACAAGAGTACTCTTATGACAATAAAGTATAGGTATTCTCTCTCTCTCAGAGGGTGAATGATCAATATCCTTCATTTTGCTACCCTTAGGGGTGGATTTCATCTTTTAAATTCAAATGGGACCAACTTCGAAGTACACCCTATCCACTGAAAAAAGAATTATCGGAATCGGACGCCTCAGTAAAAAGTTATGCGTGATCATACATAAAAAAAATGATAAAAAAAAATATACGCGTCGAATAGAGAACCTCCTCTTTTTTGGTTTCGTCGGTTGATAAAAAGTTAAATCAATGTACACAATTCAAACAAGTGTTAGAAAATATTTGGTTGGTGATATCGAAGCAAATATAATTGGGAAAGGATTAAAAATTGAACAAATAATTTAATACACACGAAATCATCGAAACATTCCATGAATATAATCAACATTGAACCATGTTTGAATAATAAGACGTATGATATGCAATTCGCTTGAATCCTTATAGCGCCAAATCTCCAGGTATATTGTTGTTGAAACACATTAACTGTCATTACGCTCCATATTGCACTGAAATACTTTATTTCTATAAACATAACCTATAATTTACATTGAAAATACATGGGAGCATTTTGTCATCCACTTCAAAAAAATATATGTTTTCACTACCAGAAGTGGTTAATTATAGCTTGTTTTCAGAAAAAAAAAGGCAACACTGTTAGTCTATATGTTAATTTTAATAGACGTAGAGCATTCTAGTGCTGTTCCATTCTTTGGTATCTTCCATAGTCATTAATCGTCCATGTGTTGACAATAAATATTCCAAGATGAAGATCAAACATTATTTTAATATTTTACGGGAACGTCAATTAACAAGAGAAACTTAATTAGAAATTAATGAACATTTTTGTTTTGCACTTTTGAAACTAACTTAATCATTCAAATAATGGGAAACAGCTTGATCGCAAATCAAACATAGTCTCTGAAGATTATCCACCTCTTCTTGAGAAGCGCCTTTAATACTAACTGCATTCAACACATTCTGGCCGTTCATTTTTCCAACACACCTACAGAAATAAACATAAAGTATATACAAAATAATTGTTTTGTTTGATTCATTCGTATTTATTGCTAAAAATGAAGATTTTGTTGACCAAGTTTATATAATGTCCTCATTGTTTAGAAAAAATATATTTTTATAGATAAAAATGTGAATTGACAAAGATTTGGAAAAACCAAAGCAAATATTGTCAAAGAGAGTTGACGGTTCAATTGATGATGAACTTAACAAAATCTTTTATTGTTAGGCTTTTTGACTTTTTGCATTTCCAATTTATATATGAAGCGCCAATATACAGATTAAAAATGACTTCCCCATTAATTTCTCAATTTTATGATATCCATGCATTTTGCCAATTTGTAAATTCTAATTGAAAATATCACTTTCTTGTATTTAACTTAAATTCACTTTTATGTTCCAATAATAAGTGTAAAAGATAACTTCACAACAGGCACTGTAATCATGAATACTTGACAATATTAATCATAGAAAAAATTAGATCAGAAACTACATATGTAATTGACAAAATTGATAATAAACATATATTAGCGGTACAGTCATATTTTCAATTATCAAACAAATATAAAATACAATCAATGATTGACTTCAATGAAGGGTGGTAGGGAGTGTATCACTTATTTTTTTATTTTTTAACGCTAATTATTTTTCAAGGGTCCTTTCAACAAAGCAGAAGTTCAATAATCTTCATTTAGCTTTACCGGAATTTAATTCAAAGTTATGTGAAGCATATTTGCTTATGTTATTATTTCAACAATAATAAATGAAGTGCTTACCTTAACATTTGACCAATATAAAAGTCTTGTAAGTCAAGGTGAGTGGTCAGATAATAAACTACTTGTAGAACGGGGCCTTTTTTGTCACGAAGAAGCATTACTTTTTGAGTTCTCACAGAACCTTCTTGTATGGACACAACCGAGGCTGCAGAGAAACGAAAAAAAACCACTATTATAATTTTATATTCAGGGTGTGTTTATAAGAAAAATAAGAAGAAAGAAATATATTGAGCAATGGTTTTCAGGCAAAAATTGTAAGTAAAAAATATGTACTTTGAAACTTGGAAGTATCTTAACAGTGTTAGAATGTTATTTGATGCACCTTGTATAATTGGTCCTTAGAAATAATATATATTTGTTGAATTTTTCATAAGAAAGAACTTATATCTAATGCAGAGATCATCTCAGAGAAGGCGCCTTAAATAATTTTAGGCTCATCATTAGAGTTGTTTGTTTTAACTTTTTCTTGGAACTAGTCGAAACTAAACAGGCTCCATTTTCATTGAAATGAACATACATCGATTTTGTGCTGTGATAAGTAATTTTGAGGGTAGAGACTACCACAGAGGATATTTGAGGTATCGTATATTATCGTGAGGGCTAAAATAAGAGTGAGAATAGTCGCCAACTCGAAAAAAAATTATTCAGTGGTTTTGATAGTTAGGACAGAGACTGGGCCTTGGTAGGGAGAGATTTGATAAGTTCGAATTTGGTTTAATTTCGATTTTTTGTTTTCTGTTTGAGGGGAAAAATGGCGAGAAATCTGTGAAAGTAGTTTTGTGTGAAAAAGTTAAAATTTCGCAAAGAAGGATGTGAGAACATTTTTTAAAATATATGTGCCAGTACATCTTCAGTACCTACCGAAGTTATGGGAAAGATCTAGGGAGAGAGAAAAGTATTTGGATTACCTTTGGTTTATTATTTGAGTTATGGGATCAACAAAATCTTTTTTCCATTTTCGTGACTAAAATGTGACATATTTCAACTTAAATTAGTGAGAAAAGTCACTAGTGATTAAAAATTTTTTTTTACATGTAATTAAATGCACCACAAGCAACAGTAGTAGGCTGGTTGCAATTTTGTTTCGACGAGTTAATGACACAATAGTTATTTATGCAATAGATGCAAAATAATTTCTTTTAATTTCTGCATAATGGAAAAAATCAGATTTAAAACACGTGAGTAAAGCGCTGCTCGGGCGCTCAACATCCAGGTTCGTAATTAAATGCTACGCTTTACTCACTTGTCCTAAAAACACCTATTATTTCCATATTAGGTGAACAAATAATCTATTAGCTTTAACGCACAACATAAATTGAATCATTTTCTGAGATTTCATTGGTTAAATTTCCTAATTTAGAGACGAGTTAAAAAAAATAGTCATATTATTTGATAAGTTGATATTATTTTTCAAGTGTCAACGTTTTAAATGAGTTTTATTTGGGGTGACAGTAAATGGCTTAATTGGAAATAAACGATTTATTTATTTTTATGAAAATTAATTCAAGAAAATAGTTTTAAAGAGTCTCTAAGAAGGGAAATTTTATTTGTAAAAAGTCATTTCAAAGACCACACATGCTAAGCCGTGGCCGGTGCAGAACCCAACAAAATTGAGAGAGATTCAATATATTCGTATTGAGGTTATATACATTTCGTTCGTTAGAGAAAACAGTCTCTTTTTCCACTTCGACTTTCCACTTCCACATTTGGTGACATACAGTGGGATGTTATAATTATGGTGAAAAATAGTAATTCCTTTTATTCTTTTAATTTTTGGTAATAGTCCAAGATTCCAGAGCCTCCAGACCTGCGACATTTTAGCAAAGCTGAAACTTTGAGAATAAATAGTGTGATATGTAGTTAAGAACGTATGTGTACTTGCTAGTTTGAAAGCGGGCCCCTTTTACAGGTAGCAGGTACAAAAGGTTAATAAAAACCTTACTCACCTACGTTAAAGTATGATAGCTGGTTTACAGAATATTGTTGGAAACTAACGTTCATTATTGCCAGATGCTTTAAGATTCGTAGAAAATAGATAAAATATGTCATAGCAAGCCAAAATTTTATATATGTTGCTTGGGTTACTATTTCAGGAGCTTTGCAAGTAGCCAGACCAAACCGGAGGGCCAAACATCCCCCCAGACACGATAAAAGTTCCGCTGTGTGTATGAGCATGTACTTAGTCTCCCTCTTGAGTGCGAATGTGTGCAAAAAACTCCTGTTATACTCATGGACTACTCTGTGTGTATGTAGCGTATTTTCAGTCTCTCTTCCTGTAGCTGTTATTACGATAACAACGCGAGTGAGTGAAATAAAAATTGAAATATTTGCAGTGTTTGAAAATATACCATTGCAGAGTTATCAAATTGTGTTTTTTGTAATAGTTCTAATGAAAATTTAATATTGTTTACTGAGAGACGTTAAGAAAGTGTCAACAAGTTTTCAAACTCAGAACTAACTCAACTCCAAACTCAAAGGCATTCGCAGGGTTAATGAAAAAATCCAAATCTACAACTACAACAAAACCTGCTCTAAAAAAAAGTCGGCAAATATACAGTGTCTTCATTGATACCTAACACAAATTATTCCAGTGTCCCCGGAAACGAACGGGCCGACCATTTGGCCAGACAAGGTGCAAAAAGCTCAACGATTGGACCAGAACCAATACTAGGAGTTTCTAGATCATGGAGCGTATCAACCATGAAGGAAATCCTGGAAGTAAAATTCCAGGATGCATGGAAAGAGGCTCCTGGCATGAGACAATCAAACTCCTCATCGAAGGCCCTTCTACTAGAAGGGCAAATTCCCCGCAGTGGCAGCAATACGGGAAGCGCACCTCAGAAGTATCATTCTGAACCCGGAGAATGCGAGAAAGGTATCTGTTAGAAGGCGGCCTCCTTCGCTCGTGAAATAGGCTACCTCCTAAACTGAAGCAATTCCCAGCAGTGGTAGGTGCATAACGAGCCCGATGGATATGCCTACATGCTTATGGTTCTGTCTGCCCACATACTTTCATTCTTTCATTCTAGAAGTATTGAACCACAGTAATCTTTTTCACAGTCTTTTATGTTATTGATTTAATTAATGTTTAGTAGGAATTAAAATATTAATGGACAATTATTAAAGAAATCCATTATGACCAACAAATCACCTAAATGTCATGAAGCTGTATTATATAGACATCTAATGCTCTCACTCGCACTCATACACATGAATAATGCCATCTCGCTCATACTCACAGCGGAACTTTTATCGTGTCTGGGGGATGTTTGGCCCTTCAAATTGGTCTGGCTGCTTGCAAAAGATCTTGAAATAGTACGCAAATATCATATATAAAAATTTAGGCTTGCTACTATGACGTATTACCTACGTTTTTTTATTAACTTTAAAGCATCTGGCAAAGTTAAAGCCCACGGAAAGTATCTGGCAATAATGAGGCAATATTCTGTGAAACATATATAAAAAATCAGCTGTGGGACACCCCAGAACTTGACCGACACGGGCCTCGGGAGAATGGGGTTATTGTAAAATAAAACATTGATTTAAACATTTGTAGGGCTCTACGAAGTCAATTTGATCGGTCAATTCAACAGAGATCGGTCAATTCAACAGTGATAGGTCAATTGAGCCTAGTTAAAGCCTGGTTGTGCGGTCGTCTCGGATGGTAACGCCAGCAGAAAAATTGAACATTCATAGCGACAGATTGGGAAACGGTGGAAAGTTTCAACTGCAGACTTAATTTGATTTTTTTTGTTGGGTTGCTCTCTGCCGAATTTAGTTCTAATAGATCGGATAGATTTTGAATAACTAATGGCAAAGTTTTGAACTTTTAAATTTTTTTATTTTTGACAGATGTCAGTTGGAGAAATAATTTTAACTGTTCTGGATACAGTTTTTGAAGGGCTTTCAAATTACATATTGCAAGTCAGTTCCGTGCCCTATAGTTTCTGTCACTTTTTATTGGTGACAGATGACAGCCAAAAACTAATGGTCGCATTCAGGGCAGAAACTGTATCTTCATATCAAATTTCAGCTCGATTGGTCAAACAGTTCGGCAGTTATTGTGGAAGATTACAGACAGGCAGACAGACTTCACTCTGGAAATGGTCTCAATCATCTCGGGGGACCTCAAAATGGATATTTCTGTCGTTATCTTGTTTTTTTTTTTCGCACGCGATTACATTACTTGACCACTGGGGGGGGTCGAGTAAAACCAGATATCCTACTTTAACCTTTAACATAGCTGAGTAAGGTTTTTATGTACCTGCTACCTGTAAAAGGGACGGCTTTCAAGCTACAAGTACGCATACGTTCTCAACTACATATTACACTAATTATTCCCAAAATTTCAGCATTGCTAAAATGACGTAGGTCTGGGATCTTACTCTATAACAACCATTACATTTGAAATTGAAGATCATATTTTTAATGTTGATAAAATTGACCTTTCATCAGCTTGATTTTTTTTTCATACTAATTCTCCAATTGGCAACCATATATTTGTAAATATATACATGGAAAAAAAGAGGGACTATCCAAGAGGTAAAGAAACTCTTTTCAAATGTGCCATCAAAAAACACTCGAGAATTATTCATAAACTAAGGTTTTGCTTACCAATAACTTCGAAGTAACAGAAATGGTTACAAAAAATCTTATTCCATTTTATGACTTTTTCGACTGTTCCGGTGAATATAAATATTTTCTCTCTCTCAGTACTCTGAAAAAAAAATCTTGAGAATTTCTGAATATAAGAAATATAAATACAGTTTGAGGAAAAAAGGATTTTTATAACCTCCGATTAAATAACCTAGACTGGATGAGTAATACACCAATACGCCTGTAGGCAGCATTTCATTTATGTTGTTAAATTAAAATATATTATTTAGGTGTGAATAATAATCGTAAGAAATTGATTGTTATGCTTCAGTCGTCCTTTTAGCTTAAGGTAGTTCCGCCACGAGACAGTTGATATTTTCGACGGAATCAAAAAATTTCAAAGGACTTTTCGATTTGAAACGCGAAAAAAATATTTTTTTGAAGGGGGGCACTTACCCCCCCAATCGACTCTAGAAAATTTCTTTGTTATAGAAAGTCGGCGACTCAAAAAATTGATGTCACCGAAAAGCACAGCAAAAAAAAATTCAGACCCCCCCCCTCCCTTACTAGAAATCATACGTCATGGGAAAAAATTATCGTTTTTCAATAAAACTTCAATGGACTTTTTTGAAGTACTGTTTTTGAACTTCCGTCCTTCTTTAAAAAGTCCCCTGGCACAATCCGCATTTCTCTACGACCCCCCCTTCAGGCTATGCGCTTCCCCGTGGACTATTTTGAATAACGAGAGTAGTTTTGATTATATCTGTCAAACTAGATGGTCAATCACTTTGATTTTTTTTCACAATATCTGTTATATCCTGCTCTAGCTCCTCCTCGTTTTTCATAAACTTCTTAATTTTAGTACTAACGGTAGAATTAATAATGTGCGCTTCCCCGTGGACTATTTTGAATAACGAGAGTAGTTTTGATTATATCTGTCAAACTAGATGGTCAATCACTTTGATTTTTTTTCACAATATATGTGATATCCTGCTCTAGCTCCTCCTCGTTTTTCATGAACTTCTTAATTTTAGTACTAACGGTAGAATTAATAATGTGCGCTTCCCCGTGGACTATTTTGAATAACGAGAGTAGTATTGATTATATCTGTCAAACTAGATGGTCAATCACTTTGATTTTTTTTTCACAATATCTGTGATATCCTGCTTTAGCTCCTCCCCGTTTTTCATAAACTTCTTAATTTTAGTACTAACGGTAGAATTAATAATGTGATGTTTGCCTATGCATGGTCCATATGTTACGTGTTAATTGAGTCAACTTCAATTATATATATCTCGGGTTCGGGATGGTGAAACTTGTTAAAATTTTATAGAGGTGTTGTTCACATGTTAAACAATACGTATGCCAAATTTTAATAATATCGTAATTCAACTGTCTCGTGGCGGTAATACCTTAATACATTCACTGCCCAGACCGCCTTTGTGGCGGGCACACGACAGTGCTCGCCACGCGGAGCCGCCCAAGAGGCGTTTGCGCATATGTGATTTTTTAAAGGAAAAAAGTAGATGGCACCAAAACAACTCATGTCACCCAGGCAGCGAATGTGTTAATGAGAGCATTTCAATATTTATACAGTCGGTACCTCAACGCTGTAGTAGATATTCGATTGAAAAACAACTTTTTTTTTCTATGATCACCGAACCTTTGGAACAAACATAACTTTTTTGAAGAAATGTGTAATATACTAATAAAAAATAATTCATTTCCAGAGAATGACATAACCCATTTTATTTTAATGTTTTTCCACAACAGAAAATACTTCACCAATAATAAACGACTTTTAATATATTACATTCATCCGAATTTTTACAGTTAAAATAATCATGAAAATCCTACTCAATAAGTTTGTCAATATACTGTTTTTCACCACGTAAGTTTTTTTTTGCTGAGAAATTATCTGATTTAGCCATAGCATTGCCATTCACCTAACTAGTGATTTCAATCAAATCTGTTTTCATTAGTTTAGTAATTTGATAAATTTGTTGCAATTAAAGGTCATTCCATGCAAAAGGTTCAGTGGTTTTGATTTTTGAATATTTTATGAGTTCAAAATCATGACTATAAGAAAATTGGTTTACAAAAAATAATCTAATACTAAATGCTGAGAAAACCAACGCTATATTATTTAGGACCCAACAACAGGGAATTGAAACACCAGAAAACATATATCTACTCAACAATGAAATCAAAATTCAGAATAACACCGAATTTCTGGGAGTCTGTATAAAAAAACATTTAAAATGGAATGTCCACATCATAAACATAGGAGCAAAACTGAACCAGATGTGCTATAGCATTAGAGTCATAAGCAAATACCTTAACGAAAAATCTTTAAAAATTGTATACTTTGCAAATTTTGAATCATGTGCTAAATTTGGATCTCAAAGTAACATTATTGACTCATTTTGCATTCAAAAGAGAGTGATTAGAGCTATGTTCAAAATGAAATTTCGTGAAACCTGCAGAGGTGCTTTCAAAAGAAACAACATAATGACAATTTATGCATTATACATATATGAATGTGTTATGTATTTGTTTAGGAATACAAACCTCTCTGATCATAGATCCAATCAAAGATATCCTACACGCAACATCAATTTGAATTATCCAGTACACAAATTAGTTCTATCAGAAAAACATCCATCATATGCCTCAATAAAGTTTTTCAACAAAATACCAAAATATCAAAATTTTTAAGAGCCTTAGTAAATTCAAAACTACTACCTTGACGAGTATCACCTATATACACTCACATAGCTCTAATCCCACTCACATGTTTAAATGTGATCCTTCTTTTGACGCTTATTTTCATTTTCTGTTTTTATAACATGTCTCTGTATAAGTATGAAACATTCCATGAAATAAAGAATATTTATTATTATTATTATTAAATTCAATCCACTGCAATATTTGTGATTGTTTTCAAATTAAGTTTCTCAGAACAGTAATAACTTACCCCAAATATCTTATGGGTGAGATTGTTGATGATGCTGTTACACTGACTTTCATCTATGGTCAAAGTCGACATATTTGTATTTTCAATTTCAACAGTTGGAGCTGTTGAAGTAATGGGCCTCAACAGTTGAGGTGCAGAGTCCTGGAATATTGTTTATTTGAAATATTTGAATATCTCATACAAATGAATAATTGCAAAATTTCAATGGACACAATAGGGTTGAAAAAAAACTACTACTATCAACCTGCAGCATTGTAGATGAATATGCATATATTCCATGACTGTCGGGCATTTTTCCAGCTTGGAATACTACTTCCATTGCTTTCCTCAGTAGAACCATTATGGCCTGATCTTGATGAAACCCATGTACTAGAATTCTACAAGCAAATATAAATAGTATGGAATTGAAAACAGGAATTGGGTCTTACCTGCCAGCCTTTGGCTACATCACATTTTCTGTATTTTTCATTTCCATTGAATCTACTACCTATAGTAGGTGATGGCTGAATCACTATATTCTGAAAATATGGAATATATACAAACAACAGGATTAGTTAAAAGAAATCTGATGTTAGTTAATACTTTACCATTCTTATAAAAAAAATAACACTGGATTTCTTTGGGATAGTTTTTTAGAGAAATACGGGAAGCAGAAGTTGAAAATGAATTTTAAAAAAAGTATGACGCTACCACAATGAAAAAAGTGATAATTGTATATTTTAATGGAAAAGAATCAAGTTCTTGAAGCACTACTCTTCAACAAAATTAGGTTCAAACTAAAAGGATTTTTGATCTTAAGATTGATTGATGATCCATAGGACTATTCATAATAATAATAATAATTTATTGCATTTATGAAATTACAAAAATGTACAAGCCAGTCACTGAGTGAGTAAACTAAGTATATCTAGCCATAATGATGGTCCAAGTAATCCTTAATTGTATAAGGTTCAAGCTCACAAAGTAGTTTGATTAGTGGTTTCTTTATTACATTGAAGTCAAGTGGGGATTTCAAGGAAGTAGGTAAATGGTTGAAAAATTTAATACATGAAAAAATAGCGCCTCCTTTCAACAAAAGATAGTCGTGGAATGGCACACTAAAGTTTATATTATGTCTGGTGTTATGGGAGTGCTGGGTTCAGTAATAGGGGAATAAATAGAATATTACCATTTTCATCAGAACTACTCAAATATCCTTTTTACCACAATGAGTTGCAAGTTTCAAGAAGTGATAAAATGAAATTATGAGCATATAAATTAAAATTAATTGTAGTGAAAATAGAAAAATCTAGTATTACTTACCTTCTGGTAGTTACCATCATTTCTGAATTGGGTTCTAATAAATGATTCCCATTGTTCCTTTGATTTGGTCCTTTATATTTGCTAGTATTTTGAAAGACCACCGGTATTATTGAATTATTGTTGCAAGTGGACATTTGATTTGTATCAGCATACATATTGGCACTTTGCACCTAATGAATAATTTACTATATAATGAAATAAGCGACAACTCAGAAATCCTCACCTTTTTGAGTGGGGGATTAAATTTCATTGCTCGATTAGTAATAGTGAATCCTGTTCCATCTGTTGGCATACATCCACCTCCATTGTGGATCTGATATTTTATAATAATTTGAGCATAAGAGTTCAAGAGGATAAACTAATAGATACTATTCATAATAAGAATAAAACGAATGCAAATATGATTTTTGAAGTTGTCTATAACCTAATAATATTAGGAATTAAAGTCACTTCAATAGCAAATAAAACTAAAGAAAAATAGTGTATAAACAATATGCTCATTTTTAATTTAATTCTTTAGTTATCAATGTAGTATCCCATTTGGACCTCTAGAAATTTTTCAATACATTTGAAAATTGATCATCATAAAATATTGTATTTCATTAAAGCAAAGAAAATATTCAGAAAAAACTGTAAAAAAAAATAGCATGCAAAAAACTTTAAATTTATTGATGGTTTGATTCCACCATTTTTGTGTATGATTGAACCTAACAGAATTGAAGTTTGCTTTAATTTACAGGCATGATTATGCTTGTTAATCGCTATAAATCATTTTGCCCAAAACAATGGGTGTGTCAAAAGAATAATAATCATACAAATAATTCTTCAATTTAAAAGCATTATTAGAACATATAGTACAAATAGTTCAATAATAAAAATAAACATAAGAGGCAAAGTGTGATGGTTCAGATATGAAGTTACACATTTATAAAAATACTCAGAATTCATAAAAACTTGAATATTCATCCTAAGTGTGACAGTTTCTCCATAGTAATTAAACAATATATACAAGGTGTTTCTCAAGTACGCGTAGAAAATTTAAGAGCATGTTGCTGACGTCAAAATAAGAAGAAAAGTTCCTATAAACATATATTAGATGCAGGGTGTCAAAGTTGAATTCTTATTTTTATTTTTTGTTAATACATTTCAAAATAATTCTGATATTCGAGTAAAGTTTGGTACCTGGGAGTATTTTTCAATGACAAAATCAAATTTGATGTTAGTTTGACCCTTTCGTGGGGGTGGCGCCACCTACATGTCTTTTCAGTCATTTGAAATGTCATAACTTTTTTGTACGTACCTATATCACATTTTCTAGTAGAAAAATCGATTTATTTAACATTTTTGTGTAAAAAATATATATTTGGTAGAGGTCGCTGCGGGCAACTGTTTTCGAGTTATTGGGATTTTAAATAATCGATGCATTTGAATTATTTCCGTGGGGCTCGTAAGTCGCCTCTAAGTAGTAAATATCGGAAAAGATACGCCAATGCATTTGTCTCCTTTCATTCAACACTTGAATGTAGTCAAAAAATTATTCTTGTTTTTTGTTACATAGTTTTTTGGACTCTTTTCCGATTTAAATAAATAACATTTAGGTGAGTACTTGTCATGTCATTTCAATCCGTTCTTGTGACAGTGAAGTTGTTTTCAGAAACCTTTTTAAGCGGCTTATGGAGTCTGGATCCTTCAAAAAGCTCCAGTGGCAGGCAGACCGTTGACTACTAGGACACCAGAAGTTGAAGAAGCTGTTCTTCAGGCAATCGAAGAAGATCCACAGACTAGCACAAGAAAAATTGCGCAAAATCTGAACGTACATCACAAATTAGTTTGGTTGATTCTCAAACAAAATCAGTTGTATCCTTATCACATATAGCGTGTCCAGCGTGTCCAAGCATTGTTGCCCCGAAATTTCCTTTTGCCAATGGATACTGCAGAAAATTGCACAAAACCCTCAATTTACTGCAGAGATATTATTCACTGACGAGGCACATTTTTCAAAAAACGCCATAATGATCTTTCATAATAGTCATGTATAGTGTGACGAAAACCCTCACGCAATAGTTCAGTCCAGGTTTCAACACCAGTTTTCATTGAATGTGTGGATTGGTATGTTTGCAGATTATTTGATTGGTCCCCACTTTAGTTCGTGAATTTTCAAATCAGCGATTCTGAAACAGCTGGATTGGGTTCATGAGACGACCCAAGTTCCAAATCAATTCTGGCATCCGGGGCCCCCGGATTTAAATCCAATCGATTTTTTTATGGGGTCACTTGAAGGCCCTAGTTTATACGGTGCCAATAGTGAAGGGATAATTGCTGGATGTGACGCTATCCGAAATACACCAGGTATAATGGAACGTGTATGTTTGTCCATGAGACGGCGAGCCGACGCATGCATAATGGTGCAAGGTGGTCATTTTCAACAATTACTTCAATTATTACCCTCAACTAACTGTTTTAGAATTAAATTGGTTTTAATTACTGTTAGTATTATCAGTATTGGTTGGTTGGTTGAAAGCTGACGAGCCAGAGACAGGGTTGGCACTTAGCTTCCCTTAACACTGCGACCAGCTGGGGTCTATTGTATCACTCTGTCGTCAGTGGTTCCTCATTCAAACAGGTTTGTGCCTTTAATTAGGTTTAGTAGCCTGTTGACATGATTCTTCGGATTCATGACTGTTTCCGGGCTGATTTCTCCAAAGGTTCTGTACTGTACTGTACTTAGGGCATCACAGTCGAAGATAATATGAGAGGCTGTTTCCTCCTCTTCATCACATAGCCTACACTCCACGGTTTCCCTGCGTACTCCCATGGTGTTAAGGTGTTTTCTTAGGCCGCAGTGTCCAGTCAACAGACCTATTATTATACGTGCCTTCGTTCTGTTCAGGTTCTGAAGGTCAGCCGTCAGGGTCCGGTTTGGATGCCCTATCATGACTTTGCTGTGTATTTGCCCGACAGTTTGATCCCAATATTGTTGGTGTCTTCTTTTTATCCACTCGTCGATCAGGGTTCTGCATCGGTTTTTGCTAATCCCATGTACAGGTTCTGGCACTGTGAATAGCGTTTCAGATGCTTGTCTGGCTAGCTGGTCCGCTTTTACGTTGCCTTCAATGCCTCTATGACCTGGCACCCACATCAAGGTGACCTTGTTGTGTTTTGCAGGCTCGATGAGGTTCTGGAGGCAGTCCCAGACCAGTTTAGACTTTATCTGTATAGAGTTGAGTGCTTTGATAGCACTTTGACAGTCAGATAGAATGTAGATGTGTTTTTTCCTATAAAAAAAAATTATTAGTATTACATTGTAATAACACCCTATTGCTATTTTAAAATGAAATTAAAGTAAAATAATTTCTTTAACTAAATTAATTTTGAATATAAAAATCTTGCCTTCAGAATTTTTTTAGAAAAATCCATTTTTTCACTAGAAAACGTGATACAGGTACATACAAAAAAGTTATGACATTTAAAATAACTGAAAAGACATGTAGGTGGCGCACCCCCACGAAAGAGACAAACTAACATAAAATTTGACTTTGTCATTGAAAAATACTCCCAGATACCAAACTTTACTCGAATATCACAATTATTTTGAAATGTATTCAAAAAAAATAAAAATAAGAATTCAACTTCAACACCCTACATCTCAGAAACGAATAACTTGTGGACATATGTTTATAAGAACTTTTCTTCTTATTTTGACGTCAGTAACATGCTCCTAAATTTTCTACACGTACATAAGGGTATTCTCAATTTGCAAGTTAAGTTATGCTCCTAGGTACATATTTTGGTAGTAAAAATATCCTACCTATTATGTTGCACACCCAAGTATAGACCGTAATAAATTGTCAGGGCCATGAAATTGAGTGAATTGAAGGTAGTTCTAAGCTTTTCACATGTTCTGTCCCTACTTTATGTACTGTGACTTTTTCAACAATAATATATAATCTCTCAATTTTTTATTAGATATTGTTTTTGAAAATCCTCGTGGAGAAGCTGAACTATTTGATGGGCACTTTTATGATTGTACTGAATCTATCATAACTAAACACCTTGGTCGGAATGTATCATTACCTTGCACTATTAGAGTACAAATGACAATATTCTATCAATATTCAGAATAGCCCTATAACTGAATCAGAATTATCATGTGACCCTTTAAAATTAAAAGGTCAACAGTCACTAATTAATTGTCTATAATTTATATTAAAAATATGATTAATATTATAATAGAACTATTTTTAACTAATGAATCAATATTTCCTTAATGAATTCAAAAAGGCACTGATAATGTCACTTTTCAAGAAAAGTAATCGTGATGAAATCTATAACTATAAACAAACTTCTTCACTTTGCTCACTCAGATAATATATTATTTGGAAATTAACAACATGGCTTTAGAAGAAATCATTCCACTGAAACTGGTATCTATCAGTTTCCCAACTATGTATTTTCAAAAATACATGTTAATGATTTTCTACTAAGTTGAATATGCTTGATTTCCCATATAATATATTGTGAGGTTGAAATGGACAGCTGTTGTCTTAGAAATGGAAGTTAAGTGTCAAGTGAGCATGATGTTAAAGTGGGTATTACTCAGGGTTCAGTGATGGGGCCATTATTATGTATTCTGTTTGCCAACAATTTGTATGAAGGACTGTCATATTACAATGTTTGCGGATGATATAATATACAAATTGACATTAGATATTAGATATTACTTACAAAAATCAACATATTAATGAGTTTACATCTGGGTGCGAATGCAATCAATTGATTGTGAATCATAGCAAATTGGTATCAATGATTTTCTACAATAGAAGAAATGCTATTGTAGATGAATTATGGACCTATTGATAAAATATATATGTATCCTGAAGTTAAATTCTATTGGACTATGTTAGACGAATCTTTGGATAGGGATTTGTATATCACTAGTGTCTGTAATCAAGCAAATAAAAAATTGTGAGAAAAAAAAAAAAAAAATCTTATAAAAAATTAAAATAAAAAAAAAAAATAAATGAATTTCTTTTTTTCATATGAAATGAAGAAGTAAAAAACCAAAAGTTTCCTAAAATCCATGTTCTCCCTATAAAAAATAACTTATTCAGTATTAGAAAAATTGTGTATTTGGCAATGGCCTTCTTGCATATTTCTCTGAATATGTCTTGGGGTGACGGAAAATACTTTAATAAGGCATTCGTAGCACAAAAAGTATATTGAGACTAATTATTAATATGTAATGTCAAGTGAGCTGCAAACCAAAATCAATAGAAAACAACTTGTCTGCTCCATCAATATACAGGGTGACCCAGGGGTGCGTGCAAGCTCCATAACTTTTTTCTATCCAAGCTATCGACTTGATTTTTTTTTAAACGATAGGTCCGACAATGAGGCAATTCTAAAAATATTTCAATTTATATACAGGATGTCCCAAAATAAGATACACAACTTAGTTCTGTTTCTAAAATGGCAACCCCCATTTATTCTTACATTTTTCAATTCGCCACTAAATTGTCGATATAACGCACTCAGGTTTCTTACACTTATCTGCAATAGTTTTTGACCTATGTTAATTTATGTGTAAAAATAGCGTCGGGCATAGACCCACAGAAAAATTAATAACTTCAGAACTATTCATGATAACTTAATCAACTTTTTTCCAGTCGATGCAAGCGAACTCAGAGTCAATGTTCCATCGCCTACTACGATTTTTTGAAAATGACAAATTAAAAATGGCAATAACTTGACTTTTTCAAAAGCAATACCCTATATTTTATTGCATCATTGCATGGCATTTTATTCAAGAACTTTTTGTGGATATAGGGTTTGTGGGGTCTACTTTGTAAAGTTTGTGAGATTTGTTGCAAAATAAGAAATGATGATAGTTTTCAATCATTGTACACGTCTAATTAGATAGATAGCTAGTCTTTATTCGTTCATGTGTATAATACATCAAATGGGTATGGAACATGTCAATAATATAAATAAAAATTATATATAAAAGAAGAGAAACCCAAAAGAGGAAATATAAAAAGCTTATGGACTACAGTTATATAATAAAAAGGTATTTTATGCCTATGGTAGATAACATTTTATAAGATTATCACATATATATTGTAAATACTAAAATTATATAGGACTCCAAAATATTCCTCCAGTTTATCGTTAGCCTTTTGTATTAATGTCTGCTTTAGATGGTGCTTTATTTTATTTATCAGCATTTTTTTAAGATTATCGGACAAATTTTTATATCTGAGAATTCCACATTTCTTTGAATACAAGTGTATTTTTTTAAATCTGTGATTAGACATTGTTTGAATCTAGTATTGTACTCATGTCCTAGTGTTTTGGAGAGTTCATCATTTTCCTTGACAAAAATTTCTGCTTCATAAATATACAATCCCACAAGAGTAAGTACATTTACTTTCCAAAAAATAGTTCTGCAGCTATCGGTTTGTTTCATACTCAATATATTCCTCAAACATATTTTTTGGATTACTAAAATTCTGTGGGCATCTGTAGAATTAGTCCAAAACATAATTCCATATCTAACAAGAAATTGGACATATGCATGATACGCAATTAATGCAGCCTCTATGTTTACTGACTGAGCCAATACCTTAAGTGCATAGCAATAGCTTGCCATATTTCGTGCTAGGTGGTCAATGTGTTTTTTCCAATCCAATCTAGAATCTATTGTAATTCCTAATAATTTTACAGAAGGAGCAGCTGTAATTTCATCTCCATCATGGAGTAGTGAAAATGTGTCATTCTGTTGCATATAAGAAAACTTCATGAGTTGAGTTTTGTTGATATTCATTTGCAGATTATTCATTGCAAACCAATTTTTTACTATATTGAGAGAATTTAATATGTCGTTTTTTATATCATTTCCAGATATTTTGCTGAATATTAAAGAAGTGTCAACCGCAAATTGAACAATTTGTTGGTCAACTATATGAAGCAAATTGATATATAAAATAAACATTAGTAGCCCAAATATAGAGCCTTGTGGAACCCCTACTTTGATTTTTTTTCTTAATAGATTTAATCAGTTCGCCTTTTCCATCTCTTTCTGTTAGATATTGAAATCTATTTGTTATGTACGAGCGTATTAATTCCAAGGAAACTCATCTTATTCCAAAATATTCGAGTTTTTCTAAAAGTGTAGAGTGGTTGTTCCTATCGAAGGCCCTAGAAAGATCTATACATACTGCTATAGTTTCATTTTTATTGTTCAATGAGTTCAATATCGTAGTGTACAAAGGAAGTATAGTAAATTTACCTTTTCTGAAACCACTTCGAGAATCTGAAATCAGTTTGTGACTCTCGACAAAAGTTACAATTCTTGAATATATAATTTTTTCAAAAACCTTATTGATATTTGATAAGATGATAGTTCTGCCAATTTGTTTTAACTCTTTTTTTATAAATAGCCCTGATTATAGCAATCTTTAACTTATCTGGGAAAATTCCTTTGATCAACATCAGGTTTATTATGTAGCTGAGAGGATGACTAATCACCTCAGCTACATATTTTAATACTTTAATAGGTATCTCATCGTCTCCTACTGATTTTTTGTTTTTCAATGAGGTAATCAGATCATATATTTCGTTTGAGTCGCATGGTTTCAAGAACAGTGAATTTAGCATGCTTATATTTTGTTTTTCCTGGAAGTTATTTGTTGTTAAATCCATACATTGATTAGTGAAATTTTCATATGCTTTATCTAGGATTGTTTTGGCTTTGTTTCCATTTGCGAATTCAATGATTGAAACTGTCTTTTTTTTGTGTAATTTTTGACTAGGTTCCAAACAGCTTTTCTTTCATTTTGAGCGCTTTCAACATACAAATAATTTGTATTTTTTTTTTAGCTTTAATGATTTTCTTCAATATATTTGTATATTTGCTATAGAACTCTTTTGATACTCTCCCTTTTAACATGTGTATAACAGCTGGTTCCCAAATTCCTTAAAATTTTCGAAAGGTGACAAGTCTGTTGCCCGAACAACAATTCTTCTAGAAAAATATCCAAAAAATGTATGGAAACATAACTATTTCAGCTATTTAGATTTGAGAAAACAAAAATTACTATATTTTCAAATGAATAATCAATCCAACTTTTTCAATCCTGAAATTATTGAAATCACTAACGAGAAAAGGGATATTTTTCAGAAGGAACTAGAATGGCGAGAATTTGCTTTATCTAGGATTATTTTGGCTTCGTTTCCATTTGCGGATTCAATGATTGAAACTGGTTTTTTTGGTGTTTTTCCTGTGTACTTTTTTACTAGGTTCCAAACAGCTTTACTTTTATTTTGAGCGCTTTCAACATACATATGATTTGCATTTTGTTTAATGATTTTTTTCAATATATTGTCAATAATGAATTTCACTCGCGAAGAATTAGTGAATATGGTGTACTATATTGGCAAAACTGACGAAAATCCTTTATTAACAAACAGAATCTACCATAAAAAATATCCAGAAGCAACAACCCCACGGGTGTCTTCATTCCAAAAGTTAAGATATCAGTTTGAACTCACTGGCAGTCAAAAAATTTTTGGTGGTCGGATCAATGAGCAAAATGAGGTGAAAGTTTTATTGATATTACAGGAAAATCCTCACTTAAGCACTGGGCAAATAGAAGCAGAAATGTTTTTTTTTTTTTTTTTGTTCTGGTTCCCACGAAAAGGGATATCCTGTAATGTTCAGAGAACATCGTGGGAACCAAGGGAAAGAAGGTAGGAGTTGGTGTTCTTCTTAAATTTCTGGAGGTTGTATGCCTCGGGGAACACCTCCCTAGGCAATGAGTTCCAAAGCCTCGCTGTTCGTTGGATGAACGAGTCTTTGGAAAGAGATGTTCTGCAGGTCTCAAAAGTGACCACGAGGCGTGTGATGACTGAACTTGACGGGTTAATCTCGAAGATACTGCCAAGGCAGGAACGATTGTTGATATTTCAGAAGAGCATCGCCCATGAAAATATCTATAAAATAGAGACAAATCGCCAACTTTTCTCACGATTGTTCCAGACAAGTGAGCGAGTTTGTAGCGAGCATCACCGACGAGACGAATTGCCCTTTTGGACAGAATCCAATAGCCTCAGGATATGTTTAGGTGCCGCGCTCCAAATATGGAAACAGTATTCCAAGACAGGTCGGATATGTGCCTTATAGATCATAAGCAGCTGAGTGGGGTGAAATAGCTCTTGGCACGAAACAAAAACCAAGTTTTGGGATGCACTTTTGGCAATGGACCTCCGTGATTTTTCCCAGGAAGGTTATTGCTGATAGTAATACCAAGCATCGATATGGATGACTTCAGTGGTATGGTTACTCCTGACAAAGTTATGTTAGGCACAGTGAGATCGGCTTTTCTAGAGAAAAGACATGCTTGTGTTTTGTTTGCATTGAATTCTACCAAGTTATTAGATCCCCATTCGAGAATTGTTGCTAAGTCCATATTTATATTATTAACGTTTCTTCCTCGTTCATTTCTGGTTTCACGGGCTGATATAGGGGCCCTGGAAGCGGTATGGAGGGTACTATCATCGGCAAAGCTGTGTACTGGACATGAAGTTGCTTTCAACAGGTCGTTGATGTGAAGTAGAAATAGTGTTGGTGCGAGAATAGATCCTTGCGGAACACCAGCATTTATGAGTAGAGTGTCAGATGAAACTCCATCGACCACTACATCGAGAGACCTGTTTGAGAGAAAACTAGCAAGCAGAGAACACAGCTGAGGGGGCAAGCCATAAGACGGAAGCTTGGCGAGGAGTCCCTGGTGCCAAACTCGATCGAAGCTTGGAGATATCTAATGCCACAGCTAAAGTTTCTCCATACTTTTCAATAGATAGCTGCCATATATGTGAGAGCGTGGCGAGCAGGTCACCAGTTGATCTCTGATGGCGGAAGCCATATTGCCTATCGTTGACAATTCCTGAGTCTTCCAGATATTTCATGAGCTCGATGTTGATGGCTTTTTCCATGACCTTTGAAATAATAGATAGCAGTGCGATAGGTCTGTAGTTGCTAGGTAGGGCCTTTTTGCCTTTTTTAGGGACTGGCTGTACTCTTGCAATTTTCCAATTGGACGGAAATACCCCCAAATTGTAAGAGTGGTTGAACAACTTGCAAACAACAGGTGTTAGTTCGGGGGCACATTTCTTGAGAACAATCGGCGGGATTCCGTCAGATCCACAGGCTTTGTTGGTGTTGAGACCCAGCAAAATCTTTCTGATAGTACGTTGGCGAAAGGTGATCTCATAAAGTAGTGTGAACACATTCTTATTGAAACATAAGTTCCACCCCTCATCTAAACCTACATCAAGAATTGTATGATAATGATTTGGCAAATAGAGTTGCATTTTGTATTCATATAAATGGCATGATTGATGATAACTATAATACTTCAAATAAAATTCTGTTTACTGATGAAGCAACGTCTAAGAACAACGGGTTGGTCAACAACATCACTAAAAGCGATGGTCGCTTAATGTTTGGGGAGGAATTATTGGAAATCACATTATTGGATCATACTTTCTCGACAATGTGCAGAATGGTTAAACGTATTTACATTTTCTTCGCGAACATCTTCCCAGAATGATAGAAGTGGATTTGAACAACAGAAGGATGATGGTGCTGCAGTAATTTTTAAATCCATCCTATTCTAATCGTTGGATAGGCAGAGGGCTATACTATTCCTAAGCACGCGCGATCCCCAGACCTTACTGCTATAGATTTCTTTCTTTGGAGTATGTGAAGGAAAGGGTTTTCAGAGATAGTTCAACAACTGCAGATGAAATGAAAAAATCATGGAAGCCTTCCGTTCAACTGATGGAGCAATGCTTGCTAGAGTTCGGGGCTCATTTACTAGAAGACTAGCAGCTTGTGTGGAACGTGATGGTGACCTATTTGAGCATTTATAAGTGACCTTTCCTCAGAAGTTTTACATCCTTTCCTGTTCTACTAAAGATTTCTAGAATTGTTTCCTTTGTGATGTTCTCTTGTGTCTAGTACAATTTCATTTTGTTGAAACATATTCTTTTCAGAATTGTATGGATGTGTCAAATTTCACGACAGCAACCTACTCAATTCCTTTTATTTTTTTAGAAAAAATCATCAACATTTCTTATTTTTCAACATATTTGGCAAATTTTACAAAGTAGACTCCACAAAAATGTTATGCAACGATGCAATGAAAAATAGGGTGCCATTAGAAAAAATCGAGTAATTTGTCATTTTCAAAAATATCTAGTAGCTCGATAGAATAACGACTTCAGGTTCGCCTGCATCTCAAAAAATTGGTTGAGTATCCTAAATGGTTCTGAAGTTATTAATTTTTCATTGACATTCATTGACATAATTCAAAAACTTTTGCAGATAAGTCTAAGTAACACGCTTACATTATAACGACAAATTGGTGGTGAATCCAAAAAAGTAACAAAAGTGGTGGGTTGCTATTTAACAAAACAAAACTCAGTTGTGTATTTCACTTTGACACATCATGTAAGTCACAATAGTTGGCAGAGATATTCTGGACATGTTGGCTTCGTGAATATATTCCCACTTTCATTAATCGGCAAAGATGGAACAACGATGAACCCAACTTACAAATTGGTAAATTGGTGGTGATCAATGATATAGCAATCTGCCTCAAGAAGTTTGGCCGATGGGAATAGTCGAAAACTCTATGAAGGCGGTGATGGCATCGTGAGGATAGCAGACATCCGGACTTCGAATGGTATGTTTAAGCGTCCCGTTAGGATGTTACATCGCCTGAAAGTATGTGCTAACAAGGAATGAGTTAGCACCGGGGGGGGAATGTTGCATAAAGCAAGACTTTCTGTCATTATGTGATAATCATTTTGTATGTTTTACATTTTGACGTCAAAAGTTCTGTGATAGAGAGATAAAATAATTCAGTTTTTGCTCAGTATCTTCTAAAAATTATTGAATTTTCATCAAAAGTGAGGTATTTTACAACAAATTGTGGTCCTTCGAGCTAAAAAACTCAGCACGTGTTCATACAGTCTTCTACAATCTGAAAAATCAAGAATTCATAATACAAACGAATGTGCTTGGAGATGTACCAGGTGTGGAAGAGAAATTGAAAAATATCGGCGATAATTACATGCTGGAAAACCTTCATTTTGCATTATATGGGACATATTTTAAAGGAAAAGCAGTAAGAAGACAAATCCTTTCCTTTGCTGGCTTCAGTTTTCCACAAAATAGTCCTGAATATAAAAAGCACTAAGAAAAGGTCAGCAAATCTTTCAGTATTTCAATTCCTCAGCAACTATGTAATAGATGAAGCAAATGCTGAAACTCTTAGATCCCATTTGTTGAAAGCCGTGAGAAAATGCCTCAGTGAACAAACCAATACAAAAGAAGTATCTCAAAAGCCAAAAAACACGAAGTTCTGTAGCTAGCGCGAGATCTACAATTTCCTCCAATTCAATAACAAGAACGTGAGATCTCAAATCCAAAATAATCGAACTGCAGGATGAAATATGTCACATTTAGGACGATGTTTTACAGAAAAAAGAAGGAGGATTCTGGACAGCAACTTCATGAAACGAAACATGTAGCCAACAAGGAATTGAAATTAAATAAAATGCCAACAACTTCTTCGTATCCAAGAAACTCGGAGGGAATAGAAGAAAGAATAAGGATGGAAATAAATCTTTCAAAATACTAAGAGCTTCTCCAAAGGGAACATGACGAAAGATCGGTGAAGGCGAAGCAGATCTATAAATAAGCAAGTATGAAGAATTTGGTGAGAAATCAAAACATTCTACATCAAAAAATGGGCGGAAGATGCAGGTAATATTCATTTTTCTGAAAAAAACTTTGGTGATTCATCTCACAATAATATGGAGAATTTGAACAGATCGATAGAAAACAATGTTAGGTAGAAAACTATAGTAATCAGTTAGTGAAATTCGATGTTCTCTATTTAAAATGCCAATATTTTATCACAGTACAAATAATCAATGATATTGTTCATTTTCCACTCGAAAATGTACTGAGGCTCAAAAAAAGTTTGACTGGTGAAGTCAGAAAAACTGTTGAGATGATTCTCATTACAGCACAAAATCCAGATGAGATTTTAAACATTCTTGAGAAAAAATACGGACGTCGAGAATTAATATTAGATGAACTGTTATCACAAGATTCATTAACACCATTGAAACTCTAGGTCATTCATAGATTTAGTAATTGTCCGTTCTTGAGGAAATCCAAACTACTTAGATACGAGACAAATTTAGTTAGTTTTGTCACGAAACTTCCACCTCATTTACTCACCCAGTGGGGGAGCTATTTGATAGAATCAGGAAGAATCAGTGAAAGACTTCTCGACTTGAATTCAACAAATGTCAGAGGTTGTGTCGAGAATAACATTTCCTTCAAAAAATAATAATATTCCATCAGTGAGATGTAATAACCAGAATGTCAGAGTGACGGATGAACGTCAACGTAGATAAACAAATAGACCAGCAAAAATGTGTAAAATTTGCAACCAAAACGAGCATTGACTCGAAAAATGCAACCAGTTTCAGAATGTGGATGTTTGACGGCAATGGAAAATAGTTCAAAAATTGAACGTTTGTTTCTGTTGTTTGAAATTTCATCATGGTAAATGCAAAACACGGAAAATTTGTGGTATCCATAGTTGTACAAAATTTCAACACTCACTTTCACACAAAAATTTCGAAAATACAAATTCTACCGAGGTAACAACGACTACAAATGATGTCAATAATGAAATTTTGTTGAAAGTCTTACCTGAAGATCGGTGGTCCAAATGGTATTTTCAATATAGTAAATGTGATAGTGATGAAGGGAGTACCGCAACTTTGTTAGAGTCTGCAAAAGCTTCAGAAATTGGATTGACAGGTCCGAATACACCATTATACTGTAAATGGACAGAATTCCAAATCATCCCGATAATGTTTTCATCCTTTTTTGCAATGTATATGAATAGATATATTTTAGAATGTGCCTTATTGTCGACCTATCGTTTAAAAAAAAACAAGTTGATAGCCTGGATATAAAAAAGTTATGGAGCTTGCACGCACCTCTGGGTCACCCTGTATGTAAATAACATACTGAAATGGCTGAAATACATAATTATATTCACAAACTCGTTTCCACCAACATATATCAAAGATAAATTTCTGTGGATAAACAATAATAAGTAGTTTCATTCCATAGTCCTTAAAAACCGGTTTTGCTTTTCAGTGATAATTTTTCATTGAAAAACTCCAATTTTACATAATTATGAAGTGCAATGATATCTGTCTTGTGCTACAATTAGCCATTTCACTCACTTTAATCCCATTTCAACATGTATCTGAAAACTTTTTTCCATGTAATGAGTCCATCCCTGAGCAAGCAATTATAAATAAAAAAGGTTTCTCATTTGTGAAAAATGGTCCAAAAGCTGAAATATCTAAAAAATATTCACCTGACTACTTGAAGCAAGATACTTTCCTTGATTGGGAAAGTTGGTCTGATGAATATTGCTGTGTTGAATTTGTTCTGGGGGTGGTTTGTAAGATCCATGTATCGGTCTTGGAGTAGTTCTCCCAATCATTCTCACATTACCTGGTTGCTGAAACCTAATTATTATATATTAATCAACCAAAAAAAACTCTTAATATAGAAATTACATGTTTACTTCCTTGCAAAAAAATATTGCATTGATGATGACTCTGTAATAAAAAACAAATGAGGACCAGAAATAGACATCTTGGTTAAAGCAGAGCTCGCTAGATGTTGCTTCCAAAATCATTCTTGAATCAACACCATATGGCATTCTTAGAATGTGTGGATGAAAAAATGCTCAAAAAATAGAATAATACTGGTTTTGAAGAATTTATATACCAAAGTGCAATAAGATTTCTAGGCATCTTAAATAAGTTAATCTATAAATAATTTTATATATATATATATATATATATATATATACATATATAATTACATGTCTTGACTGACTGACATACGCCCAGACTACACTGCTGGACCAAAAGATCCGAAATTTTGATAGCGTATTCTTGTGATGACAAAAATAACTACTATGGAAGGTTTTTTTTATATTCTATCCCTAAAGAGGTGAAAGGCGAGTGAGAAGGGGGGTGAAAGTGAAAGCACCATTCGTTTTAAAGTTAGTCATGGAAATTGGAAGGTATTTAGGCTTTTTTTTTTAAATAAAAAAAAAACGTATTTCAAAAATTTTGGAAATTCAACCCCAAATGGGTTAAAATGGGGGTTGAAAGTTTGTATAAGGATACTGCCATTTTCAAAAGTTGTCGTCATAAAAATTGGTATTTGAGGTCTTTGCTACAAATGAGGAAATTCGTGTTTCGCTGTTTTTGGAAATTCTACCCCTAAAGGGGTGAAATGGGTAGTTTGTATAGGGGATCCGTTATTTTTTTGAATTAGGGTCATAAAAATTGGTATTTGAGGTGTTTTTAGAAGTTCAACCCCAAAAGGGGTGAAAGTTATAAGGGTTCCATTAGTTTTTACGTCAGGATTTTTAAATTTGTTTTTATAAATTTAACCCCTAAAGGGGTAAAATAGATGGTAAAACTTTGTATGAGGGTTCTGTTAGTTTTCAAGTTAGGGTAATAAAAAAACGTTTCGTATTTTTAGAAATGCAACCCCTAAAAGGTGAAAGGGGGGGTGAAAATTTATTGTTATTTTTAAGTAGTCATAAAATTGGTATGAGGTTTTTGTCACAAATAAAGAAATACGTGATTGTTCCAGAAATGTATACCCTAAGGAGTGAAATGTAAGGGGAATGTTTGTATGAGGGTTCCGTTGTTTTCAAGTTAGGGTTATAAAAATTGGTATTTAAAGATCCTTGTTACAAATAAAGAAATAGCAATGTTTTTAGAAATGCAACCCCTAAAGGGGTGAAATTTCTTATGGGGTTCCGTTGGTTATTAATTTAGGGTCATGAAAACTGATGATTTGGCTCTCTGTTAAGAATAAATTGTGTTTAACCTCATTTGAAAATTCCGTCCCTATAGTCCCGTAATAGTCATCACAAAGCATTACTTTCACTCTCAAATCAATTATGACACCCAAACGAGATAACAGGAAGAAGGCAAAGCCACAGTCATAAGCTAGAAGGAACAACACTAGGAAAAACTTGGGAAAAATACAAATTCTACACGCAGGTACTAGCAGTATACTATGAATGTGATGAAATCATGTACTTTATTATGAAAATCGACAAAATACATTAAATGTCTAAAATTATAGGAATAAAAATTATGTCAGTTTGTTTTAATTTTAAAAGTGATGCAGTTTAACTGATGAATAAAGTCAATATTCTCAAATTAACATGGTTTGTCCTTTAACTGGATTCGTTGTTCTTTGTATCTGTACTAGTAGGGTTTTCTTCTTCATCTTGCTCGCTTAACATTTCCTAAAATAAAAGGTGAATAAGAATCAATATATCTTCAATCATATTTATATTGTACCTGTAGTACTTCTACTAGTTGTCGAGACTCATCCAACATTTCTTTGCAAATTCTATTTTCCTCCTGCAGGGCCTCGATATTTTCTTTCAACTTGTCATTCTCTTGAATGCTATCATTCAAAGCCTCTCCCCTGGTTTCAGCAAGACGTTTCCAATAGTCATAACTAGGTTCGTCAGAAGTCAAATCTTCAGCGGTAATGGTACATTCTCCTACTTGGACACTTTTATGTTGCATTTGAACTTTTTTCTCCTGAGCACTAAAAGAAACCAATGAATAACTTATATATAACCAAAAAAATGCTATCTCACCTGAAAGTTTTGGAATCCTTCGCCATGTGTAGCCTGCCTACCAAGTTTTCTTTTCCACTGGCATCATTTTGTATATCTTTGAAAGTTCTTCGGTTGATTTTAGTGTTTTCCTGAAAATTTGGAAATAATAGATAAACATAACCTAAAAAAACATAATTATTAACTAACCTGTTCATGGGAAATCACCTTGATTGATTTTTTATCTGTTTTCATTGTGAATGTGAACAAACTAAGGAAATGCAAAATAATAAGAGAAAATGTATCATTTAACTTTTAACTTTCCGGAATACTGTATCCACTTTTTTTGCCCGCCTTTTTTAAATTATGGAGTTTTTTTTAATAGACGACGCAAGAGTGCGTTCAGATTATTCAAGTTAGAAATAGGGAAAGAGATCGACCGATGAAGGCGCCACCGTTTTCTAGAAATGTGATCAAAAAGAAGTAACCAGTGATGAAAAGGGAAACATTCCCTATTGAATAGAAATGTTTTTCTGTGAATTGAAGAATCCACGATAAAAATTAAGTTATATTTGAACTACATCTGATAGATATTCTGAAGGGAGCCTTACCAAGAATGTATAATAGTTCAATGTCCAGCGTGGCTTTAGCCGGGAAAGTAGTTGTTTTCTGTAAGATATTCACAAAAATAACTTCATTTGTATGGTGAATTTTTCAATTTCTAGAAAAATATTTCTATTCAATAAAGATTGTTTCCGTTTTCAACATGAATAACCCACAAGAGGTTATCTCAAACGATGGAAGATAGTGACTGAAGTTTATCTTTCAGTCGCAGATGATCCCACATCTGATTTTATGAACATCCTGTTCATATTATTAAACAAATAAATAATCAATAATATTCGAATGTCGCGTTTACATTTTTATTTGGGGCTGTTAAGTGAAGTGGTGGATAGTATTCAAATAGCAAATCGTGAAAATAACAACAGTCATTTGGCGGGAATTCAACCATCACTTCATTTCATATCCAATAAGGATCTTTTCAGAGAATAGGGAATACGCATGATTTCATTTTATATCTTCATTGCACCATTTCGGTCCTCGAAAATTACTTTTCGTGAAAATAATTTCTCAAATCCCAAGTTTTCTCGAAATTTTCAAATTCAAACTCGAGTTACCTTAACCTGAATAATTTTCCCGAACACTAGCGCCAATTGTGGTTGTTTCAAGAATACTGACAGACAATACTATTTCTTACAACCCAATTATAAATTCAACCTCAAACTCAATGTGATTTTTGAATTGAAAATATTATGATAATGAAAATATGAGTACATCATATAAACGAAGACAGATAAAATTATAGTTGACAGTTCGAAGCAACTTGCAGTAAAAAGTAAAAATATGAACTGTGTGAAGTGACGATAAATACGTCCATCAGAGGCGCTAGGAGTACGTTTTTGAATGTGATGAAAAAATTGGCGTTTTCAATTCCAAATTTCGAAAAACAATAATTTTTCCAGTTTGTTGCAGAGTTTTCTAGATGGTAATCTTCATGTGCAGATCAAAATATTTCAGAAAAGGGGCACATGCATGTTTCTTATTATTCATCCTGATACGGCCCCTATCGGAGATGAACTGAACTGTTAAAAAAAGGTATGTTGTGTTTTTGTGCGCATGCCTCAAATTCCGCTAGGTAAGTTTTTCGGACACTTTATACGTTTATAACCCGTGAAGGTTTCAATGTATAAGAAACATTTTCATTTATTATTCTACGATCAGTTCTATAGTTTAATTGTTTTATACTAAGAATAATACAGTCAGATCAACAAAAATATATAATGTTATCACTGTTAGGGGATATACCGCAGCAATACACATAGTAAGATATTTTCGAGGACTTTATATTATTTCATTAGTGTTCCAAGCTTTGTCATTGAATATCGTCGAAGTTCCTTACGCTTTTTTTTTCTCTTTCGATACTCTTTTTGACGCTGAGCATATGATTTCACTACTGTCTCTCTGTAATGTATATACATAGTAAACACAATTCCACAACGCTCATGTGCTACAATTACACGAATAATTTCCAAGACCAAACGGAGCTGCCGTGAAGCGGGGGACTACCAAGCCAGAGGTCCGGGGTTCAATCCTCAACTCGACCATATTTTTTTAATAATTTTTTATATTTTATGTTTACTGTGAGTACAACATTTTAAACACATTTTATTCGGTTTCTTGATTGACCAGGTTTTCTTCAACTCCGAATGTAATTCCATCACATTTAATTGTCATTACACCATGCAATACTATACCTGTATATATATATATCCCTTTTCCAAACTCCTCCGCCACAGTAATAGCTATTCTATTCCTGATAATACTATTCGTTACATTATTTCAAATTGACGTGACACACATATTCAATGTGAACCAATAATCCAACTTCGGCATACAAAAAACATAAGAAATTATGTCCAAAAAAGGATATTATCATCCAAACACATGTTTTATAAAAATATAAAAGAAACAAAAATATTTTCCAACGATAATATCCGACTTGTATTCGCATAGATATCATAGAGCTCGTCCAGTATTGAAACGACCGTTTGGTAGGTAGAGAGGGGGAAAACACGAGTGGACACGATTTGATGTGGCTGCTTATGCTACGGCGAATCTTCACCAGTGGATTGTCATGCAGCGTTTGGAAGGTTAGGTTTGTTTGATTAATAAGTAGGTAGTGCAGTTATTAATTCAACTTTGACAAAAAATTCATAATCTCCGACCCCGAAAACCCCCGCATACCAATTTGTAATAAAAATCGAACCATATTCACAAAACTCGTCCGCCAAAAACTACGTCTTGTGTTTCGCCTATACCAAATAATTTGGTACGCCTATGGAATTTCTATTAATAGCCACAGTTAGACAATGGCTCGGGCTCTTCGAGAAAAATTGGTTGTTAGGTAGGGGAAGGCCAAAGTGGTCGTTTCAATACTGGACGAGCTATACCACTCATGTATCATTTTGAATTTCCCGCAAGCAGAACAGTAGTTCGGATGGTTACTTCAAAAGTATTTTACCAAAACTGCCATTTGAAAATATACTATTATTGTTATTCAAAAATAAAAATGGCAGATGATTACGGTGGTTATGTCGTCACGGCCATGGACGTATAAATATTTTATACGTCCATGGTCACGGCAGACACTTTGAAAGTTCCAAAAAAATAAAATTTCCAAAAGTATTTTACCAATTGATTTGTTTGGAAATATGAACATGGTGTTCATAAAATCAGATGAAGAATCATCTGCGACTCAAAGACAAACTTCCATCGTTCAATGTAACCTCTTATAGGGGATATCCATGTTGAAAAGGAAAACAATCTCTATTGAATAGAAAATTTTTCTGTTAATTGAAAAATCGACAATAAAACTGAAGTTATTTTTTGTTGATGTCTAACAGAAAACAACTACTTCCCCGGCTAAAGCCAGGCTGGACATTGGAGTACATCTGATAGATATTCTGGAAGGACCCTAACTCAAAAGAAAAAATCTGAAATTGAAAATTTGCATTTTTATTCAGATAGTTATTTGATTTTCAATTCCAGTCTTAATTAAGAACCCATATAGATGAATATATGAGGCGAAGAAGTATGTTCACGAAATCGTATGAACAGGGCTAGTCGCCTGTCACACAGACTCGTATATAATATATATATATATTATATATATATATATATATATATATATATATATATATATATTATATATATATATATATATATATATATATATATAGAAAGAGACAGAGAGAGAGAGACAGTCGCATGGAGAGGGTATAACGCTTTTTTCTTACGTGACTATTTCTACACCAGTCAACACTTACCGCAAGTCGCATAAAGAACTTCGTTCAAAAACATTTTAAAAAATCCTAGCTGTGCTAAATGTAATTTGCGGGTTGAAAGATGTGACGAGGTGATGGTCAATTCGAACTGATTGATCATGTTGATAAAGATACATACCTTTGTTCACTTTACTTCGTAAGGGAAAGTTCGTATCCCATCAGTTGTGTGAAAAAGAATAATTCCATCAGGTAATTTTTGATCCATTTGATTGTTTATGTAATAGTTTGTTCTGCATAACCTCGAATGATGAATGTTTGTTACAGGTAAAAGTAGCAAATATCTGTTCAATAATTTGAATTTTTCAATTATTTATCTTCATTTTTAATTTATTTGCACTGATAATAAGGGTAATAACACGTGTTGTCCAGCCATATTTACTAAAAGTGTACGAAATTTTCATATTACCCGCTTGTTTAACATGGCTCACGGAGAGCAGAAAAATATATAAACCATAAATTTCAGTATGAAAAGTCACTTGCAGATTTTCTGCATATTGGAAACTCTCCTTTCACATGAATACCATAGGGATTTTACTGTGTAGAGCTACTTTAATCGGACACACGGATAGAAACAATGTTAAAATAATATCGAAAATTACTCAAAAAAATTGCTATAAAAGTAATATTCATACATCAAATCCAAAAGAGTGGAAAAGTATACAATTATTTATATCACATAAAACTTTGGAACAAAGCTGTATAATTTCAATACACGGTAGTAATTTCCAATATTCTCACATGAATCCTTGTGCTTGTAGGGTATATATTAAATTGGGGAATGGACCTTTTTCACAGAACTGGGGAATATGAAGTTGCGCAGACATGTTTTCAGGAGGTTCAAATTTCAAATGAATTGATATTTCAAGTGGTGCATATATGAACTCTGGTTCGCTATTCTTGAACTAAACGTGAACATTTCCATACCTCAGAGTAATACTAAATATATTAATAAATTTATTCGCCTGGAAAAAAACGTACCAATGAAGAACATGTTAGAATGTGAATGTAATAAAGAACATAGAGTTCGAGAATAAAAACCCTTACCTCTGGTGGTCTAGATGAAAGTAATGTCGATGGGCCAGCTTCAACCAAATAAATTTTTATTTCTTAACTTAATAGAGAACACGCATGTGCCCCTTTTCTAAAATCTTTTGATTTGCACATACAGATTACTATCCAGAAAGTTCAGCAACATACTTAGAAATCGGAAAAATGTTTAATATTTTTCATAATTCAAAATTGAAAATGCCAATTTTTTCATCACATTCAAAAACGTACTTCTAGCGCCTCTGATGGACGTATGCATCGTTACTTCACACACACTTCAAACTTTTACCGCTAGTTGCTTCGAACTGTCAACTATAATTTCATCTGTCTTCAATTATATGTTGTAATCATATTTCTAATTTCAGAGTATTTTAAAATGTTACTAAAACATCACATTAAAAATGAGGTCAATATTTCTGAAACAACCACAATTGTTTGGGCTAGTGTTTGGGGGAAGTTATTCAAGTGAAGGTCAAATCAAGTTTGAATGAGCCTTTTTTCTCAAGTACGAAAAATTCCCCACTAGCAGCGCTAGTAGTCCGGTGGGGACAAACATTACCTAACTCACATTAAAAGTACAGGAGCCAAATGAAAATTTCCAAATGTAAAGGATAATAGTAAGTAAGTAAGTAAGTAAGTAAGTAAGTAATTTATTCATTCAGATAAACAAAAAAGTTTACAGGTCGTCCTCAGCAACGAGGTACAAATTAGGTGTATTTCTGTTGAGTCTAATGCGATTGACGCTACCTAAGCAAGCTTGTATTGTAGCGAGCAACCAAATAGACACAACAGAACAGATAACATATATTTATATTTAACTTAGATCCTTAAAGAAGGGAGAGAAGAGTATAAAGATGAAAATAGAGAGGAAGATAGGAAGAGAAAGATAGATAGAAAGAAATGTAGATACGGACAACGCATGTAGCAGTGGTTTATAATAAGCCCAGCCCATACCTTATATGGATTATCTATCGAGTATATTTTCAAACCTTTTATAATTAGTTTTTATGAATGTCTTCAATTCTCTTTTCAGTTTAAATTTACTGTGGATTTGTTTTAATTGTAAAGGTAATGCATTATATAGTTTGGGTCCTAAATATGATACAAATTTATGGTTTTGGGTGAGTCTACATCTTGGCACATGTAAAGTCAGATCTTTACATATCCGAGTATTATAGGGATGCTGAATAGTTGTACTTGGAGAGCTGACAGTCCATAATATAGAGTTGAATACGTACAGTTTTCTTACACTTAACAACCCACTTTCATTGTAGAGCAATTCTGTAGAATGTCGCCTGTTTTCCCCACATAATTTTCAACAGAGTATTTTGGATTACTTCTAGGTTCTTTATAGAGGACTTGAATGTTCCACCCACACTATAATACAATAACGCATTATGGACTCAGCAAAAGCATCATAAACTTTCAGCATTAATCCCCTACTCACTATATTTCTGAGCTGGTAGAATTTGTAGATGAGTTTACGTAATCTGACAACAGTACAATCAATATGATATTTCCATCGAAGGCATTGATCCACAAGTATACCCAAGTATTTCATTGTGTTTGTTTTGTTTATGAAAGAGCAGCCACAATGCATATTGGTTTCACATGATGGTTTGTGTATTTTTATGACATTAGCTATCGGTTGGTCTCTGCTTGTTGGCGAGAATGCGATATATTTCGTTTTTCAACGTTGACACTCAGTAAGTTATCACTTAGCCAGTCAAAAATCGTCCTGATACCTGTTTCAGACAGAGTTTGTACTTCGTCCCAAGTATTTCCGATAAATATAATTGCTGTGTCGTCAGCGAATGATGTTATTTTACCCTTAAAATCTGCAATATTAAAAATATCATTGATATACAACAAAAACAGTATTGGCCCCAATACCGTTCCCTGCGGCACCCCTAATAATGTACTAACATTAAAACGTTGGCTGGTTTGTCGAAATCTTGAAATTTCTGGTGAAAAAAATATTAATTACAGTGACTATGATTCAAGAGATCATTTTCAGGCACCGTTTTCACGCACAAAAATCCCTCACAATCTTTTCACTAGCTCAAACTACAACACCAAATCACTCATTTTCAGTACAACTTTGCACAAAATGTAGCCGGTTTCATCGAAAAAATACTCCGTCTTCAACATTCACACCTAACCTAACTTTTCACATTTACTAAATTCCATCTGTCAAAGGTGGAAAGTATTTTTTCGATAAGACCGGCTACATTTTATGTAAAGTTGTACCGCAAAAGAGTGATTTGGTGTTTGTATAGTTTAAGCTGGTAAAAAGAAGAATAAAGGCATTTTGAGTGATATTTGTGGGCAAAAACGGTGCCTAAAAATGACCTCTTGAAGAAGGAGAAAGTCAATATATTTCGGAAACGGTATGAGACAGTTGCGTTTTCGGATTGGTGTTCAGGAGGCAAAAACACGTAAGAAAAGTCAAACAGCTATTTTCAGGGAGCATGAGCAGGATCCCTTAATATTTACCTAATCTACCTTACTAATCGTTGCAGATACTGGTTTTGGTTTTGAATGAGGAAGTTTGAAATACTCAAGCACAGAATAGAGCTATAAATATATTTTCTCCATATTTTTTACACGATAAAAAACAACATCACACTTAAAAATCAAACAGGTTACCCTACAAACTAAAAACAATTTGATGTTAGACACTGCTCTTCAACAACTGGTTAAGGATTTTCTTCAGTTGGACCTTTACCACCAATAAAATGTTTAAAGCAAACATATGAATATTCATTTATTTTTTCTTTCGTTAAATCCACTCTCCTCGACGTATGGATCCATTTATTACATCTAACCTCATCAATGTGAGGTGTTACGAATGGCATAAAAAACACGTTTTCCTCTGGATATCGATTATCCGAAGTACAGTTCGCAAAACTACAATATTTTGTTGGCATTGTGGTTATTATTTTTATTTAATTTTCCTTATTATTTTTAATAATTCAACTGTATCACTTAAATAACACTATCTTGAATGGAGAAGGTTTGGTGTTTGTCCCTACCTCTCGTGACAAATTTGCCACACTATTCTCAGGAAAAAAGATAATTAAAGAGCACCTTTACATTAAAAAATTTCGATAAAATTTTGGGGTTCAAGAAATGATTTTCTCAAAATGTAATTTCTGAGAACCGAACGGATGCAGATAAAAAATGAAAGGAAATCAGGCGAGTTCCCCATTCTGGGTACATATGACAGCTCACGGTTATAGCAAAGATTATTGTTCTGTCCCCTCTACTCTTTGGTTATAGTCTGCTGAATAAGAACTTTTCATTCAGTGTGAGAATACAGTACGCTCAAAAATATCTCACATGAACTGGACATAGAATTGTAATTATAATATACTGACTAGAACGCGCTTAGTCTACTGCGCACCCGTGGCACCTTATGCGATAGGCAAGGAGGACACCAAACAATGAAGAAAAGTATGACTTCATAAGCATATTACATGCGTGCGACGAAGATAACCAACTGAACGTATGACGGTAGTATTTATATCATCTATATGTAAACATAACGGCGTTGTCGGTTGGCACTTATAAGCGTTGCCAAATCATTCCAATTTTCTTCAATTTCTTTGTGTTCGGTTTGGATGTGTCTTTGTACTTTGTTGTCTTTTTTGTTATAGTGATCATAGTGGATAAATTAAAAACTGTTATATATAATGAAGTGTTACATTAGTTTGTAGTAGTATGTAATGATATATCGCCTTTTCAGTGTGTCCATAAAGTAACGCATACATTCATTATTAGCTAAATAAACAATATAATTAAAAATTCCCGAAACAGGTCGATTTTTCATTTTATTTACTGTTTTTTTAAATTATAATCCAATCTACCTTCGAGTGATGACGTCATCAGCGGTTTTATTAAATGAACACTCTCTTTTTTTTTATTCATGAGTTAACTTGCTGAGCTGATTCAAAAATATATCACAAGCTGCGTCAAATTGGTAGAGGGTGGGCAACAAACAAAAGGGGTTTTCAAAATTTTATTAGAAAGTTGTACGATACTGTATTTTTACAAAAAACGAAATGAAGAATAAACATATTAAGAATTATTATATGAAATTACGTAGTTATGCAGCTACTAGATACACTACCGAAATTGCATCAAAATGTTGCAGTGCGCCTTCTGCGGTCTAAATTATTGGCAATTCGAATATCAGGGAAAAGCTGGGTCAAATCAGGAATTGATGTATTTTGTAGAAATCCAGATGCCGACAAAATTACGTCTCGTCTTGTTGATTATTTTCATTAACTGTAGGTCTACCTTGGTTTGGTGCATCCCTCGCGTGTCCTAATTCTCTGTATTTTCGCTCTATTCTGCTTACAGTAGATTGTGAAATAGATTCACTATCTGGGTGCATTTCATGAAATAATCTGCATACATCTTGTTGAGTCCGCATCATATCGCCAACACCAATCATAATTAAAATTTCAATCCTTTCCCTTTCAGATAAAGGCATTTTCAAAAAACAGTTTTAATTTGATACATTTTGAAGCGTCAACAATACAGAATTAAACAAATGGCAAAAAATATTCTCAAACAATGAAAATATACGGTATAGTCGAGAGGCAAAAATCACTAATATAAAAACTTTTTAACAAAAAATTAAAACGACGAAAAACGGAACTGAAAAACAAAAAATAAAATAAACCTCCTTAGTCCTAATAACTAAGCTCCAAAACTAATGTAAGTAACTAATTTTGAGTCGGCGCCAAACAAACAAACTAGGTAAAGCGTAAAATGATGGCATCGAGATGCACGGTGACATTCTGATAATTTTTTTGAAGTAATTTAATGTTATTCGTTTGGCGCCGACTCGAAATTAGTTACTTACATTAGTTTAGGAGCTTAGTTATCAAGACTAAGGAAGTTTATTTTAATTTTTTGATTTTCAGTTCCGTTTTTCGTCGGTTTAATTTTTTGTTAATTTTTTTTTTATTTTTAAATTTTTTGTGGCTGAAATATACTAATTACTACCTACTTAACTCTTGATTAGTTCCAAAATACTTACCCACCTTACTTCAACTAATAACAGTTAAATAATACGATTATCTACCTCAACTATTTATTGTTATTTAATATACATTATTTTTGATAGTTCTGGTAAGTTCATTTCATCACTTTGTATATAATTCCATCCTTCCATAGAATGTTATTATTGTGACGAATGTAGGAGAACAAAAATAATGACAATAGCGATCTGCCAATGTCAACTACATATGTGTGCCAATGTTCACAAGTGAAAAATCAATCATCCCCTATTTTTCTACCCATAGGGGGGATTAATTCATTCTGAACCCAAATATGATCAACTATGAGGTATACCCTAGGAATAAAAAAAATCATCCAAATCGGAAAACCCAGTACAAAGTTATGCCTGATAGAATCGGTTAACGGATCAAATTCAGAGGGTGAACGATAAATATTTTCCATTTTGCTACCCTTAGGAGTGGATTTTTTTTCAAATTCAAATGGGACCAACTTCGGAGTATGCCCTATCCAATGAAAAAAATAATCATCGGAATCGGACTCCTCTGTAAAAAGTTATGCGTGGTCATACATAAAAAATGGATGAATACAATGTTAAAAATATACCTCATAGGGCAGTGTCCAGTGAGAGTCCCGTTACCAATTTCAAGTATTTCTTGTCCAACTCGAGAAGCTGTTCAACTTTCTTTGGCGATAGGCTCACTAGCCTTTTCGCTTATTGTCTTTATCCTGGCACTTTATTCCAGTGAGATTTCATTTCATGTTTTCCAGCCTCGAAACTCTTCTCTCTTATGGCCTTAAGAGATTCCACAGAAGGTTTCTGAGTCAGGAAATTGTATGTTTGTTATTCTTTGGCGAGGCAATCTGTTTCTTTGTTATCTCTGAACCCCCTATGATCTGGCACCCACATCAAATGTGACCTTATAACTTACTCATTTTTCAAATATGATGTAATAGTGCAATAAAAAATCTTGATAGAAATACCTATTCAATTATAAGGATATGTGAAACATGTCTCATATATCTTCATATAAACATTTTTTACATAGGTATATAACATTTATATTCACAATTCTCTGTACCTTTGATGCATAATTTATTAAAAAAAAACGTTTTATTATGATATACCCTATTTTCCATTACAAGCAATGCCACTGGAATTGTTCCGCTACTGCGAGGAGGACAAAAACAACAATGGCGGCCACCATGCATGGGACATTTCGCGCAGCTTGAAACGCATTCTAGTCAGTATATTATAATTACAATTCTATGGAACTGGACGACATAACATTGCTTTTGTCATTTGTCAACGTAAAAACTGTTCTTTTTTTCAGTTCTGTGATGTTTACGGTTTTGTGTTTTATTTTTCAAAGAAACCCATGAAATATGAAGTAAATATGAATTTCAAAGAACTTTTATTGAATTCCAAAATACTTTCATCTTGGTGATATGTAAGTCGTTGTAAATGTGTCCTGTTGATGAATAGATCTCTTCAAGGCTAAGTAATTATTTTCGTCAATAATTATAGAAATTTACGAATATTTATGTATCCCAAACTTTATGAACAAGATATATATTCCTACCTGAATTGTTCATTTGTTAACACATTGGTGGATAAATTGAAAATATCTACTTCCTAATAAAAATGCGTTAACTGATATTTACCCAGAGAATTGATCATTCCCAGAAGTCTTGCAAAAGTTTACTGGTTTCAACAGTTCCAGTACTGTTGTCTGCTATATGCAGTATTATTCACACATTTGATAAATTTATTATTTTCCAAAGATCAAACAAAATATAACTGGACTATTCTCTCTGCATGGTTAGTTATTTTCAAATTCATTTATTGGAATGAGGCAAAATAATCTCAAAATAGGAAACTTGAATTTGATTAAGGTGCATTTAGTCAACATCACTTTTAAATTGTGCTTAAATATATGTTAAAGTCGAAAGTTGAATCTGTTATATCAAATGGCACTATTTATACAACAATATTAAGTTTATGCTAAAAACATGTGACCCTGAAAATCCCAACTTTAAGAATCTTACAATTATGCTAAAAATACAGAATACGAATACATGTTCCAATTGGAGTAAATGATCGTACATCTCTTTGGACATTCTCATAAATTTGAAATGTTGATCGGAAACACTAAAACTTGTATAAAATAGGTTTTATACATAATTATTTTTACGCTTATGTTTATGACAATGCTTATGCTAAAGTTACGTTTATGTTGACTAAATGCACCTTAAGTTTCATCTTGTAACTTTAAGAACACCACAATGAAGATCCAATCATTCAATATCTGACAACCCAAATAGCACACGTATATAACATATAATTATTATAGTATGAATGTACTATAACCATTATGGATATTCAGAGAGGTCAATATAATAATATTTTTCAAGTAAAATTGCTTTTATGGTAAGTTGGTTTTAAAAAAAAATTCGTTCAACTTGATAATAACGATATAAGATCTATATACGGTTTACATCTATAGTATATAACAGTATGTACTCTTTAGATCTCATGGAAAGGTACAGATTTGCATGGGAGAATGATTTAATAAAATCTAGAAAAATACATTTTTTTATACACTTTTGTTTACCACCTACAGATGATTAAAAAATATCTCATAAATTTTCACCACCATTGTTCAAAGGATAGGTCCTCAGATAACTTCCATAAAAATCCTTGGGTGGATACCTATCTTCTTTATAGTGTTATGACATACTGTAAATGTTGGCAAAAATAAGACTGCCCCTCTCCAAAAAATAATGATTTTTGTTTCAATTTATCCATACAAAATGGTCTGTTTCAAACCTTTTATGTGATTTGAATTTAAAGACATTTAAGTAATATGGGAATTAATATTGCACCATTTGCAAAAACTAGATTTCAGCACCCAACAAAAATTTGAATTCGGTCTGTGATCAAAATCACCTGTTGTAAAAGTTGAATACTTTATATTTATAGAACCACCACGTATGTGGGCTATTTTACTCAATCGCTGTATTTTGCTTTAATTTGTAAAAATAAATCTAATAACTAAATTAATTCGGATTATAAATATGTGACACACATGTTTGCTGGAAAAGTTGAGCAAGACCTGTTTCCTTGTTCTCCCTGTAGAAAAATAGACATATTAGATTTGAAGTTATAACTGTAACAGGATTATCTTTGAATACTTGCAGCATCTTAAAACTATTATAAGGTTGATAATAGTATTATTAGCTTCAGTTTAGTTAAGTACTTGTGTTTCTTAGCATTATTTAAATATATTACATTTTCCCCAGAACTCTTGATGAACACTCTCTTTCATTAACTCCACTTTTTGTGTGATATACAATACAGTACTCAAAGTAGGGTCATAAAAATATGCATAAAAATGATAAAGAAACAATAATATGAAATACTTGATATGTAACAACATATAAAGAATTTATTCTGTTCTTGAAATTATTTAATTTAATTGTCTTTTTTTGAGTATTTCAACTGTGACTGTTGTTTTTCTGGCCCCTCTTCACAAAGTTTGCAGGGAATATCACGGTTAATTTTCTTTTTTGAGAACCTTTGGTGTGATGACAGGAAATCTCTTATGACTGGTTTAACTTTTGTTACTTCATATAGGAGATAGTTCGAGGGATTGTGAGGATGAGTTTTTGGATGACACTATTAATGGGCATATTCTAATATTGGTCAGCTTATTTGTTTGAAAATCTGAGGTACTGCCCCCGTTATTTTCCATAAAAAATGTAGGTGGTGTAGCTGCTTTCTTGAAAGAAGAATGCTTGAGGAATGAGTTGAGTTGTCTGTTACGAGCTTGGTTGATATTGAAGTCTTCTATGATAACAGCATATTTGTATAGTGCGGCTTTGATAAATATTGTGTCCCCAATGTTAGCAGATGTGTGATGTACATATTCTGGTATTATGTGAAGCTTCTCGTTCCTGAGTGGTATATAGAAGTGCGTTGCTTCGTTTAAGTTATTATTAATTCTTAGTGCATTATCTTTTGTAATCTATAGGGAAGGCCTCTTGCATTATTCATAAGGAATCCGTCCTATCTGATGATATCCCAGTTTCTGTAGTTGGTGTTTCTGTATTCTCTTGTTTTGGTTTCCACAATTATGGCACAGTTTTCTATATTATATTCTGATGTGAAACGTGTTTTCAGCCTTTTAATGAGTTCTTCCCTATTTACATTTTTAGGTTTGTTGATTTTGTTCATGTAAATGTTGATGTTATGATTGTGTAACGGAGTGTATTCTGGTTTCCTTTTTCAGTTCTGTACTCATCTCAATGGACTTTTTATTTATGCTTCTTATAGTTGCATTTGACATTCCTTCTAATGGTTTTATAGGTCTTTTTGAGCACTTGAATGACCAGGCTTGATGATCTTCTGCCCCACAGTTGGTGTTGTGATTTTTTACACATTTTTCATTTGATGAGTGTTTTGCAGTCTTCCGTTTTGTGGGTCAATTGAAGGCATATGTTGCATAAAATAGGTGTAGGTTCTGGGGGGATACTCGGGAATGCAGGATATCATCCTTTTTTTAAGTATAAACCTTTATCCAGCAGATTTTATTATGTTTGGAGATTGCTCGTGCTTATTCTTATATATATGAAGTTGGTCTGAATGTGGAACGAGAGATGATTTTCTTGCTAAATCTATGTTACTTATTGTTACTTGTGAGATATTCACTGATAGATTTATTATTTATTTCCTGTTCAACATTTGCTATTATTACAGAATATGTGGGTTTTGACATGCTTGTTATTTTTGAGTGCACATTTAATTCTGTTTTGGAATAGTTTGGTTAATGAGTTAAGTAATTTGGCAGAATTAATTTAGATGTATTGCTTTTCAGGAGGAATCCTTTTTTTGTTTTTATTATCCTACCCTTGGTTGTTCTGTTTTTGTATGATTTCTTTGAGATCTCATTCATCTTTGTTGAATAGATTTTTATGTATGTTGGTTTTTTGGATTGTTGGATTATTGCAGGCCAGTTGGTTGTTTTTGTGGGAGAGGTATTACGAGTATTTTTTTAAATATTCTTCAACCTGCTTCTGGATTTTTTTTTCAATCTTACTCTATTCCATTATTTTTTAATTCAATTTCACTGTAACTACTGTCAGTATCATCAATGTTAGTTTTTTAACCGACGAAACCAAAAAGGAGGAGGTTCTCTATTCGACCCGTATATTTTATTTTTTTCCATAATATTTTTTTATGTATGATCACGCATAACTTTCTACTGAGGCGTCCGATTCCGATAATTCTTTTTTCAGTGGATAGGGTGTACTTCGAATTTGGTCCCATTTGAATTTAAAAGATGAAATCCACCCCTAAGGGTAGCGAAATGAAGGATATTGATCACTCACCCTCTGAATTCTGGTCCGTTAATCGATTCAATCTATCTAGATAGGGTATACCTTATATTTGGATTTCGAAAGGAATTAGCCACCCTTACGGGTAGAAAAATAGGGGATAATTGATTTTTCACTAGTGAACATTGGCACACACATACGTAGTTGACAATGACAGATCGCTACTGACATTATTCTTGTTCCACATCCGTCAAAATCAGTATATTTTATGAGAGGATGGAATGATATACAAAGTAATGAAATAAACTAACCAGAACAACGAAAATAATTTATATTACAACAAATAGTAAAAGTAGATAATCATATTATTTAACTGGTAATAGTTGAAGTAAGGTGGGTAAATAAGTATTTTGGAAGTAATCAAAAAACAAGTAGGTAGTAATTGGTAGATTTTAGCCACAAAAAATTGAAAAATAAAAACTTTTTGACAACAAATTAAACCGACAAAATACGGAACTGAAAGTAATAAAATCTTTAACAAAATTAAACCGAGAAAATCAACTGAAAAGCAAAAAAAATTAAATAAACCTTCTTAGTCTAAATGATAATTGAGCTCCTAAACTAATGTAAGTAACTGATTTTGAGTCGGCGCCAAATAAACTAGCAATTGAATTAGGTGAAACGTAAAATGATGGCAGCGAGATGCACGGCTGCGTTTTGATGACTTCTTTCATAGATAATGATCTTCGATAATTGTTTGTTTGGCGCCGACTCAAAATCAGTTACTTACATTAGTTTAGGAACTCAATTATCATTTAGACTAGGGTTTATTTAATTTTTTGCTTTTCAGTTATTTTTTCGTCAGTTTAATTTTTTGTTAAAAAGTTTTTATGTAAATCTTTAAGAACTAGTACATCCGTCGCCATGGCGCTTGCAGTCGAGTTGCAGCTGCTCATTTTAGGCAAAATGTTTATCAAAATGCTTGGTGTAAGTTTATCAATTTTCAAAGTACCGCGATAAGTCGCTCCCAGATTGTATTGTATCAAGCCATATGAGGAGGGAGCTATTTACAATCCAGTAGTTTTACTCCTCCAGTGAGTAGATTCAAACAAAATTCTGAGAAGCATGTTTGCATATTGAAATCTGTTTAGTTCTGTTGGGGTCGATTATTTCCATCAAGGTAGTTATTGGGGGTGTACTTGATTCAATACCAAACATATACAATATCAGTTACATTCCACCCTATAGGCTCGTCTGGCCATAGCCTCCGATGACAGTTGTGACTTTTGGCCTATTGTTTCTTTTGGTTAAGTTCTTTTCGAATGGGGCAATAACCGTCCCTTCCACTGTGACCTCAGATCTATTGTGGCTCGATCTTAATTAGATTAGAGTTCACCTTCAAATCCCGCGCCTCTGATGGAGTCGAAGATGACGCTCGGTAAAACCTTTTCCAGGTCTTTGGGCTCTAGCTGCCCGTGATTCATACGGTAGAATCTTGTTCTTTTGAGGATATTGCAACTGCACAAGATGTGCTCTGCTGTTTCTTCTTCGTTTTGGCAAAAGTGACACTCACGCTCTCTATGTGTGACACTGTTTCTGGTCTGCAGGTTAGGTCCCCATTGTACACTCCCATTTCATTAAGGTGCTCTTTTACTGACGCATGTGCAGTCATGAGCCCTGTTATTTTCAATTGCTCCTTGGTTAGGGTTAACAGGTCTGCTGTTTTTTTCTGGCACAAGCCTTTGATATATTATTTTCCGTGTTTGTTTCCTGGGATATTATGGTAGTAGTATTTGTGTTTTTCCCGAATCCAGTCTTCTACAAATGCTGGTACTGTATGTCTGACCGGGACCTGGTTCTTTTTCCGATCCACTTTTGACAAGTTCTGTATTATAATGGTTATAAATGGGACAAGATATCAACACTTGGGGACAATACCACCTGCTGCTGGATTTTACAAATCGAATCAATTTTAAGTCATCAATTCTAAAATGAATATTGGTCTATCAATGCAATTACCTGATGCAATTGATTTCACTCTATTTTCTGTTGGAGATTACATTTTCATTATCAAATTTCAGGAATATCCCATAATCATGAGTGAAACAAAAAAAGGGTTCAGGAGTATGGAAGAAGTCCCATTGCCGTTCAGAAGAATTTTTTCAGACTATCCTTGTTTCAACCTTGTACAATCTGAGGTTCTGAATGATGTACTACGATCAGGTATGCTAATCATTCGCTTATTAACAAGTTAAGTTTTGTTTCCAAAAACATTAAAGAATTTCGTCTGATTTTCCAAGGTTTCAGATGAATATTGAACTATGGAAAATCAAATTTTCTTAACTTTTCACCCAAACCCAGTAGTAAAAATACATCTACTGAATTTCATATATTACTATTTTCTCTATATATTTGAATTTGATGAGAAAATGTTAAGTATCAGTTTGCAGAATTCCGGTAAATGTTGGAATACCAAACAAAACTTAATAGCATACTTTATATATTTATTTTTTGCTCAAGAGTTCAGAAATCGAATCAGAAAAAGCACGTCAATATTCAAATGCCATATTTTTTGTTCACAGATACATCTTTGGTAGTTTCATCTCCAACTGGATCTGGAAAAACTGTTATATTTGAGCTTGCCATAATAAAATTACTCATGCAGTTTGAAAATCTTACAGATGTAAATCTGTTCAAAATAGTTTATAGTAAGTATAAATTACCCCTTTATACATATTAGGCGAATCATTTACTTTTCAAGGCTAAAATACTTTGAAATGAGTGGAAAGTAGATACTTCTATAAAAATAAGATATTTTAATATGTTACGGAGGAATGGTATAGTTATGATTTATCAGTACTGAATCTAGAGGAGAGTTGAAAGAGGGCATGTTCCCGGTGGCATTCAAAGGAGGTCGGTCTTGATAAGTGTAAAATATCTTGTTAGTTAGTGCAAAACAACTGCCACAAATGAAGAATCTGAAAAGATCGGAGCTTCATAGAATATGCCCAAATATATATTCCAAAAGGGAGTATTATTTTCTTATACGAGTATGGATTACGTTATATTTTTTTTGTACATTATCTTTATTCCACTCTTTTTCATTCTGACTGAATATTCAGAGTACATAAAAAAATAAGCATGGATTTTCCTAGGTTTCAAATATTGACGTTATGATTTCCAAATATAAAATTCAATCTACCAGAGCCGATTCATTAACTTTTGATTATATAATACAATATTCTAGGATAGTTTTCTGTTCAATGCATTCACTTTGGTCCTCAGAGCAAATCAGAATTGTATGTTTGATTTAAAATAACTCTTATAAATAAGACATTGTATATTGGGATGTAGAATTTCCCTATCAATACTATCCGTCCATCAACTTTTTTTCTCGATAGCAGAAAAATTCCTAAGTATGTGTGATGTGAAATTACCAAAACAATGGTAAAATTTAGATCTAGAAAATAACAATTACGATGATCAAAAATAAATTGTATACCAATTTGGTGGATTTTATGGTACATTATGTATTTTTGCCTGCTGAAGATGAATCTGCAATCAAAAGCTTCAACGCTCTCAAATACTTGCGATAATGCGGCCCATATTAAAGGTTGTTTTTGCTTCTGCTTCTTTTATAATAATAATAATAATCTTTATTTTGAAGAAAAGTTAACATACATGAAATCTGTAAGCAACAGTTAAACAAAATAACGTCAGAAATGCTACGAATCTAATCTAATTATTTAGTGATTCAAATAATCATTTATTTTGTAAGCTTCTATCCTAGCTGGCAATTTGTTGATTATTTTTATACAATTCTGTTATGGTTAACCTATGTCTTGGATAATTATAATCAAAATTACTAGTGTTGTAGTTACTCTGTGACTTACAGGAGAAAAATAATAGAATCTCCTATATATATATATATATATATATATATATATATATATATATATGTATAGAATGTTCTAATGTCATATATAGTATTCCTTGTCTGAATTGTGAGAAAGGCTATATTGGACAAACCAAAAGAATTTTATCAGGCCACATTACTTCTCATAAAAGTGATTGTAATTTAAACAAAAATAGTTGTGCACTTGCTGAGCATACGATTAAATAACCACTTAATTTTAAATAACCTAGTTTTTAAAAAAAAACAAAAAACTAGAAAATACATATTAAAATAACCGTTGTATGAATAAACGTTCTGATATTGCAAATCTCAGCGTGATATATAATTACCTACTGAATTTTGACACTAAAGGCGAAAGTGACCCTGTACAACTTTTGAATCGCCCGCCATAGATTATCGTCGAAGAGTGGGATAAACATGTGCTCTTCCCTCATTGGTTTGAACATCCTGTCAATTTATTCTGACCCTTTCACGGTCCTTTCTCGATGACCCACTGCAGGATCACCACGTGTTTTACTTCAATCAAACTCGACACAAATTTGTATATTCAACATGAGATTTTCAATTAGTCGAAGATGTTGTTTACAAACTGACTTTTAAGATTTTATTTGTGATGTGCACCTATATTTTCCTGTTAGCAACCTCGAGTTAGTAAGTTTTTTATATTTAAAAAAAAGAGCATTGCTACAATGTGATTTTGTTCTTTTCAGATGTCTTGATAATGAAATAAAGTATTTCGAAAGCTAGAAAATTTAACAAAGAGTCTTTTTTACATGGCCATTTCCTATTGACTGCAACCTCAAAGGAAAACATAAAATTGGTTTTTGTGTTTCCTAAACTCAGTTTTTTTCAACTAGTCCAGTCAAGAGACTACCTTCAAATGAGTTACTAACTCTCACGGGAGTAGGTATATATATATATATATATATATATCTCACGGGAGTAGGTATATATATATATATATATATATATATATATATATATATATATCATTTGATTTTAATTTTCCTCGACAGGTCTCTCTGTGTTTCAGTTTTAGCATTGATCTTAGAGCTTTTTTCTGTATAGTAAAAATTTTTCACTACCTCTACTACATCCATAAAATATTATGCCATTTGAATCACCGATTTTTTACTTATATAGTTAACATGACTGTCAAAGGAAAGTGTACTATCAATATACAAGCCTAGAAATTTTGTGTCATTTGTTTGTAGCGAGGCTTTAGGAAGTTGTATTTCCTTGGGTGTTTCAAAATAAGCATGGTTTGTTTAGAACAGGATGGCGCTAGTCTTATTCTCATACAGTCTCAGATTATTTTTTCCAAACCACACTGCTTTGCCTTTGTGAGTGCTTCATTTGTTTTGGCGGTAAGCTCTGGAAAGTCTTTAGCATTCATAATCAAGTTTGTGTCATCAGCATAATTCGTCATTTTGCATTTTTCAGTTGTTATTTCTTCCAGATCATTCTTATAAAATATATTAATAGAAACGGGCCCATCACACTCCCCTGGGGTACCCCAAATTCTATGTTTCTCCAATCAGATCTCGCTATTTGAAGATCTTTGTCGAGTACTACCATTAATTTTCTGTTTGATAGATATGATTCAAACCATTTTAGTGCTGGCCCCCTAATCCCGTATCTCTCTAACATAGCAAGTGAATTGCGATGATTTAAGCAGCCAAATGCTTTTGAAAGATCAAGAAATAACCCGAGTGATGTCCATGCTGAGAACTGCTAAGCTGATCACACATTACCATAAAGTTCATAACTGTTACATAGGTATATTTTTGCAAATGATGTTAATAAACTAATTGGTCTGAAATTTTCAAATTTCGCAAGTGCAACCTTTTTATGAATAGGTTTAACTATACCATAAGACGGAAATAATAGTTAGTTACTCATTCTTAGCTTTAGGCAGCCCAAGAGAGGCAAGGGAAGAGGGAAGGAAATTCCAGTGGCGGAAACACTAATGCAATGCACCAATAACCCAATAATCCCGACTATGCAGTGACTGACGTCACTGACTATTATTTCCGTCTTATGGTATAGAGCTATCTTTGGTTTTCCAAGAAAAACACCATATTTCAAGGAATTATTTATTATGTAAAACAATGGCTGAATGATATCATTTATGCACTGTTTAATAATTTTAGTAGGAATCTCATCCACCACGCTACTCATTTCATTTTTCAGCTCTTTCACCAACTAAATCAAGGATTCCTTTGCTGTCAGCCAGCTGAAAATATAGATTTTTCATTAAGCTTTATGTTATTTCCAGAAATGTTTTGTTGATCTTTTACCACCTGCTTCACCGTTCTAAAGAGATAATCATTGTATTCATTTGATTTTTGTTGTAATTTCCTTGAATATATATTATTACCCCCCATACTGCCTTGGATTTGTTTTCTAAATTTCTTGAATGTTTTGTTTTTTGTTATATTCTTTTTTCATTCTTTGGTATTCCTTTTTATATCTAGAATATCTAATTATTTTTGTATTATAATAGTAGTATTTATAATTATTTTAAAACAACCATATTATAAATGCTTATGTTTCTCAAGAATAATCTAATTCGATTACTTATACAAAATATATGAGAAGGTACTTTAAAGTGTGGAAATTTGATAAATTATGGCAAGATGTGATAATAATTTCATATTCATGGGCTGTAATTCTGAAAATATTTGAAGACAAAAAACATTTTTAAGGAAAAATCTACTCCCAGAAATTAAAAAAAAAAAAAAATTCCACAGTGTATTTTGTAAAATAATGTGGCTGTAAAAACGGACATAAAAATAATCTCGATCTGCTGAATAGAACCGGAAGTGTAATATTGCTAAGTAGTTCAAATTCATTCAATTGACCTGATTTCCTTTGTAGGTACTTTTTTTTCATAGTTTATATCAAATAAAACTATGTACGCTTTCATAATTTTAATATTATTTTGTGATTTCTTCCAAAATTTCAAACATTATGTCTCAGGAATTCTCCATTTTATCTCATCTCTAGATTCTAATTCTGAGGGTCAGCAAAATAATAGTTCTCCTCCCCTTAAAAAATCAGTTATATTCTGCGATTTATTTATCACTGTATAATAAAATTATTTAAAAAAACTGTACTAGTGTTATATCGTATATACTCTGATCATTTTATATATTATGAACAGATTACAGTGCTATGAATTCAATGGTACTTTTCTACCGAAATAAATATTCACATATTTCAAATTTATCTTAAAGGTGATAATGATTGAGATATTAAAGAACGCTACCCTCTTTGAAATAGGAAAAAAGTTTCCTATATTATAACAAGATTCATTAAAAATATCATTCTTTAGTTGACAATTTTTTTTTTCAGTATCACCTATAAAATCACTCTGCCAGGAACGTTTGCTAGATTGGCATAACAAATTCTCTCCATTTGGTTTGAAAGTTGTAGCTGTAACTGGAGACTCTGATAACATGGATTTTGAAAGCCTTGCCAATCATAATTTGATTCTATCGACTCCAGAAAAATGGGACAGCCTTACAAGAAGATGGAGGGGCAATGAAAAAATGGTTGAAGTTGTGAAATTGTTTATGATAGATGAGGTGCATTTATTAAATGAAGAAAATAGAGGTTCAACTCTAGAAGTGATTGTAAGAAATTGAGTTTTTACTTAAAAAATAAACGTTAACCTAGTGGAAATACCAATATCAAACTTTATTTCACAGGTTAGTAGAATGAAAACTATAGAGGATTCATTGTGCAGTAATCAAAGGCGGCAGAAAATTAGATTCCTAGCACTTTCAGCCACAATTCAAAACGTCAGAGATATTGCTGATTGGATAGGAAAACCACCAAATGTAACGTTTTTTCGGTATGTATTTGTAATTGTTATAATTTCAAAAACAATGGTTGAATGAAATTAATTGTTTTATCTATATTTTTACCCTATCACGACACAGTCAAAAGGAGGATTCTGATTTTAATCTGTCTGTGTACGAACTTATGCAAATTTGTTACCTTGTAGTGCCTATCCTGTTCGATAGATTTCAACGTGGAGGTGTCATTGGATCTAAACAAAGGTTATTTTCACAAACAAATATTAGTTCACATATAATAATAAATGACCTACCATCTCCAGAACTCAAGAAATAAGCACATTCCACAATTTGCAGTCGTGCTGTAGCCATAACAAGTAGGATATTCCATTAAAATTGAAAAATGTCTTATTCCTGGAAACAGCTGACTACAAAAACCTATACAATAGGTGTATGTTGGTCGCATATCCATAAAAAAACAATTACTTCCCTGGCTAATGCCTCGACGGCCGTTGAATGACATTTGATGGATAAACGTGCAAAATCCTACAAGGTACTGCAAATCTTTGTTGTGAAATGGATGAATATTAACCATTTCACTCTGGCTGACCACCTGTAGACTGGTTTCGGGGTATTTGCCTCTCCTCAGTACAGGGTGGGCCGAGCAGACAATGATTAATGTCTGCATTACCTGATTGAAACAATTAATGTCGTTCCATTTCAAAGTATTTGCTGGGATCGAATTAGCAGATTGGAGCTAACGCTATCTCAACTCAACTACTGCAACTAAAACATTACCAACTTTGAATGTCATATTGATCCATTTCGCAACAAACATTTGCAAAGTACCTTGTAGGACTTTGCACATTTATCCATCAGATGTCATTCAACGTCCGTCGAGGCATTAGCCAGGGAAGTAGTTGTTTTTCATGGATATGCGACCAACATACACCTATTGTATAGGTTTTTGTAGTCAGCTGTCTTGAGGAATAAGACATTTTTCATTTTTAATGAAATTATAGCTGGCCACAGATTTCTATCACTTATTGCAGATAAGTAGGATATTGACAATGGGGAGGTTGCCACATCCACAAGTACACTGAGAAAAATGAAATGTCGTTTTTTTTTCCTTTTCCGGTTTTTTCACGTGGATTTTCATTCTAGTAGGGTAAGGGAATAAGCACACATTTCCTGTTTCAAAAATAGAAATTTTACCTGTCCGATTAATGAATCCGATTTTAGAGAGAGTGACTTTGTACGCCTTTCTGCTTCTCATGTGTTATTGTTATTGGTCTTTTCTTCATCACTGATGCGGCCCCAGAATTTGCCAGACCCTCAAAGGGGGTGGAATAGGGGTTGATATATTTTGAAAATTCACAGCCCACAAATAACTTTATGCACCTTTCTGCTTATATGTTTTTGTTATAGGTCCTCTCTTTATCACTGATACCTCGCCAGAATTTGCCAGGCCGTCAAAGGGGATGAAATGGGGGATGATATATTTTGAGAATTTACCTAGGCCACAAATGACTTGGTACATCTTTCTGCCTGTAATCTTTTTAGGTCTTTTCTTCATCACTGATACAACGCCAAAATTTATATCTTTCTGTTTGTAATATGTAATTATTATTGGCCTTCTCTTTGTCACTGATACCTCGCTAGAATTTTCCAGGACGTCATATGGAGTTAAATAGGGGTTGATATATTTTGAAACTCCACAGAAGCCACAAATGACTTTATAAACCTTTCTGCTTATAATATGTCTGGCGAATGCTGGCGCTGTATCGTATGGGGTGAAATAGGGGTTGATATACTTTGAAACTCCACAGAGGTCACAAATGACTTTGTACACCTTTCTGCTTATAATATGTCTGTCCAATTCTGGCGCTGTATCTGTGATGAACAGAAGACCTCAAAAAATAACTATCAGGAGCAGAAAAATGTTCAAAGCCATTTGTGGCCTCTGTGAATTTTCAAAATATATCAACCTCCATTTCACCTCCCTTCAACAGTGCTTGGGTGATCCAGAAAAGACCTATAATAATCACATATCACAAGCAGAAAGGCGTACAATGTCATTTGTGGGCTCTGTGAATTTTTAAAATATTCCTTCGATGGTCTGGCAAATGCTGGCACCTTATCAGTGATGAAGAAAAAACCTAAAGCAATAATATATTTCAAGTAGAAATGTCTACAAAGCCATTTGCGGTGTTTGAATTTCCTAAGTGTATCAACCCCCCATTTCACCCCAATTGACATCCTGGGAAATTCTGGCGTCATATAAATGATAAAGAAAAAACCTATAACAATAACATATAAGAAGCAGAAAGGTCTACAATGCCATTTGTGGCCTGTGTGATTTTTCAAAATATAATAACCCCCATTTCACCTTTCAACTTTAGCCTGATAACTTTTGGGGCAAGTGATAAAGAAAAGACCTAAAATAATAACATATATCATAAGCAGAAAGGTGTACAAAGCCATTTGTGGTCTCTGTGAGTGTTTTTAAATAACATCACCATTCCACTCTACCAAATGGAAGTGATCCAATTTTTAGTTTTCAGTAAAAATAGGAAATCTCAGTGTATTTATTTACTTTTTCTGAGATTGATTTGTTTGAAAATATGAACAGGGTGTTCATAAAATCAGATGTGGAATCATCTGTGACTCAAAGATAAACTTTAGTCACTATCTTCCATCTTTCAAGATAACCTCTTGTGGAGTATTCATGTTGAAAAGGGAAACATTTTCAATTTGAATATTAAATAGAAATATTTTTTTGTGAATTGAAAAATCCCCGATAAAAATGAAGTTATTATTCTTGTAAATATCTATCAGATGTAGTTCATTGTCCAGCGTGGCTTTAACCGGGGAAGTAGTTGTTTTCTGTTAGATATTCACAAGAATAACTTCATTTTTATCGTGGATTTTTCAATTCGCAGAAAAATATTTCTATTCGATTGAGAATGTTTCCATTTTCAACTTTTCAAAAATTGTTTAGATTGTGGTGACAGTCTTAAAAATAAAAAATATGTTTGTTTTAATTGGGAATATGAGCAAGATGTTCCTTAAATTAGATGAAAGAATGATCTGCGACTGAAATATAAACTCTAGTCCTTTAATCTCATTAGATATATAAAAAATATTTTTCCAGAAATGGAACAATCTACAATAAGGAATGAATTCATTTTATCGTAATATCTAACAGAAAATAACTACTTTTCCGGCACTATTTTATACCAAGGCTGAAAACTATGTCTTATAAATATTGTAAAAAGACCCTTTCCTTTTTGTTCAGATAGTTCTTTTTTCATCTAGCCTCAATTGAGAAATCATATTGTAACCGAACCCACCCCGGTCATATATGGTTGGTAATTTTTCTGGTCGACTTTCGATTTTTTCAACCTTCTTTTTTTTTTTTTTTTACCTTCTTTTTTGTTGTGATCGTCTAGACAGTCAGCGCCACTTCTCAGGTAGCAGGATCTGCAATCCATCTACTCTCAGAAGATAGCCTAGTATAGCATTTTTTTTTTCGGCACACAGCCTTATATAGAGAGACCCTTGAAAGGAGAGACCCTCAATTTTCCCACGTTGTGTATATATTTTTTTTTGTGTTCTTTAGGATACAAAGTTCTGTTCAGCTGAAGAGAAATAAAAGACAAACTTAAATAAATACATATATTAAAGCCAAGAGTTACAATCTCCACTTGTTTGAAAACAATTCAACGATTAACCTTTTCAGGACCGAAAACGAACGAACACGCAAAATTATTTCGTGTCCGTGAGACCGAAAGCGGACTTAAAAGCACGGCAAGAGATCCATGTAAGGACCGAAAACGATCGAACACGCGGGTTGCTTTGTATTGAGCACGTGTATTCTGACCAAACCCACACTAAAAACTGATTGGTTCGGCTCTTGCTCGCCACTTTTGGCGAAGGTGTGCAGAACATAATAGGATTAAGTACTTTTAATCAAAAATTGAGTTACAAGTGCGTTGATCAAGAATAGTTTGAAGTGCAGAAGTGTTTATGCATGTTTACATGTATGTTACCCGCATTTTTCAAACGAAAGTTGCAATTATTCTCTACAGTGGCGAGAAAATATATATCAGAAGAAGAAATGTACGAGCTATTGAATGATAGTGAATAATTTGAGGCTTATTGAGAGACATTTTCCAGGGATGTTTCCTCGGAAACCGGAGAATAATAAGATAGTTCTGAAAAGGTGTGTTGTTTGCGCGAAGCAAAATAAGAGGAAGGAAACATCATACACTTGTGTACCATGTAACGTCCCACTTTGTGTCATTGGGTGTTTTGAGAGGTACCTACCATTCAGTTGTAAAATTCTAATGTATAGTTCATGAACATTTCTTGTACTACTTATTAGAATGAACTCTGATTTTTCTCTTACCAAAAAAGTTTTATATGTTTTTAAGTGTAATATCACAAAATTTAAAATAAAATGAATAAAATAAATTTTGTTTTCTCTCTGTAATTAGAAAAAAAATAGGTTGTCATGAAGAAATCTGTATAATGTCTTCAATAAACACTCCACGTCTCTGGACTTTTCGGGACTGAAGCCGGACAAACACGCACCCGCTTCCCGCGTCGGCCCTGTAAGCACCACCGGCTGAATCCGGCGCGGTCCTGAAAGGGTTAAAGGCTTTACATTTTCCACAAGATAATATTGCAAGTTACAAGAGTTCAGCTTATAAAAAATCGTCTCTGGTTTCGAATCTAAGTTGATACTGCTATGTAGAGTGTTTCTGAAGTGATGGAAATTGGATTATATAAAGGTGATCGGAATATATCTGTAGTTGTAACATTGTTTCATGCCCAAAACACCTTGCTGGTGTTTTTCACGGGTATATTCGTAGATCGATTATCGCCAATTGAGAGAATGAAGACTATAGTACATTTCCAGCACGCAACCAAGGAGTTGCTAGACTCACAGGACCTAGTGACCGGTCCGAGATAGTTTTGTGTGCACCCATACTAGACAACCCGTTACCATCCTCGCCACTCTTTACAGTACGTTCTATTTTTTTATATAGATTTTTTTAGGCGTAAAGCCGGGATCCATGCTTAGCAGAGAGTAACATTGAAGGATCTCCATGAGCTCCTAATCAAATTGAATACTAAATCAGACGATACCCAAGACACATTATCTGAAATTAAATCCGAGTTGCTGACCTCTAACAACAAAATCTTATACCTTGAGGAAGAAAATATCAAACTGAAAGAGGAAAACATCCAGCTAGACAGAAAATTTCGTAGAAACAATATTATTGTTTTTGGAGTGCAGACCGTTACTCCTGAAGAAGGTCTTCAGTACTTGAGAAATACTTTGGAAGTCGATTTGAATTTGAGAGACGTTAACAACATTTTCTTTATTCCTGGAGAAGAGACTGGAAAAAAAAATCTCAAACTGGAACTAATCTCATATTTGAAAAAACTTGAAATCTTAAAGAACCTCCGGAAACTGAAGGGCGAGAATGTTTATGTAATGGACGATCTGAGTCCTGAGGAACAGACTGTTAACAAAGCCCTACGACAGCATCTAAATCAGGCGAAGCAAGACGGCTTCAAAGCAACTATAAGACGTAGTCATTTGATCGTGAATGATAAAAAATACAGCTTAAAAGATTTACAGCTAGACCCCTCCATAATCATCATCATCATCATCATCAATCCCCGATGTAGAAGCCAATTCCAAAAAGAAAAATCCCTCACCTCTGGAAAATATAAGCACCAAGAAACCTTCAAGAGAGAATCTTCGTAGGGCTGCCAAAGGAACATAATAAAATTCATTTTTCAACTATTCTTTCTCCATATATTATTAATATCTGAGGGTTTTTGTCTTTTTCATCTCCTCATTCGAATAAATCAATCCTTTTTTGTGTATATATATTGATTTTTGTGCCTTCTCGAGTTCGTGTGCTATCACTTTCATTAAACAATGCGTAACATAAAAATATGTCACATAAACACGAGATCTATACTAAACGGTTTCCCAGATTTCAAACAGAAGGTATACAAAAACTATGATGTCATCACCGTTTCTGAAACATGGCTCTCTGAAAATACGCCAAACGATAATATTAGTCTAGCGGGGTATCAACTGTTTCGAAAGGATAGGGAAAATGGGAGGGGGGGAGGTGTTGCAACTTATATTAAAAATATTTTCAAAGCCACTCAAATTCCTAATATACCGTCAGACATAGTTGAACAAGTGTGGATCAACTTTACTGTACATGGAATGAAATACGCAGTAGCCTCCATTTATAGGCCTCCTAATCTTCCACTCCCAAATTTTCTGTCAGTATTTGAAGACAGTTTATCCATCATTTGTCCAAAATTTGATTATATAATTTGTGCAGGCGATCTTAATATCGACTTTTCAGAACCTACGAGCAGTTCTTGTATTCAGTTGAGTGAAATAATTGACTCATTTGGTTTGACACAAATTGTTGATCAACCAACACGATATTCCCGACCAGTTGTAAAATAATTGATCTTTTAATCTGTTCAGAGATATTAAATATAACCGACTGTACTACGATCGATTGTAGTTCATTCACAGATCATCTCCTTGTATTGTGTTAAGCTGGCTTCATACAATCAACAGGTGGCAGTTTCATGTACACATTCCGTGTCTTTAGAAATTTCAACCCAGATTCATTTCTTGTGGATTTGCATTCAATTGATTTCTGTGATATGTATGACTCCAATGATACTGATGAGAAAGTTTCCGTATTCACTACTTTACTACTTGAAATATTCGAGAAGCACTCGCCGGTAAAAAACGTCAAAATTACGAAGAAAAAAGCACCGTGGATAACTGATAATATGAAACTTATGTTCAAACTGAGAGATAAGGCTCTCTCAAAATTTAGAAGAACAAAAAATCAGCATCATTGGGATTATTATAAAGAAATGAGAAATCTCACGAATCGGACGGTGATAATCGAAAAAAAAGCATACCTCAATTATCGTTTAACAAGAAACAAACAATTATGGAAAGAACTAGCTGATATGAAAGTATATAACAACAAAAAGGTGCAGAAAACAATTCCGGAACACCTAATGCATGTTGAAGATATCAATAACTTTTTTGGAAGCATTTCAAATAATAACTCCACGCCTGACGATGAAATTATTGATTTTTTCTCAGGTAATACACTGAACGATAATAATTTTTCTTACCATGAAACGAATGATGATGAAATTTATACTACATTACTGGGCATTAAATCGAATGCTGTGGGACCTGACAAAAAATAAGTATACAAATGTTATTACATTGTTGTCCCATGATTCTAACGCACATATCACATATATTCAATTATTGTATACAAAGACATATTTACCCATCGAGTTGGAAACAATCTCATGTCCTACCAGTGGCAAAAATCACCAATCCAGAGAATAAGAGTGACCTTCGTCCAATTAGTATTTTGTGTGCCATCTCGAAAGCCTTCGAAAAAATATTGAACTTACAAATGCGATCTTACTTAAATGAATTCGATATATTGCCATCCTGTCAATCGGGATTTAGAGCTGACCATAGTTGTACAACGGCCTTGTTGAAAGTTGTCGATGATGTGCATATCTCTATTGACAATAACAAACTCTGTCTCTTAGTATTGCTTGACTACTCGAAAGCATTCGACCGCATTAATCACAAACTAGTTATAGCTATTCATAGTTACCTAGGGTTTTCCTCGGATGCCACATCACTCCTCCAAAGTTACCTTCTTAACCGATCTCATTGTGTTATACTTAATAATGAAAAGTCAAATTCACTCATTCTAAAAAATGGTGTCCCTCAGGGATCAATATTGGGCCCCCTTCTCTTCGTCCTCTATACCTCCCAATTTTCAAAGTCCTTACGTCACACTTCAATGCATTCTTACGCAGACGATACACAATTGTATTTAGAATTCGAAGAAGACTATCTCAACCATGCACTCGAACAAATGAATCAGGATTTGAATTCTTTAATAACGACCTCTAATAAATACTGTCTAACTGTTAACGCGTCTAAATCTTATGTCATGATTTTTGGAAGAACAGCTGCGAGAAACCGTTGCAAGAATTCAGTTAATGTAGCCGTAGATGGTGTCCAATTACCCACTACTGAAATAACAAAAAATTTTGGATTTTACCTCGACAGTGCTCTCAGATTTAGGATACACACTACTCATATTTTGAAGCGAGGGTACATGAACCTTAAAAGTATTTATTCAAGTAGAAATATATTAAACAAGAAAAGTAAACTCATACTATGTGATGCATTAGTGCTTTCACATGTTAATTACGCAGACGTAGTTTATAACCCGGGACTACTGAAATCAGACAGAATGCGGCTACAAAAACTTCAAAATTCTCGCATCAGACTCATCACAGGCACAAGAAGACGGGAACATGTTTCACAGCATCTTAAAAATCTTGGTTGGCTCAATATGGAGGCCAGGTGCATACTCCATTCCGCTTCGATCTTCCACAAAATTGTAACAACTGGAAAGCCACCTTACCTATTCAGAAAGTTATCTTTCAGAACAGATATACACAATCTGAACTTGAGATTTCGGAATAACTTGACAGCGCCCAAACACAGAACTTCTTTCTTCCGTGGCTCCTTCTCGTATCAGATTGTTCGCTTATACAACCGGTTACCGACTGAATTTAAATCATTTTCACTTATAAGTTCAAGAAAAAACTGAAACAATATTTAATCGAAAACAGCTTCCTGTATATTGAAATATGATATAAAACGAACTTGAATTGGCACACCTCTGTTTTCAACTTCTATGAATATTTTCGTAACGTAATGATTTCCTGCAATATTTTATTTTATATATATTTTTTCCTATATTTTTGTTCTTTTTTTATTTTTATTCTTTTTATATTTTTTTATTTTTGTAATGAATATTTTGAAATTAAGCATGATCATGAATATATTTTGATGGTTGGATGGAAGAGCAAGCTCTGCAATGATGTTTCATGCGCAGATATTGAATCCTGCCTTTTGTTAGGCTCTATGTACAGAGTATGTAACCTTTCAATAAAAGCATTTATTATTATTATTATTGTTATAAAGATGAATGAGGCAAAGAAGAATGTTTTCCAAAAGAGAGTACTCACCAGAAATCATTCGTAACATTGACGCAGGAGAGACATCGCATTCACTAGGTCTTCAATACATTTTTGTTTCCACGATCATCAGGAAGACCGGAAGAAATGGGAAACACATTTTCAAGAAGCAATCTCACTTTGCAAAGATGGAAAAAGTTAGAATCATTTCTTTTGGAGAGACACTTTGAAATCAGTGTTTTCTGACATTAAAACCTGTTATGGGGTATGATAGATTGATTTGTTGAAAATATAAACAGGATGTTCATAAAATCAGATGTGGAATCATCTGCGACTGAAAGATAAACTTTAGTCACTATCTTCCATCGTCAAGATGGAAGATAGTGACTAAAGACTATTAATTTTACAAAAAAAAGAAACTTAGAACTTAAATTGTAGGAATTTTCTGTAGTTTAAGAATTAGATAACTATTTCCATCATAAAATGAGATATTGCCAAATAACTGTTTTTGGGAGCGCGGCAAAATTACGAGGTGGCAAAAAGTGAAAATTCGGAAAGAGCACGTCAAAATCTATAAAAATACCAATTTGCAAAACTTCGAGAAATCTTTCCCGTTTTGAGCACCAAATGTCTGAAGTAATAAGCCCACTCAAATTACAAGTACTAATAAATAATACACTAATTTAAAATGTTCTAAGAAATAAAAATTGAATTGCTGATGAAGTTTATTATGTTCCAAAAATTACAGACCACAATATATTAACTATATTAATTAAAACTCTGAATACTCATGATAAAAAATTTAATCTTATAGAAATTGTAGAATTTGAATCTAAAAAAATATTGATTTGATATATTCCAATATTATAACTCAAGTAGATTGGATATCTCCATTGAAATCTTAGACTCTTAAGGAAAATTATCCCCCACTCTATGATCCTATAACATGAACTAAGTAGACAGACAAAACTAATGAAGCATTCAGAAGGGCATATCAGAATATGTCATATATCAGTTAATATAAATGAATTCGTGAATTTAAAGTCCCAAAAACTGGAGTGTATGATCAAATTCAGGAATATATTGGTAATAATGAACTTTTGACGGATTATCAGTCATCATTTAGAAATAAGCATTGTTGTGAAACACCTCATCTGCAACTAATTGTTTTCAAAGTGGAAAAAAATTGTTGATGACAATAAATTTAAACTTGAATATCATGGAATAACAGGAAAGGTTCTAAGTTATCTCTCAGGTCGGTGACAGTGTACCAAAGTTAATGCCATACTCTGCCATGTGTGGAATATGTTAGTACAGGTATTCCTCAAGGGCCTCCACTTTTTATTCTATTGCTAATAAATTATAACTAGTTTACCAGTGACTGCGAGTTTTTGAATCTGTTTGCTGATCGTACTCGATAGCTGTAATACCTCGTGCTGTAATAAAAATCAATCATTTTCTAGATAAAATATCGGGTTTTCAATGTTAATAAACTCAAACTTAATATTGGTAAAACTAAAGCAATGATCATATCTACAGAAAATTAAACAAATATTAATGATTGCATCAGTTCTTATAAGAATTTATGATGAACCCATTGAATTTGTTATCAAAATCAAATACGTTATCAAAATCAAATACCTTGGTTTCATGATCGATGATACATTTAATTTTAAAGATCACTTTGAATATATTCACCGTAAATTAGCAGAAAAACGTTTTATTTTACTTGTATCAGCAGCAATAAAGCGTTCAAAAGTGCTTTAAAGTCTAAAAAACAATAATCTAACCTCACTTTGACTATAGCGCTAGCTTATTATCATTGCTTGATGGTAATAATATCAGATATTTCCCAAAGTTACAAAATAGATTAATGCAAATAATTTGAAATTGTCCCAGACTCACGCCTATTACAACGATGCTTCAAGTTTTGGATTGACTTTCAGTAAGGGATAGAATATTTTCCATAATTATATTTTTTTAAATTTTATCTAGTGAAGCAACTTTGTACTTTGACCAGTTTATCACCTACACAAATTAATTCCACAATTATTCCAGAAGCAGTTCCGATTTTTATGTCCCACATACAAGGTATTCACGATATATGAAAACAATTTTTCATCGAGATTTGTTGGAATTTAATAAGCTCCCAGTTGAGATTAAACAATGTGAGTCAATGCAAGCATGTTTGGTTGAACACTTAAAATTTCAACAACAATAAGAAGTGTTATAATTTATGAGTAACATTAATCACCATTTGCAGTGTCATTCTCACATCCACCTACTTTTTTTGTATGTACCTGTCATATATATATATATATATATATATATAGATATATATCCCAGCAAACATGTTATGCATGGGCCTCTAGAGGCACTTTAAAAACAGCCAACAGACAACATAAGCGGGCCATAATCATAATACGTCGTCGGCCCGGCTAGCCCATGTCGCGACGGCCATCAGTAGGCCTCCAGACTACCACCCGCATTATTACATAGCAGGACTTCAGGGGATAGACAGAGTTAAGATGAACTGATATTTCATGGTACAGATTATGGTTCGATTGTGTGTATCCTACTAATCAACCGCGTCATTCCACTGTTGGGATTTCATAAATGATCTATGCAAATATACAGGGTCGTCCAATTCAAAATGCAGTACATGGAAGTATAGGGTATCTTGGAAGGCAATGAGCATAAAGACGGTTACAATGAAAACAAAATGGCCCATATAAGCGCCTAAGAACAATCTAGCATTATATCTTCGAAAACAGTGAAACTTCAATGAAGATAGGTCATTATTGTACATAATAAATTCACCAAACACACAGAATCGACTGATCAATGGACTAGATATATACAATTCACTGTTTTCACTCTCTACTACCACTAATTGTAGAGGATTTCTGAAACTGTAGAGCCAGATTGTTCCTACCCAGATAACACATGGACATCCAATGGATATCCATTGGACATCCTTCATGAATTTTATGGATATACTATGGACATCCAATAATATCCAAAAGACATCTTATGGACATCCGATGGATGTCCAAAGTGGAACAACCTGTACATCCATAGGATATCCTTCAAGGATATCCATAAGATATCCTCCAGAGATGTCCATAAGATATCTTTCAAAGATATCCATAAGATATACTTCATCCTTCAGGAATATTCAAAAGCTATCTGAAAGATTCCTTGAGAGATATTCTAAAGATATCCTTCGGGGATATCCATCGAAGATAAAATATAGTAATAGCGATCTGGAGGGAAATGAAATAATGGTATTGAACAAAAAAAAATGTATTAATAAACTCTGTCTGGTATCAAAAAACATTCTCATAAACTTCGGGGTAATCAACAAATAAATGTATATGTAAACTCGAAAATAAAAACAGAATATTAAATGCAGAATAATCAAAAAAATAAAGTTCCAGAAAAAATAGAATGCTATTTTCTTCGTCCATCAGGTGTTTCCTTTATTCTAGAAGATGACAGATGCCTTTTTTTGGCCCTTCTCAGCCAAGCTTAGATGGCTTCTTCAGTAGCTTTTTTATTTTCCGTCGAATCACTGATGCCAGCCGCTTCTGAAATGATATGTATATATTCACGGATATAATTGATGTTGAAATCTACAAAAAAATACTGAGAAATATTATGCTTTCTTTTGATTTCGAATACTGATGTTCATAATATATACCACTGCCATAGTTTTTCTCTCTCTTTATTGGTATACTATGATATATATATATATATATATATATATATATATACAAGCATTATTGACATAAACTTTTCTTGGAAATTTTGCATTCTCACTGAACTAGCAGTCTGTTTTGAGGCAATACAAATTATTATCAAATAAACAGAACAACTGAATGGGCTTTTCACCTAGTGATAATTCAGCCAGTTTTAGTTGTCCAGTTTATTTTTTTTGCTCCATACCAGCAATATTTGGAGGCAAACATATTAGTGAGCATGGAAGAAAGGCATCGTTCCACAAAGTCATATTTTTGAGATTTCATTTAGGTATCTAAAAAAAGAGTTCTAGAAAAAGGAATAGAAAAACATACAACTTACCTACAGCAGCTTTGAATTTCGATCCAGTTCCCAAATATTATTCCGAAAGATTCATTTTTTCAGTGCAATCAATAGGAAAATGTTTGAATCTACTGATGAATCATCTTCATCACATGTCCACTATTGTAGGCATACACACCATTTTCAATCTGGGCACTGTTACATTTGTAAAACTCGTGTATTGGGGCAAATGTAACGACGTGCTTTTTAGCATTTCTGAAAATATCGAAACTCATACAGCAAACACATAAATGCATTGGAAATAATGGATGTTTATAGGTTATGTACTTTTCAATTCATATTTACCTGTATTCGGCCAATATATAATTCCCTTTTTCGAAACAATCAATTGCTACAGATGAAAACCATTATGTCCAGACCAACAGGATATCAAAAACGAAGAAAAATAGAAAAAAAACACGACTTTTGTTTGGATTCAGTGCTATGACTATGACATTCCTCAATAAAATGACAGACGTCGCCAGTAATTATGCGTATAGTATGGCCTGTCGCAGACACATGTATATCTGTTCTGTGGTGGCAGAGGGTGCCCGCGACAAAGGTACAATTTGTGTATCTACGAGAATGTTTAAATTCATTTATGATTGCTTTGGTTATCTCATGGCCATCCCTAGGATATCTTCTGAAGGATATCTATTTCAAATCCGTCGATGGATATCCATTTCAAATCAAGTAGAAAAACGAAACATGAGATTTTTCCAAAAAAATTAATCCATATGTACGAGCATGAAAGAAACTCAGAAATTGACACAATAAAAATCAATCTTGCAATTTAAACTTATCCATATTTGCTCCGGATATCTTATGGCCATCCATATGATATCTTCTGAAGGATATCCATTTCAAATCCGTCGACGGATATCTTATGGATGTCCATATCAAATCCAGGGATATCCCGACCAGAATTGGACATGAAATGGATATCCATAGGATATCCTGTGTTATCTGGGTATTTACCTAAACAGAAAACTTTTTCTCCATTTAAACCATTTTTATTGTATCTCAAATGGTTTCCAAGATACTCATCCATATTTCCCAGATATTGCATTTTAAACTGGCCTGGAAAAATTTTTCACCGAATAGATAGAATGACACCACACAAATCTGAAAAAATTCTCGCCACTGTGATTATTTTTCATGACCATATACTATATATGACAATGACCAAAATATAAAATCCCCGATTTGACATCCTACACGTAATCAGCAGTAGGGCCAACTTCGAATGTGATATTCAGTAATGCCAATGTTGCAGTTTCATTACAGAGGTCGCAGCGGTGCGGCGTGTAATGCCACATACTGTGTCAAAACGACATCGGCGCGATTATCGCAAATCTTTAACGGGTAATTTCTGGCTAAATTCAAAACATCCATAATAAATATGAGTATGTACAGCCAAAGCGGCAAAACTGATATCATTCCAGTTATTTACCGACATCGGTGTACCGCTGCCGACATCTTACCGCAGTTAACAGCAACGGCCCGTCTATTTATCGCTCATTCATGTTTGCTGGGATATATATTGTTACATTTTATATTAAATTAAATTACTTGCTATAAATTACTTATGCCAACTTATAAATTAGGATAGCTATATTTCAATAAACTTTTCTTTCTTCAACGATCTCATAGGATAGAAGAAAAAGAAATAGTACTTTATTGTCAGAAGAAGTAATATTCTCATTAACAAAGCATGGTTTAAAATTACAATTTACAATGGTAAACAATACAATTAAGTCAGTAAATGTGTATAAAAATGCGTACACTCAACAAATAACAGTCACACCTAATAATATAAAAAAATAAAAAAAAACTATTAAATAGTACTTAATCACAGTTCCTTTTGGTAATAAATATTTTTCAGATTAGGTGAATGAGTCTTGATAGAATTAATCTAGAGTGTAATATGCTTTTACAACCAAGAGATTTTTTACTTCTTTTCTGAATTGAATGCAATTATGTATTTCTTTTATGGTGATGGGAAGATGATTGAATATTTTTCTGCTTTTGTAGATTAGTGAGTTTTGTGTAAGAGCTGATGTGGGCGTTGGAAGAGGAATAGTCGTGTGTTGTATATTGAGGTGTTTTTTATTTTATCCTTATATTTTTTGTGTATGAGGCACCGTCTCTAGAATGAGAAGACATGACAGTGTTAGAATCCTGTGTTCAAGAAATAATGGACGACAAGAATCGCGATATTTGGCTTTGCTTAAATATCTTAAAGCCTTTTTTGTAAAATAAAGACCATGTCGAAGAGGTACTGTGAACACAATCCCCAAAAGCAGATGCCATAGCGTAGATGGGTCTCAATCAAAGAAAAGTAAACTTTTTTAGCATTAGCAATATCTAGCTCATTAGAGACAACACGTACAGAATAACAACCTGCAGCTAGCCTACACAGTTTACTTCTTGATTTTCCATCGATATGTAGCCCTAAGAACTTATTCTCTGCAACATTTGTAATTGTTCCATTCGCCAAGGGTATTTCCTTGATATCACATTTAAATGAGACGATGTTCGTTTTATTTATATTAAAGAATAAGAGATTGGCATCACACCATTCTTTAACCTTATTTAAGTCTACATTGATGTGGTCAGACAGATCAGTGACAGTTTCATTATGCCACAGGATTGTAGTATCGTCCGCAAAAACAGTGAATTTGCCCTGGATGTCTACTTGAGTCAAATCATTGACATATAATAGAAATGAGACATGCCTCAGGACCGAGCCTTGTGAGACACCACAGTTAATTTCACATTCTTTGGATTCAACTCCATTAAGTAGCACATTTTGGCGACGATCGGATAGATATAATTCGAAACGAAATAGTGTGGTACCTCTGAATCCATAGGTTCTAGCTTCTGTAGTAATATTTGATGACTCACACAGTCGAAGGCCTTGGATAGGTCACAAAATACAGCTGCCGCTGCTTCTCGATCATTTAGGTTAATGTTTTCTAGGAATGCAAAGATAGCAGCCTACATATTTTTAGAGGTTTGAAACCCAAATTGAGTTATTGTATATTGTATATTGAGTTTCTTAAGGAAATAATTCACTCTCCTTTTAATCAGTTTTTCAATGATTTTCGAGAGAATCGATAAAGGGAAATCGATCTGAAATTAGCAGGAGTGTTATGGTCTCCACCTTTATGTATTGGCATGATTGTGGCGATCTTTAAACATGATGGGAAGTATCCTCTAGAAAATGAGATATTGATGGCCTCTGCCAGAACATTTAAAGCATTATCCGGCAATTTTTCAAGGATTTTTAGAGAAATATCATCCCAACCCGAGGAAGTTTTATTCTTGATTTCTCCAAAGATTTGTTTTATTTCATGAATGTCAGTTGGTATAAAAAATAAATTTTGTTCAACAGAGATCTTTTCCAAATATTTCATTGGATCTGTTCTGAGTGTAATTTTTTCCGCAAGTTCATCAGCTACTGAACAATAGAAGGAGTTCTGTTCTTCAGGATTCTGTTTGAGTAGTACATGTTTTTTGCTTTTTTTATTACTTTCCTGTAGGTACTTCTGTATTTGTTGAAATAATTAATAAAATGAGTGTTATCATTGTCAATGTGTTTTCTGATCTGATGGAGGGAGCGCATATTTTTGCCGATACTAGTAATCCTTTGGTTAACCAACGTTTCTTTTTTTTTGGTCTTTATGAATCTCATGGAAAACGCATTGTTGAAGTTTTTTTAGACTAATTTTTCGAATTCATTCAAGGGATCATCCATTTCAATAATGTTACACCAATTTGCCTCAGTACAAGTTGTGAAAACCTATTATATAGTTATATTCACTGAATATTCTACCATGTCTTGGCAGATTTTTGTCAATTTATGACAAATATTAGATTACAAAGTATGGTTTCGTGGTCAGATAAGGCAGAGTTTGCAACTGAACAATTGGTTTTATCGATATTTGTGCACATATAACAAATAATTGTGGCGGAAGAGCCTGATATTCTTTTTTGGTGTCTCTATATGCATTTGTAGGTTGAATGAGTCTAACAGGTTTGATAGGCTGTGTGTTTGAGGCTGATTTGTCCAAATAGTTCATATTTAAGTCTCCCGCCAGGAATAAGGACGAATTTATAGGCAGTTGGGAGATAAGAATTTCCATCCTCTCAAGAAAAGAGCTAATGTCAAATTTGTTAAAATTTATAAAATTACATTGTAGATCTTCCTTAACTAAAGCTAGAGTACCTCCGTGAACACCTTGGGCGACAGTACTTAGAAGTCCCCTTGTATTGAGGCAAGAATAATGGTTCCTCCGGTTTTAACCAATGTTCGGTGAGGAGTACTACATCAGGATATCCGTTATCATCCAGTGGTAAATTTAATTCATAAACTTTGTTTCTCATAGACTGAATGTTCAATAACATCACATTAATACCGGTGCCATTTTTGTTACTCCTAGATGTGGGGTTCTTCGACTTGTTTTCCAGTGTTATAGATGAGTAAGAAGGATGATGAAGGAGCTTATCTGGTGGGCTTTTTCTCCGATAACAGATTTAACTGTGTACTCATTTGAATGTTCCTCAATTATTTCCAGGTCAAAATTGGTTTCAATGTAGGACAATAAATATTCTTTTGGAAAGATAAAAAGCTCCTGTAGTAGTTTATGTAACTTTTTATCCCAAAGTTATATTTTCGCAGAATGTTGTTGCAGTCCAGTATGTGTTTCTGGAGTTTTGTGTGGTGTAGAGTTTTGAATGCGACTAGGTTACCGTTATAAACCTTTTTATTCCAACGCCTTTATATGGAAATGGTTCAGTTATTATGATTACGTTGGTATTTTTCAGTTTCTCTAGAGATTCGTTTACAATGTTGTAAACTAGTCTGTTAGGGCATAGGATATTACTAGGTCACATTTGGTAAAATTAAGTGAGTTTTTTATAGCCACTTCAATTAGAACTGCATCTGGTGCATTTGGTATTAATAGTGACTGGGTTTCATACCTTCCTCGAAATTGTCCATACATAAAACCTGCTAGATTCCTGCCATAGTACCCGGATACTATTAATATTCTCCCTTTTTTAGATAAGAGTTTGTTGTTGCAATTGTCACGATTGAGATCTGGCGTAAGATGTACTTGTGTGTTCGCTTATTTGCTTTTTTTTCTTCAGTGCGTTTTACCTTCAGAATATATTTACATCCTCTCTTGGGCTTAAGCTCTCCTATAAATATTTCATTATCTTTTGAAAGTGTTTTGATCGTAGTCATCATGTTGTTTTAGTATATCGTTTTCTGTTAGGTCGCCTTGGAGTTTCGTGTTTTCAGCCATAGCTCTTAGTAATTCATCATGGAACTCTGTGTTTCTTTGATCCATGCCTTTTCAGCGTAAAGTCTAGCAATTTGACTATCCAAATCATTGATTTTTATTAAGATGTTCTCTTCAGCACTCATAACTTCATCATGAAAGTCTGTGGATGCTCTTTATCTTCGTCATCTTTTCTATTTTTATTTGAACTGTCAATTGTGGTATGCAGTTTCTTCCTGTCAATACAGCTAGAGTGGAACATTCCAAAGCATATTACACAACAGACATTTTGGCATTCCTTAGTTTTGCCGCATTTAAAACATGAATCCATTTTTTTTATTTATTTATTTTTGGTATTTATGTTTTGGTCAAAGCTTCGTTACACCAAACTTTCTGGCCTGTATTGAAGATCTCCTAGTCAGTTGGTATATTACTCAGATCAATAAATTCTGAGGTATATTACTTGTGGTTAAAAAAAATGGTCTTCTTAATTGGGTGGTTTTTATAATGGAAATAGACGAGAACTGTGTTTTTTTTATCACTCACACTACTGGGATAATTGTGTCACTGCACCTGAGAAATTTTTATACATCCAGTGATATAACATTCGACTCATAAGTATGGACAGATACCGGATTAATGGCCACTTGAAGATGAGCAATAAAAACCATTGTGTTGTTTGCTACGCAGAAAATGATATGCTATCAATTCTTTGTCTGCTGTCATCAAATGAATTGGGCATATCGAAAAAATTATTGGTTAAATAAATATTTTTCACATTGTTACTCCTAAGAAAACTTATGAAGAGTGGAATAAATCTAACTGTTCTATTTTTTATATCCGAGTAGAGCCCAAGAGGCTTCCACTCAGCGACGCATTTTACAGCTTATTCTGATATTTTGCTAGTTTTAAGTCTTCCAACGCTTTATTTGCTTCCGAGAGAGTAATATGATTTGTATAACATTCAAATTTGAATTCATAATCAATTTACTGTCATAGTTGGTCAACAGATATTCTATTATGCAAATGAAAGTTCATTAGTGATAAATAGGATTCTTTCTAATTTTTCAGGTGAAAGGTAAAGAAGTTTCCGGGCAAGAAAGCACTTTGAACCTGAGTCAGAGTAGTATTGGATTACCCGATGGAGATCTGAGTGATACAATGAGCATATCCGGAAAAATGGGACAGAAAGGCGACTTTGATCGAAGACAGAAGAAAAAGTGGGTGTATGATATCTTTTTTATCTTTAACATTATTTTTGTCAGTATTTTTTGAATATGTCTTCAAAGACTAGTATGAATCAATATGTTAGTCAGGATATTAAAGAAAATACAGAAAATCTTAGGACACCAGTAAAATAAAAACAGTCATTGATACATTTCGAATATAAAATTTTTGAAGATATAGTATTAATAAACATATACTTTACCATTTGGAATAAAAATGAACTAATGTTTTTCTATGCAATGTTTGAACAGGAATGTGATAATTAATTTAGATATTGAACTGAAGCAAATGCATTTCTATTGCTTCTGAGAAATCATTGAAGAGACATATAATAAATTTTTTTATAGAAATCGATTGTATATAATTTACAGAACCTCCTAACATGCCATAAAAATCATCATTCGGCGTTAGGCTAGGTAGATAAAATATGTATGGCTTTGTTAATTTTAGCTAACAGTTTTTTTTTCTATAGGAAGTTATGATCATCAATATTATTGAACAACCTAAATATTTCTTCATACTAGCCCTTGGAGTGCTTATTAGCTCAATATATAAAAAAGCAGCTTTCTCCACAACTTTTTTCAGCTAATAAAGTAGTCTTTAACATATTTGCAATAACCAGCAATGTTTTAATATTGATATTCGAAAATGCAAGTTCATACATTTTATTGATTCAGAAAAGTGTCTATCAGACAGAATTTCATTATAAAAAAATGGTCCACTCTTTGGGTTGTCAATCAATGGTTTCTATTGATTTTTTTCATCCACTTATCACATAATACTTTGCCCAATGGTTTAATACACAGCGAATGTTGCAAACTTCAGAATATCAATTATGCTTTTTTGGCTTTACTTATCAGCATCCATAGCCTCATTACTGTTCACAGTGAATGTTGAATTACAGTTTATCTTCCTCATGTCAATATACCTAATAATCACTAATCTCATTTAATGTTTTTGTTTTTACTGAACAATGGAGAACATTTTCATTTATTTTTGAAATAATTAAATATATATATATATATATATATATATATATATTAATTACACTTTAGGTTAATTTTTCACGTTAGAAATATTAGACGTAATCAATTTTATTTAATATTTTCAATGATTTTTTGTGAATTATTAGTGATTAACTATAAAAATCCATATAACACAATATTTAATCCATAACATTCATTTGATACTAATTCAGTTGCCTGAGAATTGTGATGGCGAATAAGCTTTGAATAAAATTTAATAAAAACATCCTGAGATACATTCCTCTTTTAGAACTTTTTTTCAGCTACTCACAACATATTGGCCTCTTATCATAAGTTCTTTTCGAGTGAGGCAATAACTGCTCCTTCCACTGCGACCTTTTCAGATCTATTGTGGCTCAATCCTAATTAGATTAGAAATCACCTTCAAGTCCCGTGCTTCTGATGAAGTCGATGATGACGCTCGGTAATACCTTTTCCAGGTCTGTGGGCCCTAGCTGCCTGTGTAATCCATACAGTAGAATCTTGTTTTTTCAGACCTTTGCATCTACACAAGATGTGCTCTGCTGTTTCTTTTCTTCCTCGTCTTGGCAAAAGCGACACTCTGCGCTCTCCGCAAGTCCGATTTTTTTAAGATGCTTTCGCAGTCTACAGTGACTTGTCAGTAGTCCTGTTATGATCCTCAGATTTTTCCTATTCAGTTCTAACAGGGTTGCTGTTCTTCTTTTCGAAAGGTTTGGTATAAAAGCCTTTGAGTGGACTTCCCACTGTTTCATACCAGTTCTCGCGTTTTTTCTGCTCTGTCCATTCTGAAAACACTCCTTAGGTCGGCTTTCTCATTTCCTTCAAAGCCTTTTTGTCCAGGGACCCATAGCACAGTTATTCTGTTGTCCCTGCCTACACTCTGAAGGGCTTTCACGCAGTTCCATACTAATCTGGATTCTGAGCTTTCAGTGCTGCTTGGCTGTTCGACATGATTTTGATCGATTGATTTTTACTGTTCCTTTTCAGAATTTCTTGCAGGCAGAGTTTGATTTGGACTTCTGCCCGGAATATTGTGGCGTACTATCCCAGGTTCACACTAAGGTTAAATTCTGGCTGTACTCTATGTACTCCGGCCCCAACTCTGTCTTTTGTTTTGGAACTGTCTGTGTACCATTGTAGATTGGCCCTTGTGAGTTCTCGTTCGTACTGCCATTTAGACCTATAAAAGGCAATTTAGGACATTAGTTCTTCTCACTTTCACATATTGCTTTATGCAAAACATATTACACATTTTTGCCAACTAACACAGTTGAGCTTATTTTGCTAATTTCAAAACATTCAATCAACACCACCTCATGATATGTGCTGAATCGAAAAAAAAAACCTTTTGAATTATTGGATAGTACATTTAGACATTTGAAATTATTATTGAAAAAGTTTGACAAATTCTAGAGGTGTGTGTTTTATTTAACTGTGTTTTTTCCTGAAAGGGAGCGTGATTACAGACAGGAACTACTAGCTGAAGCTATGAAGGCGGGCACTCCGTTTGCTTTGTGGAATGGGCCTACAATTGTAGCGTGGCTTGAACTTTGGGTCGGTATGCCGGCATGGTATGTTGCAGCATGTCGGGCCAACGTCAAATCTGGAGCCATCATGAGTGCCCTGAGTGATACTGAAATCCAAAGGGAAATAGGTATAAGTAATCCCCTGCACAGATTGAAGTTACGTTTAGCCATACAGGAAATGGTATCGCTTACATCACCTTCTGCCCCGAAAACTTCTAGAACAACACTAGCTTTTGGTGATATGAATCACGAATGGATAGGAAATTCTTGGCTGCCCACACTAGGTCTTCCACAATATAGAACGACATTTATGGAATGTCTGGTTGATGCAAGAATGTTGGATCACCTTACGAAAAAAGATTTGAGGGGACAGTTGAAGATGGTTGATGGGTTCCACAGGTATGTTGTCATATTGAAAGACATTGTTTTCTATGAAATGGCTTGGAAGTAAATTATAATTTCAATTTAATTGAGTTAAGATTGCTTTCATAAAAAATATTCTTGTAGATAATGCATATCCAAAAGAATTTGTTGATAGAACAATCCAACATTAATATATAATTTCAAAAATAATATATCTAAAAAATTAAAAAGAACCTACAACAAATTCAGTATATGAACATTGGTCAAATCTCTTAATAAGTTGAGATTGGTATGAACTCGCATAAAACCTATAAACAAGGGATAAAATTTAAAAAAATATGTTTTTGCAAAAACTTTGATAACCATCCATTACCTTGGAATATAAGAAAAGCTTAATACAAGAAAAAATTTAATATATAGATTTACTGGTAGATTGAATAATCCAAACATGTTAACACAAACTGGTGCATATATGATGGACTACAACAATATGAAAATTCTCGGACATAAACCAAATTTCGTGATAAGAAAATGAGTTTTCATTAATTGAAGTGAAGCTACAGAAATTTCACAACAAATAGATCATGTTATATTGAACATTTAAGGAAACTTTTGTCTTTCTACATCTCCATTTCAGGACTGAGCAGTGTCAGATTTTGACAAGTCATTGTCGGAGGAAGCCTTGAAATGGTCTCTACCTCTCTAAAAGACATTTAGGCGTTATCTATTGAAGTAATATTTAGAACATACTGCATATAAGTAGGCAGAATAAATAACATCCCAAGAAATAATACAATTATTTATATTAGGGATATAATAATACATAATAAATAACATATTTTTAAACATTCACCATAATTTCACCCGGAATTTGAACAACATCTATGTACCAAGAGTAAAATTATCAAACACAAGAAATTCTATGTTTTTTAAAGGCATTATAGAGTGCAATAACCTACGCCAGAATATTAAATACAGGGTGTAACATAAGTACGTTAAAATATTCAAGTGACGTATTCCTGAGACAATTTTAAGAAAAAAAGTCCATATAAACTTGTGTCCGGAAATGCTTCGTTTCAGAGATACAGGGTGTTGAAATTGAATTTTTTGTTCGCTTTTTGAAAATAACTTTTGCAAAAAATAAGTTATTTGCACAAAATTTGGTACCCGGGGTTTTTTTGACGTGGGAAATCATAATTTCGTATTAATTTTTATGTAACATCTAGAGGGCGCTGCGTACGCTGTCATTATTTATTTCAAATTGCCCTAACATTTTTGACAGTAAACTTTGGTACTTTTCATGAAAAAACCTTATTTCCACACCTTTTCCAAGTAAAAAAGGTACACTTCCTCAACAATGCTGGAGGTGATCGTTTTCGAGATATTTACAATTTTCTATATCGATGCATGTTACTTAGCTCCTAGGGCGCTAAGTGAAGTTGCTGAGAACATTACAAAAACTAAGTATGTGGTAGGTCTCGTCAAAATGAACTACTTTTTTCCTATGAAATGTTTATACAGATTGTTGAAATTTTTCAAAACATGGTTGGTTTTTGTCATAAGGTTTTTTGCAAGTTTAGTTATTTGCATCAAACTTTATACGCAGTATACCCGGAGAGACTTCTTCTAAACTGAGCATTATCAAACTGCTTAATCAGTATAGCCAAATTTGATTTCAATAATTTTTGTCACTCTCCGCTTGCAAATTAAGTTGATTAAATCGAGTAGGCTTTGAACGTTCGTTTATAAAAATAGAAGTTCGCTGTCACATTTTTAACTATTCATTGACAAATTCACAGTTCGGAGTTTATAAAGTGATTTTTTGGTACCATGCCCGACTTTACGAATGCTGAAATGGCTGATATGGTTTTTGCATATGGCTTGGCTGACGGAAATTCAACCGAGGCCAGACGCATCTATCAGGAAAGGTATCCCCAACGAGTCACTCCTTGTGCAGCAACATTTGCGAGTCTCATGACCGTTCACAGAATTTTAAAGGAACAGCAATCATATCCTTATCATATTCAGCGTGTCCAGGCACTTACGCTATGTGATTTTCAACCACGTATCGAATTTGCTCAATGGCTTCAAAGAAAAGTCGAACAACATCCCCAAATTTTATCGAAAATCCTCTTCACAGATGAGGCTAATTTTTCAAGCAATGGTATCATGAACTTCCATAACAACCATATCTGGGCGGAAGGCAACCCACATGCGATAACGCAAACTCATTTCCAAGAACAGATTTTCTTTTAATGTATGGATAGGCATAATTGGGGATTATTTAATTGGGCCCTATTTTCTCCCCTTACGTTTGAATGGAGATGCTTACCAAAATTTTTTGGAACACGAGCTTTCCCAGCTTATGGAAGATGTTCCCATTGGTCTCCGAAATCACTCTTGGTTTATGCACGATGGAGCCTCTGCTCATTTTAGTCTGATAGCAAGAAATTTCTTAGACGTAGCATATCCCCAAGGATGGATAGGAAGAGGAGGTACTCAGCATTGGCCCCCGAAGTCACCGGACCTCAATCGCGTCGATTTTTTCTTTTGGGGACACCTAAAATCACTAGTTTATGCTAGCCCCATTGAAAATGAGGAAATGCATCATAGCTTGCTGCAAAACGATAAGAAACACTCCCGGCATTTTTCAACGGGTGCGGAATTCTTTGATGAGGAGAGCAGAAGCTTGTATTACTGTTGGTGGTGTCATCACTTTGAACAGTTGTTGTAATAGTTGTTTCGTTCAATTTTTATATGTTTAATTGCCTAATAAATAACATAGTACTTCTCCGAATTGTTTTTTTACAAACTCCAAAATGTAGCACTTTTTAATTGAATAATTGAACCTGACATTTTTTTTAATTTGGATTGATTAAGCAGTTTGATAATGCTCAGTTTGTAAGGAGTCTGTGTTTAAAGTTTGATGAAAATAACTAAAATTGCAAAAAACTTATGACAAAAACCAACCATGTTTTGAAAAACTTCAACAATCTGTATCTCGAAAACAAATCATTTTTCGATAAACATTTCATAGGAAAAAAGTAGTTTATTTTGACGAGACCTACCACATACTTAGTTTTTGTAATGTTCTCAGCAACTTCACTCAGCGCCCTAAGAGCTAAGTAACATGCATCGATATAGAAAATTGTAAATATCTCGAAAACGATCACTTCCAGCTTTGTTGAGGAAGTGTACCTTTTTTACTTGGAAAAGGTGTGGGAATAAGGTTTTTTTATGAAAAGTACCAAAAGTTTATTGTCAAAAATGTTAGAGCAATTTGAAATAAATAATGACAGCGTATGCAGTGCCCTCTAGATGTTACATGGAAATTAATACTAAATTATGATTGCGATAATCTTTGGATGATTTTAAGAACAATTCTTCATATGAACATAGGTCCGCAACGTCTTTATTTCTAAGATACAGGATGTTGAAGTTTAACAAAAAAATCAGTTTTTCCCCAATATCTCTTTTTTTTTCAATTTTAGTACTTGCAAAGTACGCCTAAAAATATTTGTTTTCCATAATAAAGGATTCCTTAATTTTCATCAGTATTAACATGCCCTGCCATATTTTCCATCAAAATAATGGTACGCCACTGTCTTTTTTCCAAATAAATATTATTTGTGTAATTGTCCTATATCTTCTCATAAAAATGGTCTCTTGCCTTTTTGTCGTACGGCGTACGGTTTTTGAGTTAGAAAATAAAATAGTTTCATTTGCTTGTCCTCATGCGAAATCAGCCGTTGAAGTGTAGTAGGATTATCTTGTGAGCTAGAGACATCTAGTATGCTAAGAACACATTTCGTTGTTTTCAACATAAACAATTTTGACACTTCTTTAGCTAGATACGTGATATTATTTACGTTATAAAAACTTGTTTATTAAAAAAAAACATGGTACATTTTACAAATACCGAATTAGCAGACATGCATTACTTGTATGGACTTGATGATGGAAACTCATATGAAGCCAGGCGACTATATCAAGAGCGCTTCCCAAATAGAATGGTTCCTGAAGCTCGAACGATTTCAAGCACCCACACAAGGTTATGTGAAACAGGAAGTTTTGAGCCAAATCCTCACTTGAAAGGTGCACATCGGACTGCAAGAACTCCAGCAATTGAGGTAGCTGTTTTAAATTCAGTTGACGAAAATCCTGAAATAAGTACGAGGCAAGTTGCCAATAATTTGAATATCGCCCATATTCTAGTATGGAGGATTCTTCATGATTATTTATTATATCCCTATCACATTCAACGGGTTCAGGCTCTACTTCCTTGAGACTTTCCATCACGAGTGAATTTCTGCCAATGGTTTCTCCAAAAAGTTACCGAAAATCCTTTAATTGACAGGGACATTTAATTCACGGACAAAGCTAGTTTTACTAAAAACAGGATCAGAAATGTTCATAATAATCATTTTTGGGCCGAGAAAATTCCGCATGCAATCGTGGAATCTCATCACCAATTAAATGTCTGGGCTGGAATTATTGGAGATTACCTAATTCGCCGATTTCTTGAAGATAATTTGCCAATTCCGAAGATTAATGTGAAATCGCATGTGGTTTATGCACGATGGTGCACCTGCTCATTTTAGTGCTCTGGCACGTGAATATTCAAACCAAAACTTTCATAATCGCTGGATAGGTCGTGGGGGAACAGAGTCATGGCCAGCTAGATCCCCAGACTCAAACTGTCTTGATTATTTTCTTTGGGGACATCTTAACTTTGGTGTACAGTCAACCAATTCTAACTCAGGAAGAATTGCGAAACCGCGTAATAGTTTCCTGTGAAGCAATAAGGAATACTCCAGGAATTTTCCAAAGAGTACGTGAGTCAATGACAATAATAATAATATTTATTTCACTTGTTAAACAGTATGAAAGCATTACAAGAAACATTTACATACAGTAACAAGGAAGACGCTGTGTATAAATAAAAAATTGATATAAAACAACAAAACATGACAGAAAAAGGTAATTAACAATATTTATCGAGAGAAGTTAGAAAACTCGTCAACGGTGTAGCAATTTTTTCTATGAGATATTTTTTTAATTGTCTTTTGAATATAGAGATGTTCATTGAGTCCTTAATAGACACATCTAGCTTGTTATATAGTTTGGGTCCGAGGTAGAGGTGACTCTTCTGATAGAGAGAGGTTCGGTGGGGGTTCGGTATCAGCAAACCTCTAGCTCTAGTTGCATATGGATGGTCTTGTTGGTTTGCCATAAATTTTTCTCTATTCTTATAAACGTAGAGACACATCTCATATATATACAGACCAGCAACTGAGTATTTCCAGCTCTCTGAATGCGTTTCTGCATGTCTGACGCCATCCTAAATTAGCAATTATTCTGACCGCACGCTTTTGCAAAATGAATACTCTTCCAGCAGACGAGCTCATACCCCAATCCAAGATTCCATAGCGCAAGTGACAGCCAATAGTTGCATAATACAGATTCAGCAGAACCTCTATTCCACAATGATTCGACATAAATCTCAGTGCATAACAGTTCTTTCGTAGTTTATCACATAATGAATCTATATGAGGACTCCAAGTGAGCTTATGATCTAGAATTAGACCTAGCATTTTTGTTTCTGGGTTGGATGTCACCTCTAGTTGGCTATCTTCATATATTTTGAGAGTTTCGGTGGTGTTAGGCATTGAGAATTTTACTAATGCTGTTTTGCTGATATTTAGTGCTAGATGATTTTTATCAGCCCATTTCATTATTCTCTCGTATATGGTTTCTGTTGTTTCTGCAAGTGCTAATGTATTATGATCAGTGACAAGAACATTTGTATCGTCTGCATATGCAACTATATGTACCTTCGAAAGACTATGTAGATATTGTATCAAGTCGTTCGCATAAATAAGAAAAAGCAGTGGTCCGAGTATGGATCCCTGTGGAACTCCTTGTTTGCAGGCCAAGGACTGACTGTGAACACCTTGGATTATCACTCTTTGTGACCTGTTCTCTAGATAGAACCTCATCCAATCTTGGGCAACTCCACGGACCCCATAGCGATGCATTTTCTGGATCAGTAAATAGTGATCAACGCAGTCAAATGCCCTAGAAAAATCGATAAACAAACCACAAACTTGTAGTTTGTTATCCAAGGCTGTTACTACGTGCTCAATGAAATCATACAAAGCTGGCTGTTTCCGTGCTTTTATCTTGCATGAAACCATGTTGGTTTGACGAAAGAAGTTCATTTTTAAGGAAAAATGCTAGTAACTGATTTTTGATATTCATTTCGTACAACTTGGATATACTAGAGAGAAGACTTATTCCTCTATAGTTCTCATAGCTATTTGAGTCTCCTTTTTTGAAGATTGGGGTAACGATTGCAATTTTTAATTTTTCAGGGAACACTCCTTGTTCTATGGAAAGATTTATCAGATAGGTCAGGGGGTAAACTAATTCTTCCATGCATTTTTTCAGAAGATTGTTTGAGACCTGATCATGTCTGCTGGCATTAGATTTTTTTAATTTATTTATTGATTCAAAAAACTTATATTCCTTGATTGGATGGAAAAAGATGGAGTTTGGGCAAAGTGCGACTATATTTTCCATAAAATTGAGATCATATTCTCTTTGTTCTTCAGCTTTCGTGAAATGTGCATTAAAATTGTTAGCCATGTCAACACATGACACCTTGTGTTCTCCATAAAAAATGGAGATATCTTTGGGTTTATAGTTTTTTTTTCTGGATATTATTTATAGTTTGCCACATGGTTTTTGGTTTATTGTGAGAACTATTAATCTTATGCTCAATGCATCTTTGATTATTCTGCTTTAGTTTCTCCCTGTATGTTATAGTTACTTGACAACATATGTCCTTGAAATTTTCGTTCAGTCTTGCGCATTCTGAGTATAGAGAGACCATATCCTTGAGGTTATAGAGTTCTGGGGTAAGGGGGTTAGAGTTGACTTTCTTTGTTTGTTTTATCTGTTTAAGTGGAAAAGATACATCAATATAATATTGAAGGATTTCGTGAAATCTATTATATGCTTCATTTGGACATGTTTCCTTGTACACATTCTGCCAGTTCTCATTTCCCAGAAATATTTTGAAATCTGAGATATTTTTCTCTGAGAAGCTTAAATAGTAAGAAATTGGCACACGGGAGTTTTTGGTGGTATTTTTTATGGGGAATTTAAATATTTGTCCATAGTGATCAGATAAATGAAAATCCTTAATCTTCACCTTGTAATCTGCCATTTTGGTTACAAGAAAATTATCAATGCAAGTGCTCGAGGAGGCTGTCACTCGGGTTGGTTCATATATTGTACACATTATGTTGTACGCGGATATTAAATCCTCTAGCTGGTTCACATTTGCGCCACCTTTTAGAAAATTTATATTAAAATCCCCTCCTATAATTACTTTCTCATTATCCTTGCAAATTAGTGTCAATAACCCTTCAAGTAGGTCTAAGAACAGCTTAAAATCTCCCATTGGTGGTCTATACATACAGACAAAGGTTGTTTTATTTTGTTGTGATCTGATGCCACAGCATTCAAGTACACCCTCAAGACATACGTTTTTTAGGTTTAGGACCTCAAATTCCAAACTAATTGCATCATTTTTAAAAATTGCTACACCGCCGTTTTTGGTTTCACTTCTACAGAAACCAGTACATAAACTGAAATTTTTCAGCTTCGTTACAACCAGCTGCTCACTATTCTGCCAGTGTTCAGAGAAGAATAGTAAGTCACAAAGTAATTCACATTCTGTTATCACATCTAACTGAACAATCTTGTTGCCCAGACACTGAATGTTTTGATGGCAGACTACAAATTTATTGTTTCTAGTATATACATGTTCCGTACTTTTTGGGTTGATACAGAACTTGTCACAATTAGGTTTATAACATATAACATAATTTTTCAGCATTGGAATGAGAAAATCAAACAATTATCAAATTCTAAAATGTACTGTAACTGGCCTCACGTCATTTATGATTCTTAATGTACAATGATTTGTCCGTAGGTATAAACTTGATTGATTCCAATATAATACTTTTCTTTTTTTCAGAACTAGTTTACACTATGGCATATCATGTTTGAAGAGATTGAATTATGATCGAAATTCTTTGGAAGATAGGAGAAAAAATTCTGAAAATTCTCTATCGGATGTTTTAGTATGGAGTAATGAGCGGCTTATAAAATGGGTAGCTTTAATAGGATTAAAAGTAAGAAAATAAAAAAGTAAGTCAATCATTGTTTGTTAATAATATCTTTTTCATTTTATTAGGATTATTCAAATAATTTGGAAGAATCTGGAGTTCATGGTGCTCTTATTGCTTTGGATGATGGTTTTGATGCAGACAGTATGGCGCTGGCATTACAGATACCAACACAAAACACTTCAGTAAGTCAATTACAATGGAATATACCAACATTTGTTGAAATGAAACAAATTTACAAATTTTATTTTTACAAAAGATATATTTAAAAAATTAATGTGAAAAACAAATCCAATTACTTACTTGATTTCTGGATCTGTACTATTTACCATTCTCCTTTTGGAACACCATTCATTTGTTTAAATGTTTTTTTTATTTGAATCTTTAATTGCCTAATTGAAACAGCCTAGCTAACCTATTTGTATTACATTCTCTCTATTAAATCTTCCGATCACTCAAAACTTAATTCAGTTGAGTTTTTGTCACAGTTTAATGTGTTTATTTTTTTAATGTACATGGTGAGAGCGAAAAATACATTTTATTGCCATTAGCTTTTACATGAGATATTGGTTACATGAAATGTTTATGAATTGGTTATTACAGATAATAATTACATCTATGGATATTTAATTCGAATGTACAATACTGTCTATTGATGAGAGGCACATGCAAATAAATTTATTTCTGGCATAGAGGACATACCATTAACTTTGTATTCAAAATATTATGTAGTGTAATACACAATTCTCAAATTCAATTTATCGGAATATGTTTTTATATCTAAAGAAGAGATCTTCCAAATTCATACTATCATTATCTGCTATCTTCATTTCTAAAGATATTTGAATCTGACCTATGAATACAGTTGATCAAATCCATGAAAAAAAGGCAATATATCTAGTGAACACCAGCATGGATATCACTACTCTTGTATTTAATTTAATTGCATATATTTCATTGTCCAGAGATTCAGTCAATGAATGGTTGGAGAATAAATATGAAACGTACGAATACATATAAAATTAAGCCATATATACCATGAAATTATTGATAAGGAGGGTGTGAAGTACAAGTTTTATTACATCTGCCTAAATCAATCCTGTTTTCAAATCAAATGTAAATGCAAGTACTCGCTTCTCTCAGTTGAGTACCCAGCAGCAGTTGCACAATTTGATTGGTACAGTACATACAACTCCATTAGTCTGCAGAGGGGAAGTGCATTAGTGTTGATTTTCAATTGTCAATGCCTAACGTAACTGTGCTTAGACGTCCTATCAGGGCAAAGGTTATATATAATGTTTAGTTGAATTTGTATCGATAATACAATAAGTAGTGAGTTATTAGTGTATTATTTTTGTTGAAATGTCGAAATATTTGCTTAATGAAGCAAAAGAAATATTTTGTGTATAGGAATAATATGTCAGGAATAATGCTCCTCTGCAACAACTGGGACTCAAAAGAGTAAAAAAATCTTAATTTATATCCATTCATTCTCTGAAGTGAAGTAGACATACAAAAAGTAATACATCAAATTTAAAAAAAAATAAAAAGCATATGTATGCACCTAAGTCCAGAAACCAGTATGTGCAAAAAAAACAATTAAATTATCATTACAATTCTAATATTGAAAAATGATAAAATTACAATATATAATAATAAATAATAATTACAAAACAGAGTGCTGTAGAACTTAGAAAACAGAGATTTAACAAATTATTAATTATTATTGATGTCCATTAACATCAAAGTTGCTGAAGCTACTGAATACTCTGTAAAAACAGTAGACGGAATAATAATTATTATTATTCCCAAAACGGAACGTATTCGAATGATAGAGAAAGCTAATGAAAAATTGGAAATAGTGCCAGACATCATCTACATAATAAAAATGAATCTCGATTCTTTGTAAGCGCAAAACGTCAGAACGGCTGAACCGATTTGATACGGAAAAGAAATTAGAAAAGTTGCCCGGATATAGCTCAGCGGTTACAATGTCGCCTACCAAGCAGAAAGTCACAGGAATGAATCCCGGTATAAAAACAATGGCTGGACCGATTGGAATAATTGTTTTTTTTTAATGTTCGTAATACTCCGAATAAGGTTTTTAGGAAAAGACAGGTTTTTAGAAAAGTTATTGGATTCGGGAAAAATTGAAAGTGCTTTTTTCTATGGGGTTTTTGAAGACCATAACACGATTTGAGCAATGGATATGCATAATTCATTGGTCGTGGAAATGTTCTATATATATATATATATATATATATATACAGTAAAAACCGAATATAACGACATCGTTTATAACGACAGATCGGTTATAACAACCGAATGGCAAGGTCCCGGCCGAATCTATATAAACTAATAAGTACACATACCGCCTATAACGACATCGGATACAGCGACATATCGCTTAAAACGACGAAACTTTATCGATATTCATCGGCAATAACGACCAACCGTTTACCTATTCCAGCAAAACAAAACATTACGAACAATTTTCACCTTTATACTAATAATATGAAGGAATATTTTGCTATAGAACCTCTTTTCCGCTCTTTGCCATTTGACCTTGCATGTTTTACGACTTATTCAGTGCAATAGTTGACCGCGTGAATTACAGGTTGATTTTAAAACTTTTGGTTTAGATCGTGTGTTTACGCATTACTATGACGCAAAAAAGAAATAGGAAAGTGTTTAATATTGAAGAAAAATCACATATTATATGGAGATTAGAAAATGGCGAGTCAAATAGTGAAATTGCAAAGGAATGTGGAGTCTCACACTCTACGATATCAACGATTTGGAAGGATAGAGATAAAATAAAAGCTCTTTTCGAGAACAACTCTTTGAAAATTAAACGATCGGGGGCATCTGAACATAAAGTTATTTGAAAACAAGTTCATATGCATAACCTATCCCCATACTACAAACAGACATAATATATACATACATACTTGTGTATATTGCTTATAACAACTATCGGACATAACGTCCGAAGTATACGGTCCCTTCAATGTCGTTATATCCGGTTTTTACTGTACATATAAATATATAATGAAACGGATAAACGGGATAACGGGGTAGGGGAAAAACCGGAGAAAGGGAAAACGGGTTGATGGGATGACAGGAAAACAGGATATATATATATATATATATATATATATATATATATATATATATATATATATATATACATATATATATATATATATACAGTGCGCGTCAAAATTATGGAACAAATTCGATATTTCGCAAACCATGTACTTTTGACAAAAATCCTAAAATAGGTCGATTTTTATTTTAAAATGCCGATTTTTTATGTATATTCTAAAGAGGTTATGTCACTGGTTTTGACATGGTGACGTAATCGGTAATTTTTTTAAATTGGAATAGATGTCTTGTGATACCTCATCTGAAAGGCCTTTCAATACTGCATTCAATGATAATAATTAATTAGATATTTTTTCACAGGGTGAACAAAAATTAGTATTTTATTTCAATAAGAGAATAACTTTATATCCAACAAAATAGAACAGTTAAATAAGATGTTCGAAATGCCATCCACCAGTCGCTTGACAATAAGCAAATCTACGGACACATTCCTCTTGCACATTGCGAAAAACTTCCGGAGTAATTCTGTTAATTTCGATCCTCATTCGATTTTTCAACTCTTGAAGATTTTGCAGCCTATCTACATATACCTTCCATTTCAAATAACCCCACAAGAAAAAATCCAGGGGCGTAAGATCTGGAGATCTTAGGGGTCACTCTATCGGTCCGCGTCTACCAATCCACCTCCTAGGAAAACAGTTATTCAAAAACTCGCGAACATCACGTGCATAGTGCGGGGGTGCACCATCTTGTTGCAACCAAATACTTTCATTTGGTGAGTTAGGATTGTTGGCGTTTGGAAAAATATATTTTTATTATTATTACATTATGATTATGAAATTCTTGTATTGTCATCAGTCCTTGATATGTGTGACAAATTTCAGATTATTCGGAAGATTGGAAGTGGGTGAATATTTACTTCCAAGATTTGATTACATTGTGAGTTATTTAGTTACAAGTGAAGATAATAAAAGCGTGTTGAAAAATGCAAAATTTTACTTTTTTGAGCCAAGGCTCTAATCTCTTAGACTGCCCTGGCAGACTAGTGAGTCAGTGCTCTACTACACCAATGGATCCTTTCCAGATATTAATAGTTAGCTATTTTCTAGTCTAAAATGAAAACAAAAGACAATCACAAATTAATGGCATAATAGGCAAGTTAGTGTCAAATAAATGTCAGTTGAAATATCAACAAATATTCTTCACAAATTCTAAGTGAAAAGGTTTTAAAAGTAAGCTATGGCCACTTTAAGTGAAACACAACGCATAGAAATTTTAATTTTTATTGGATGCGGAGATAGAACCAGAACTCAGCAAGAGGTATGCGACTTGTTCAATGCGAAGCATCCAAATAGACCTATCAGTCGTTCAACAGTCAGTAAGATTGAGAAAAAATTCAGAGAAACTGGTCATGTCAAACATATTCCGAATGCTGGACGTCCCAAAATAGAAGAAAACGTGAATCTTGATGTTCTATTGGGTATAGAGAATAATCCTCACAATACTTCACGACAAATTGCAGCAGACCTTGACATATCCCAAAGTTATGTATTACGTATTCTAAAAGCAGAAAAGTACCATCCATACAAAGTACAGCTACATCAACAACTCAATGATGATGATCCCGATTGCCGTGTGGAGTTCTGTGAAATTATGCAGGATTTGTGTAACCGCAATCCACGTTTTATAAAACAAATTCTGTTTTCCGATGAGGCTACGTTTTGCCTAAATGGCTCAGTAAATCGTCGGAATTGCAGATTTTGGAGTAGGGATAATCCTCACTGGATGATGGACGGGCATACTCAATACCCTCAGAAAGTCAATGTTTAGGCAGGGATAATAAACGACAGGATTATTGGCCCGTATTTTTTCGAAGGAAATCTCACAGGGGAGCGTTACTCGGAATTTTTAAAAAATGAACTTATACCTAGCCTTGCCGATATTTTTCCAAACGCCAACAATCCTAACTCACCAAATGAAAGTATTTGGTTGCAACAAGATGGTGCACCCCCGCACTATGCACGTGATGTTAGCGAGTTTTTGAATAACTGTTTTCCTAGGAGGTGGATTGGTAGATGCGGACCGATAGAGTGGCCCCCAAGATCTCCAGATCTTACGCCCCTGGATTTTTTCTTGTGGGGTTATTTGGAATCGAAGGTCTATGTAGATAGGCCGCAAAATCTACAAGAGTTGAAAAATCGAATTAGGATCGAAATTAACAGAATTACTCTGGAATTATTCGCAATGTGCAAGAGGAATGTGTCCGTAGATTTGCTTATTGTCAAGAGACTGGTGGATGGCATTTCGTACATCTTATTTAACTGTTCTATTTTGTTGGATATAAAATTATTCTCTTATTGAAATAAAATATTAATTTTTGTTCACCCTGTAAAAAAAATTTTATTAATTATTATCATTGAATGCAGTATTGAAAGACCTTTCAGATGAGGTATCACAAGACATCTATTCCAATTTAAAAAAATTACCGATTACGTCACCATGTCAAAACCAGTGACATAACCTCTTTAGAATATACATAAAAAAATCGGTATTTTAAAATAAAAATCGACCTATTTCAGGATTTTTGTCAAAAGTACATGGCTTGCGAAATATCGAATTTGTTCCATAATTTTGACGCGCACTGTATATAATGAACAAAATCTCAATAAGTGTCTCTTTCTTGAAATGATTCATATAAACAACAATGAAAAAACAATGAATAGAAGAACAGATATTGATGACCTCAGTATATATACATATCTATTAAAAAAAACATAAAGAAAATATCACACCTAATCCTCTTTGAAATGATTATTATTTTTTATATTTATATATACTTTTACATTTTTATATTCTCACTCTGTATCTCTTTCATTTGGTACTATGATTATTTAGGCACGTGACTGAGTATCTGTCATGTGACTGTCATCTTGTCATTTTAAATTGTAACACCGATGTTTCTTTTTGTTTATTATTTTTTCTGAATTTAATGTTAGTAAGTATCCTCTAATTATGTAATACCATCATATAATCATGTATTAACTTTTACGTCTTGAAGAAGAAAATAATTTTTTTCGAAAGCTCGACATAAAAATGAAGAAATCGTATTGACTGCTTCCCACTAATTTCTACATAAATTATCGAACAGTCACGAAAATATCCCCTTATATATATATATATATATATATATATATAGATATATATATATATATACATATATAATAAAACGGGAAAACGGGGTAACGGGAATAACGGAAATCGGGATAACAGGAAAACGGGATAACGGGTTAAAGGGAAAACGGGATAATAGGAAAACGGGTTGACGGGATAATGGGAAAACAGGATAAGGGGATAACGAGAAATCGGGAAAATGGTAACGGGAAGCATGCCAGAGTAAAAAGCATAACCCAGATGGAACCACACCAAGAAAAATATAGGAAACAAAGAAATTCTACGCGGACGAGAGATTTCAGGAATTTTTTTTTAGGGAATATAGAAATTTGGACAGGACAATGTCTGTCGGGTCAGCTAGTTGAGGAATATTTTGAAAAAATAAGTGTTTGAATTATAGAAGACAGAAACAAAAGGAATGTTCTAATCGAAGGACATGACATGGGAGAAAAGATTAGATTTTGTTAAAAAAACATCTAGAAAATTATATCTATCTGTTATATTTTGATCAAAGAAAGAGACTTTTCATAGTGTGTACTGGGTATATTGGATTCATTTCTGGTAGTTCATTGATGTTTTATGTCTGGAACAAAATCTGTAGCTGCAAAAAATATCCATTGTAAATGAGAATACCCTAAAACATTGGCTGAAAATGAATTACCCAAGAACGACATGTAATAACTATTGAAGATACATATTTAGATTGTGAAACTGTATCTACTGTTATTATAGATAATTATGATTTTGATAATCATACATTGATTTGTACAGTTATAAAATAATTTGTAAAACTAATACTTATTCAGATATCTTACACTAGCGGTTCTGAGAAACAACCTTTGGAGACTTATAGTCTAAAGACAAAAATAAATTCGACTTTCACTACCTACCCATTGCCTGGAGAGCATTATTTTGCAAAAAATTTTGAAATGATACATATGGAAAGGAGAGGGCTAAAACTGTCTTCTAGAAAATATAGAGTTTGATAAGTAGGAAAAAGTGTAAATATTTACTATCAGATTAACCTAAATGTTTTTCTGTTGAATTTGTTACTTGAAGATCAAACCGATAGTGGAATGAGTTTTCGTTATTTTCAGTCACATTTTCTATTGATTTTTAATTTCCTATGATACTTCTCAGAATATTGAACAGAGAAATAATGTGGAAAATCCAAAAAATATTAATACTAATATAAAAAAAAATAAAAATTGATAGAACTGTAATAATACTTTTTGTTATTCATAAATTTCATTGAATGTGAATTACAAAAATGAAACATTTGTTTTTACTAGTTAGATATGTTCTATGGTATTGACCCACAATATAACTAATAATATAAAATAAGATTACAAGATGTTGGGCCAATCGCTTCACAAATTGTACCCCACTATGAGTTGTGTGTAATGTTATCATTGAAATAATGATACTTATTTTGAGAGATTCGGAATTTTGCATATTATTTCTGATCTGGCAAATCATGATCTCTTTTTGTGTTGCAAAAAATAAAACAATTTGTCAGTTTTTTCAATATGCATACATTCATAATGAATAGAAAGCGTGAAGTTTTGCAGAAATAATATCAACCTAGTCGGTTGCTTCAAATGGTTCATAAAGTGGATTACATAATTCCAAACAGGATGCAGAAGTTAGGTTGATAGTCACCAGAGAGCATACAATTCCAAATAAGTTCAGAATAGCTTCAAGGTTATTTCATCCTGTCCATATCTTGAAAATAATCAAAAAGCTCGAAAGTGTTTAATTACTGACTTATGTAATTAGTTTCATTTTCTGTATTTTTTCATTTGTTGTTGAAATAATTCAACCAATTCTCATCAACAGGCAAGACAAACATTGAAAGCAGAGTTTCTCAATCTACTCCGTGTAGCTACGGATCGACGGCCGCAAGAAATCCAGTCCTGATATGGCACCGAGTTCCACTAAGGATAAGAAATTGACCATGTAGTGTTCCGCTGCTCACATTCTGATGCAGCCCATGCTACCTCTATTCTCATCATCCAAAACAGTGTATGACAGAATGCGCCCTGCATTTATTCGTACCTCCAAGGGAGAATACTAAAAGGAAATCGCAATGACTCGCGATGAAATGGCATATGAGCTTTAATGAACTAAAAATACCTTGTATCGTAAATAACTCATAGTATTATTAATTGTACATTGAAGTTGTTGTTTGTTGGGTTACCAGCGATGAGTAAATATTGTTGAATGTGGCAGCGACAGTCAGTATTACCCCACGCGTGCCTGCACTATCTCTTGGTGCTGTCATCTGTTAAGCTTTGTGGCTCTGGAAATTTTACATGTGTTTCTACTGAACTACTTCATAACTATGTGTGAAACTGTATGATTATTTGAAATGAATTTGAGTTTCTGGAATTATTACCAATAGTTATGATATTCTTATCTGAATTATTATTCAATGTTTACTTATATTGAGCTGTTAGGAACCCTGTTTTAATTCCCCAATAACTGATCTTCCTAATAATGACACTATTTGTGACTAGATACATTTATTTCGATGTTGAACTTTCTGTACAATTTTCTGACAACCATCAGTATCTGTATCACATTCAGTAGTGGAAAAATCTAATCAAATATTCTCATTTCACATGATCATATAATGTCAGCCATACAAAACAATATTAAGTATAAAATTGAAAATTTCCTGAGCTATAGTAGACACAGTTCATTTTGCTATTTAGCTAGTACAAAAATTAAAAATCCGGTGTCCTTGTGAGGCTTTTAGATGTGAAAAGTGAGATATCTGATTCCTACAGTGAAATCTATTTGAAATGTTGAGAAAAAATTGTTTGTTATGTTCGAATCAATAGTTTTAATGGCATGTGTTCAGTTCAATTAACGGAGAAATTCTGCCAAATTATTTTCTTATATAAAATTACTGATTATTTTTCAATCCTTTCCAGAATTGGGAAACCTTTTTCATTAAATTGAAATTCCAAGTTACCATTTAATAACTGTACATATAATTGTATATTAACCATTATTTCATCATTTACAAATAATAATATGGATATTTTGAGTTTTTATTATAACAACTTTTGTGATATGAATGTATATGCAAAACTGATATATTTATCAAAATGATTTACTTGAAATTGACAGCAATTTTGTCATTTTTAACTGGAGATATTTTATTATTTTAGGACAATTTTGCAACAACAAACATACTAAATGTCATGATACTGAATTTTTCTTGTAACATGCATTTGAAGTCTCTCTAAGCGAAAGAGAATGGCAACCGCATATTTTTACAAATTTCATTCTCTCCTCTCCTAATTTCATTACTGATTCTTTTTATTCCTTTTTTGGGGTATACATGTAGTTACCAAGCAATGTAATTCTGTTTTCACCAAAAATAAAGATTGCCTATTTTTACAACCAAATACTCACAGTATTGAATTTTACATGGTTATATCGATTCCAGTTGATAACATTCAGATTTCAGAAGCATTTCATCAGGATTATAAGAAATCATATATACAGTGTGTCCCAGCTAAAACTCATCACCCCCCATTTGTAACGGGGAACACTTCTTTTGACCGTCCTCTGTTTTTTAATCTTTCAGTTTATTTATTTAGCGTATGGCTACATCACAGGTAAGTGTATAACAAAAAGAAAAAAAATAGTAAAATTTCACAAACAGACAGTAAGGTTACAAATATATTCTATTGACTCTCTTGTCGCAATCAGGAAATCGGATGGGTTGTCACTGTAGGAACTAATTGGGCAGTCCTCTACCAGGTGTTTGATAGTCTGTCTTTCAGCGCCGCAGTCACAATTTGGGGAAGGTATTTTTCCCCACCTGAAAAGTGAGTCGGAGCACCTGCCGCAATTCGTCCTTATTCTATTAAGTGTTGTCCAGATTCGTCTTGGTTGATCAAAACCCTCTGGCTTGCTTGTAACGCATGGCATGTCCCGGTTGGCAGGTGCGGCCTTCTTCTCCCAGTCTTCTTTCCACCGCTCAATTATGTTGAAGTTTTCTTCAATAAGGATTTCTGCTGTTTTTAGAGGGGGGTTTCGTGAGCGTAGCCTATGTATGGTTCTGCCGGTTATTCCAAAGTGGAAGCAGAGCACAGGATCGGCGTTGATTTTTCCATACTCCCTGACCAGGGCATGTTCTCGGCGAATTTGTGGGGGAGCTATGTGGCTCAGTGTGGGTAGCCAATAAGTGGGCGTGGCCTTGATTGTGCCTGATATAGTACGCATAGCTTGATTGAGTTGGGCTTCTACACGTTTGGACACGTTTGGTGTGTGGGCTGTTGATCCACACCAGTGCACAGTATTCCGCGACGGGGTACACTAAGCCCAGTGCTGTCGATCTGAGTGTGGGCGCTGTGGAACCCCATGTGGTGCCGCATAGCTTTTGCAGGATATTATTTCGGGTTTTGAGTTTTGCAGCTGTCTTCATAAGGTGTTCTTTGAAGCTAGCGTTCTGTCGAGTATGACACCCAAATATTTTGGGTGCATATTGTGACTGAGAAGTCTGCCTTCAAAGTTAATTTTAAGTTGGTAGTTGGCCATCCTGTTGTTTAGGTGGAAGCACGATACTTCCGTCTTTGCGGCACTGGGCTGCAATCTCCAGTCGCAAAAATATCTCCCAGTAAAGTGATCTTAAAAAAAAAATATCCCGCCTCCTTTTCTTATTGTCTTTCAGTTAGACTATTCAAACAAAATCCCACCAAGTTGTCACCACTGTAGAAGTAGCCGATTAGACTATTCTTTAATTTTTTCCCAATAATACATTTTTACTAAATATCCCACCTAGTTGTCACCATTATAAAACAGGTCAATTCACTATTCCTGTTTTGTTTTTTTTTTAGGTTAGAATGAACTTCATTAAAAACATCCCGACGATGTCACCAGTTTGTAATACTAACATCAGAAAATATATATTTAACTCTCCCCACAAGTGAAGAAAGAAAAATAAGTTTGGCAGCTACCTCTCTTGCGAGAGGACGCTCACTGTTACCAACCTAACCACTAGAAGTGGCTAGGATTTTATTGTTTGAGGTTAACTACCTCGAAATTACTCCCGGCACTAGGTTTCGTCACCTTATCATCCGATCAGTTGTGAGTCCGGCTAAAAGCAATATCTAGTTTTGATGTGATTCTTTTCTCTAGGTTAGGTTAACTGAGGGTTTGTGTTGTATATTTATTTTGTTGGAAGGCAGGTACTCAATGAAACTGGCTTCAGACAGGGATCTATTGCTTTATTAACAGTTCAATGAATATCAAAAGAAGGCGCCCGAAACAAAATATAAAATTGTTAATAGGCACAGACAATAATAAACCTACTACTCTATAAATATAAAATAATTAATCCTACCTTCTTGATACTTCTAAATCCTGCATAAACATATAATTCTACAATTGGAGTTCCACACAAAACAAAAATGAACGACAGACTCTCGTGACTAATCACTTTTATTAACCGACGAAACCAAAACGGAGAAGGTTCTCTAGTCGACACGTATATATATTTTTTTTTATGTATGACCACGCATAACTTTTCACTGAGACGTCCGATTCCGATAATTCTTTTTTCAGTGAATAGGGTGTACTTCGAAGTTGGTCCCATTTGAATTTAAAAGATAAAATCCACTCCTAAGGGTAGCAAAATGAAGGATATTGATCACTCACCCTCTGAATTCTGGTCCGTTAACCGATTCTATCAGCTATAACTTTGTACTGGGATCTTCGATTTGGATGATTCTTCTTTTATCAGATAGGGTATACCTCATAGTTGATCATATTTGGCTTTTGAATGGAATTATCCACCCTTACGGGTAGAAAAATAGGGGATAATTAATTTTTTACTTGTGAACATTGGCACACATATGTAGTTGACAATGACAGATCGCTATTGTCATTATTTTTGTTCTCCTATATCCGTCACAATCATTATATTCCGTGAGAGGATGGAATGATATACAAAGTAATGAAATAAACTAACCAGAACAACAAAAATAATGTATATTACAACAAATGGTGAAAGTAGATAATCATATTATTTAACTGGTAATAGTTGAAGTAAGGTGGGTAAGTAACTAATTTTGAGTCGGCGCCAAACAAACAATCAACGAAGATCATTGAATTACTTGAAAAAAATTATCAGAATGTCACCGCCCAACTCGATGCCATCATTTTACGCCTTACCTAATTCATTTGCTTGTTTGTTTGGCGCCGACTCAAAATTAGTTACATACATTAGTTTAGGAGCTTAGTTATTGAGACTAAGAAGGTTTATTTTATTTTTAGTTCCGTATTTCGTCGGTTTAATTTTTTGTTAAAAAGTTTTTATTTTATTTGACAGTCCTGTGAAGTTTTTCACGGAACACAAAACATAAGATTGAGAACATGTCACTAAAATAATTATTTCATAAAATTATTCTCAACAGTCGGATTCTCCCTCTGAGTTCGGGAAATTGCTAAGCCGATCTGACCGGCAAACAATGATACTGAATGGAGTTAAACGAGTATATTCAAGCAGAAAATATAAATCGTTACTGTACACTAAAAAAAACAAGATGAATTTCAGACTTTTCTGAGTCCGATAATATAGGTCATCCACTAATCCGACATGAAGAGGAATAAATCTTCACTGTTTTCGGCGAATAAAACTTATGACTCGTCTATGCTTTATGCTCCGAATCGGGGATAGTTCCTCTTGCCTATTTCGTTTACCAAAACTTGCAAGAAACTTCTCGCTGCGATCGGTCCTGACGTGAATTGGATAGGAAGCATTTTTCAATATGTTTTCTTACCACCCAAATTCAAATTAGGTTAGTAAATATTTTATTAACACCTTGAACCCTAAATTGTCTTACCACTGTGTGTACCAGTAGTTTCTTCCCATAATCCCAAAAAGGTCACTTTCTATTATTTTTTATCACTCCAAACGAAAATACACGAACTTCAATGACTGCGCGCCTAATTTATGTAGCTTGCCACGTTTGTACAATATCCCTGAAATTTCCCGTGAAATTCTTATCGACCCGTTTATCGATTTTTATCGTGACTCTATGAAAAATCCTCACTTTTTCAGTGTAGCCCGATTCGCTTGGACATTTAAAAGCTTCTCTAGTCATCAATTCTTGGTACCATGAGAGCGCTATGAGACTTGAATGAAACCCTTGTTTCTATCGATAGTCTAAACAAAAATGTTGCAATATCGTTACATTGTAGCGCTAATGTGTGGGCTAACTAGCGACATTTCGATACGCCAATATGAACTCAAATTGAACTTTCACTGTTGGTTGTAAGTTAGGTTCGTTAATTAATTTAAATTGTCGAGGCGAGGTATTGGAATTTCAATACCACGGTTCTGATTGAATATATTAAAGGGCGAGTTCATAAGTAGCATTTGCTGGCTGAATGATTCAAATTATTTTATAACCAAAATATGCTGTCATTATTTTTTCGGCCTGCTCAGATTGTAAAAAATAACGCTTGGCAACTCTGTAATTATAGATCTGAACTTGTCATGTCACATCCTGGCTAGGTTTCCACAGTGTTCAAATAAAAACATTTCTTTGGGGATTTTTTTTTGAAAAAAAAATTGGAAAAATTCCAACCACTTTTCTCATCATTCTGGACATTGTGGTTTTTTTTCCAGAAATTAGTGATTTCGCCTATTCTTCTGCATAGATCATCAAGGGAATTGGGCTGTGTGATGCAAACTTTGGATTTCAAATGTCTCCGTAAAAAAAGTTTAATGGTGATAAATCAGGAGATCTCGCAGGCCATTGGTCCTTGCTTTCCAATCCATCTCCCTGTGAAATTGTCATTTAAAAATTAACATACAGGTGCAACAAAATGCGGAGAAGCTCCATCTTGTTGAAAGGTGAGCTGTACTTCAAGTAGATTGTCAACGTCTTCAAGTAGCTGAGGGATTGCGGGGTTTACAGTTGTATCAAGAAGTTCAAGATACTTTTGCCTATTGAGGTTACTATCAATAAAATATGGACCTATATACAATATGGTCTCCCAAAATCCCAGCCCAAACATTTGATTTCTGGGGTGTATGTGAATAAGTTTCCCTGTACCAATGTGGATTTACATTACTTCAGTATCTGCAGTTGTACCTGTTCACATGTTCATTTAAATAAAAGAAAGATTCGTCAAAAAAGCACACATTGTAGAAGTAATTATTATCACCAATCAATAACTGACTTATGATTTCACAAAACTCTATACATCTGTCGGGATCATCTTCATTCAATTCTTCAACATTCCGCATTTTATAAGGATGGAATTTTTGCTTCTTTCAGAATTTGATGTAAGTGTGCTGCTTTTGGAAACTCCAGAAATATTATCAAGTTGTCTCAAAGATTGAATGCTGTCCATCACTGCATGTCCTATAACTCCATGAATAAATGCATCATTTGTATCATGTAGGGGAAGGTGGGGCAATAGTGCTCGCTTGTTTTCTTTTTAATGTAGAAACTACAATTATTTGAATTTTTTGTTCAGATTTGGCAAACATACTCTAACGTAATTGAAATGATGGCAAAACCAGCCATTGCTGTTGCCCCAGATGGGTGGGGCAATAGCATATAGTTTAAACTCATTTGCCCCATATCTACCAGTATGTCATTCAAATGGCAAAAGGAACTAATTAGACAACAAAATCAAAATGTTTATTCTAAAGAATTAAAAAACCCGAGACATATCATTATAGTTATATCACAGACATCAAAATAAAAATATTTATTCTAAAAAATTAAAATAAAATCTCAGTGGCATGGAAATCAAATTAGTTAGAGTTAAATTTAATTGACTTTCAATGTGCCAAATGACACCCCAAAATCTAAGCACGACTGTTGTCGCTTAGTCATCCCATGGAGAACTGGTTCTGGTAATTTAATTTCAATATTAGTTAGTGGAATGAGTGCAATGTCTAATACATTCGGTAAAATGAATTTATTATGCATTTTAATTTATTATGCATTTTAATACGAAATTTCAAATTCATCGTTTTTGTCTTTACCAGTCAAGATTTTTCCAACGTAATAAACAATATTGTTTTTGCATATTTGGAACTCCACTAACACGTAATCATGCTTCTTTGGAACTTCGGTTAATGCAACAAAGTCGGAAGGCTGTTCCACGTCATCCTCACTCACAACTTCGTCATCAGAAAACGGAATAACAATTTCTTCATCTTCCGAATCACTGTCTTTTTTCTTTGTTCGTTTCTTCTGTTTAGTTTTTGCTTGTTTTTTGTTCTGGTTTTTCAAAACTTGTTTTTGATTTTGATCTTTTAGATATATTCTCCTTTTGACCCTTGCGACTTCTTTGTCCTTTCTTCTAATTTTGTTAGTTTCTTTTAGTACTAATTCCTCCCTCATAGGAGTAGAACTTAAAATTTCTGAGTGTTTTTTTCTAACATTTCTGAAAACGTCATCATGATTTGAATTCGATGTTGTCATTTTTGGTGGAGTTGTATTATTGTGCAGTTGTCTACTTAGTGCAGTGGACGTTGATGGTGTAGCAACATTCTCCTGTTCATCAGTGGATTTTGTTGCTTCATTCCCATTACTTGTTACACTAACAGAAGCTTTCAACAATGTATTTGCTGGCGCGAAATCTTCGTCTTTGAAAACAGTGGGTTGAAAAGGTACATTCCAGCGCTTTGGAAACCTTTAACCCCTTTATCCACAGGCAACTTTTTGATATGAAAACGAAATCTAGCGGCTGTATCTTGTGGGATGTATGTGGCGGTAGTGATAGCAAATCAATTCCATTTTCTTTAGCGAGATCATAGGACTGTAAAGATATATGGCTTTCATGATTGTCTAAAAGTAAACAAACACGATTTGAAACTGAAGGCCTAACATGACCTATAAAATGTTTCATCCATTTCACAAAAATATTTTCATTACTCCAACCATTACCACTACAAGCTCCCTTGGAACCAGGTGGAGCATTCTTCATCAATTGTTCATTCATTAATTTTCGTGGAAAAACTAAGAATGGGGGAACATAATTGCCAGCTGCAATTACGCAACATATTGTTGTTACTAGACATCATCTTTCTGCACTGGTTATTTTACCAATTTGTTTCACTCCTTATTTGGCCAATATTTTAGAGGGCTTAAGAACCGTTTGAACACCACTCTCGTCAATATTATAAATATTTGCAGCACCATATTTATATTTTCCATATAAAGCTGATAAGTTTGCAAAAAACCTATCCACTTCAGGTTTGTTAAAGCTCACTACCCTATTCAAACTAGTTGCTTCAGGTGACCTTAACGATAGATCCGTATGACTTTTTCTAAATTGATAATAGAAATCGTAACCAGCCAATTTTTCCTCTTTTTTGTTGATAAATCTGCTCTCTACACCTATCTTCTCAGCAAATTTATAAAGTCATCAATTGACAATCCAAAATACAGATCCGATAGTTTGAAACAGTATTGTTTCAATAGATTCTCTTCCTCTTCAGTGAATACTGTCCTTCCAATGTGTTTTGGAACAACATATATTCCTGTAGAATTCCTACGTCTGTTATTAACATGGTCTCTTAAAGTTGTTTGTGGTATTTTATATTCGCAAGAAGCTTGTCTGATTGACATAGTTTTTGATTTTATGTTGCTTATGGCTTCAGACATATTTTCTGTGGACCATAAAGCCCGGAGCCCTTTCTTTTTGTAGTTACGAACCATCTGAAAGGTCAAAAAAATTGTAAATATTTAACATTTTTCATGCTGATTATTGGGGCAATAGCGCTCACTCGCTAATACCCCAAATAAAAAACACGCTATTGCCCCGTTCATATTTGAAACGAAATATGTTTAAAAAATCTACAATTATTTACGAAAGTACACTGGATGTCACGAAAAACTAAATTAAAAGGACAGACAACAAATTCCACCAATATCAAGAGTAAAAAAAGTTCATATTTACAATTTTTTTGACCACTTCAAAAATGATCGGTGAGAACTCAAAAGGATGACGCCAAAACAATTTTTTATTTAATTTAAATTCATGCAGATCGGCTGCATAACGAAAGAGAACTGACGATCTTGACTATGATTGCATCCTTGCATAGTAATGTCATTGCGCCACCTATCATACTTCGTGAGAAACGGGTTAAAACGCTATTGCCCCATCCTTCCCTACTGATATGATACGTTTTCCCTGGATAAACTTCATTGAAAATTCGAGCCGTAGCTCTAGCACTTCATCCATTTTCAAAATACTTAACTATAATTGCTAGCAATCAATCAAAAATATACTTTATTGTCAAAGATATCACCTTATTGACAAAGCATGCATCAGTAAATACGACACCGTCGCCAATTTTTTTAAATGGCATCTTAGATTTTTTTAACCTTTTTGCAATTTCGCATCAAATTCTGAATTCAACCATATAGCACACTCATAGTTTCCCTTGAATACTGATGAAAAACAGCAACTTTATTGCATATTATAAAGAGGCCCATGAATAAGTCAAAATAAAAAGCAATAACACGAGTTTAATAAAATTGATCTATCAGTTATAATTTGCATTGCCTGTTCAGTTTCATCTAGTTGTGTGTTTCTGTAAAATCGCAGACAATACAAACTATAGTAAATGTTTCAAATTACCAAAAAATATTTTACTTTGACCAAAACTCTACCAACATGATGGTAATAATGAAAAAATTAAAGTGATAACATGATTATTTTAGTAAGTGTTCGAACTGCCTCCCTTCACGTAGAATACACATATTGTACCTTTTTAATATTCCTCAATTCATGACAGCTAAAAGCGCCACTCCCAATATGGAAGCACAAACATTTGTAATACTATTTTTTAAGTCATCTACTTTTTGTGGACGTCTTTAATATATCCCCACAAACATAAATCCAGTGGAGTCATATCTGGACTTCGAGCTGGCCATGGTGTTGGACCCTTATTTCCAATCCATTTCTCATTAAAAGTGTCATCCAAATATTGGGTAATTATTCTATTATTCTATTCTATTTCAAATAACCATCAATGATTCCACACCAAACATTAACCCACAGACTGATATCTCATTTTATGAATCCAATGAGGGTTCACGTCAGACCAATAGTGATAATTATGTTTGTTTATTATACCGTTGTTATGGAAACGGCTTTCATCACTTTCATCAGCATCTCCTTAATATGGAAATAGATTATAGTTATGAACAATAAATAATAACCCAGATAGCACAAAGACATCTTCAAGACGTCTTGAAGATGTCTTTTTTAGACGTTCACGTCCATGTACGCCTTAGAGACGTCTGAAAGTTTAGTTCTCATTTGTATATTTACTCCTAGAAAGTGGCACTTGAAATACATGTCAAAAAATAGAAAAATAAACCAAGCACTAGTAATATGGAATCCGGAGAAATATAACAAACATCAGCCAAAGTGTTGAAGTATTTATCATTTCAGTTTTATTTATTTATAGCACTGTTTTTTCTATCACTGGCTCGCTTAAGCCACATTTGTATAGCTCTTTCAGAGGCTGTTCTGCTGTGGAATATGTCAGCTTTTTCTGCAGCGTCTAAAAATATCATTATCAATTTAATATGAAGATAATAATAAGGCAATGTTGGATATGTTTATATTGTTGACAGGCCTGGCGGTTTCAAATTCAGAACCATGTTGAACAATTGAATATGAATGAACCTTTTGATCAGTTTGTAAAGAAGGCACATCTAGACTCGAATCAAGGCAGATTCTTTTAGCACGCATATAATATTTACGAATACCTTTGGATCTTTCCATATTTTATGTGAACATATTGAGTCATTATCAAATGAATCTACCACGGAAGAAGAAATATAGATTCGACGACTTACCGTGTATTTGTCCAGAGTCCAGAATGCTCATCCTTTGGTTTGAGAGTTGGATCTTGCGGAAAACTATGGAAAAAGTTAGCTGCGGTAACCTTAAATTGCGAAATATATGCGTTCAGCAAATAGTCAAAAGCTGATGAAGCAACTAATTCATAAATTGACATTATTCATCAATTTGACTAACGACTAGTTATACACATAAAACTTGGTGAAACAAAGCCAAAACCATCCAAAACTTCAGCTGACGCTAACTAACAAACAAACAATACAGAAGACAGAAGTCACTCACAGCTCAGCTCACAGCACAGCACACTAGCACAGAACAGCAACAGAAAGGTCGTTGAGAAATAACCATATATGAAATATATGGAAATAACGAAATAACAGATCACGGTGTCATCACCTTAGATTATATATAGTTAGATACGGCATCCTGTACACCTGTACAGTTTGTTTGGTATGCGAAAGGCTACTCAAACTATAGCGCCACCATCGCAAAAACATCAACGTCGAATTTTCAGACCAATTATACCATTGCGAATCTTAAATAGTGTGTTATGATTGGCTCGAAAATTTGACTTGACATTTCAAGACCGCATACCTGTCTGAAAGTACCCTGGAAGTTTGAGTTCTTTTGTTGTATGGAAAGTGTGGTACCGAGCTACACTGAAAAGAGATATATCTCTCTCTCTAAAATGTTGGACAAATAAATCTTCTACCTATATGATCTTAAGTCATCACCGACATCACATAGGTTCTCAGAAGTCACACAGATACAAGCGCATGCGCACTGTCGAGTGCTTTCAGAATTCATTTGTTTCAACTTATATGATCATGAATGATGAATCCCTGATAAAACCCACTGAAATATTCTAGATCATTACTACGTACTACCTTTTTTATTTCATATATTGACACAATTACGATGTCTTTACGACATATTCAGGACGTGAGAATCAGATGTCTTTAAGACGTCTGAAGAAAGACATCTTTGAGACGTCTTATTCAGGGACTAAGACGTTCAGACTGAGATAAGATATAAAACGGACGTCTTTAAGACGTCTTGTGCTATTTGGGAAAGATTATTACCTGGCTGTAGTTCTTGAACCAGATGTATTTTGTAGGGATGGAATTTGTTTTTTGACAAAATACGTTGTATCGACGATTTCGAAATATCACAATCTATTGCTACTTGTCTCGTAGAACTATGTGGTTCCAATACCATTTGACCTAGCACCTAGCACTGCAACAGTGTGATTCTCATATGTTGCCGTTTTTTGTTTTTTTCGCTTTTTTTTCATTAAAACATCTATTTTGTGCCAAAGATTTGGCTAAGCTAGTGAATGTTTTGTCTGACGGTAATCTTTTGTCGGGATACCGATTAGCATATATTATTACTGCTTCTTTTGCACTCCTTCTTGCTTCGCCATAAATACATATCATATCCCACTTTTCTGCATTCGAAAATTGAACCATGTTTCAATTTTACGAAAAACCAACACAAAACTGGATACACTTTCGTAAAATCTGACAGGTTTTCTGACAGATCGATGAATACTCGTATTATTGCATTTATTTTGGCGCTTTCATGGCCCTCTTTATAATATGCAATAAAGTTGCTGTTTTTCATCAGTATTTCCAACAGTGATTTGGGAACCAACAAATAACCTAAAAATTATTATTTTCAACAAACTTTAAAAATCGTAATGTATGTTTTTAGGTAATGAGAAAAAAACTTATCTTGATTTACACTTATTTTTCATTGAAACTTCCACAACACTTGATCGATTCTCAATTGCATGCACAGATGATAGCACAATGATGACGTATTTAGTGGAAGAGTTCCCGCTCGAAATAAAAATCGACTGGTCTTGGCGATTTTCAGTGTTTTCTACGATTTCAGATACAAAGGGCAAGTTTTAGCTGGGACACACTGTATATACTTGTTTTTCAATTATAAAACCGTTATATAATGATTATATAAAAAATATAGATACGTCAAAACCTGATTTAGTATCAAGTACTAACCTAGCTAATTGATTGAAAGTTATTTGATAAATGCTTATTCTTCTGTCAAATCACAAAATAATAATGATGAACTCTACTTATTCACTCAAAAACAACTATCTGGAGGTCAAAAAATTCAACCCACAAGTTCTTAGCGCTGAAATTAATGTTTGCAATGACATTTCAGTGATTTTCTCTGATCATTTTGGAATTGTATTTTTAACCATTTCATTTTGACGCCCGTTAGCCTCTATGTGCCATCAGTACAGCTGTCGTAAACACTTTCGGATATATCCACATTTCACAGTTAACGACCAATAGAATTTGTTTTTATTATAATTTTCGCTTATCTACTGAACTCGAAATTTGGCATGCATATAAGGTTGGCAGGACAATGCAATTTGAAAGTGTTTATCATCCAAATTTATTCAGTATTGGTATCTAGGGATTTTTGGAAACCTTCAGCATTTCAAAATGATACTGGTTCCAAGATGGCAACGCGTGTGAAGCTTTATGGTCCGAATCGAATATATTCATAAATTGTATCTAGGGGTCATAAACAAAGAGTTTTTGAGCGAAATTAAGCAATTTAGTTTGACGACTTCAAGATGGCAGACGTCTTTTGTGATAAATGGTCACAATATATTTCAAATTTGTTTCATTGGTTTTTCAGAAGGAACTACAGATGCATCTGAGAGTAAAACTTAATTCAAGATTAATTATTATATCTGTAAATCACAGGTTTCAAATCTTTTTCTGCTCTCTGAAATCTGTCTTTGCCTATTTTCGAACTTTTCTTCGTAGGCTCACTCAATTTAGTACTGTCTTCTGATTCATTTTCCAGTGAACTCATAGCTTAACTGTTGATCACTTTTGTGACACAATATTCTCAATATTTTTGTCTTCCTCATGACACTTTTTTTTTCTTCAAGTATGTCAGATATAATATGCTCAACACTATGGATCGAAAAATATAACAATGCATCTTCTTCAACGGTTTTTTGCAGTTGAAAGCTATTCATAGTCAATAAACATCCACAAAACATGCTTGATTTGAATCACAAACAATATACTCTCAAACAACTTTGAGCAGACCAGTCACATCTTTCTGTTGACTCTGATAATTAAAGAACAGGAAGCCATTTAAATATAAAATTGACGATCCCATTTTCAAAGAATGTTTAATTTTTTAATCAATTGGTTTTTTGTTTATTTTGATTTTGATCTTGTTAAAAAAAACATGTCCCCCTATTTCATCATCTAAACATTTTACTCAAAGATAAATACAATAGGAGTGACTTCACTGGCAGTCAGTTATTTCCACAGATCTCATAAAAGAAGTAGATATCTTGGGAATGGAGGTTTGTTTTTCTCAAAGCCTGGCTCTACAAGATTTTTCAATAATTTATTGATAGATGTACATTTTGGGGATAGCTATCCCCATCTTTAGTGTCTAATAGTAATCTATAAAAATCACAGAAAAGGTCAAAACTTTGTGAAATGGTCCCTAATTTCACTATTTTTCTTTACCATGTGAATATTCCCAAATTTGACTATGAATAAAACTCTACTTACGGATGTACTGAGTTGTTTTCATTGTCAGATTTTGAAATATTAATTACTCATAATGAAGAAAAATAAAAAAGTTAAATACAACTAATAAGATAACCTTATAGGTATGTTACGAATTAATTATAATAGTTTGAATTTTATCCAACTCACAGCCATTTCACAAACTTGACTTTTTGTCCTCTTTATAGATTTATATAGACAAAAAAATCTTGAGTGAAACAAACCCTCTTTTCCCTAATCATAACAACTCCACTTCGAGTATGGAGTACTTCTACTATGAAGTAAATATCACTTGGTGAATCATGCCAATACAATGAAAATAACTCTGCTTCCATGGTCGGCATTATTATCTATTCCACGTTCGCATAACTGATTGTAGATCGAATGCATCACAGAAATATAATAAGCACTAGAATGCCACTACATATGTGAGAGATCTCATATAAATGATCCTCATAGCAGGTGATCACCTACCATTTGTATATACGTAAAATATCACAACGTTGCCAAAGTCATTTCTTCCATATATTTTAGATGAAGTACACAAAAGATTGAGTTTGATCAAGACTGGACATTGGGGAAAGCTCGTAAGCTTAGCAATACTGCCATTAATGCGTTTTGTGGCCATAGAGAAAAGAGTAGATTTACTCTCGTGTATTATTTATTAGCACTTCCGTTAGAAAATCGTCAAGTTGCACAACTGATTAGTGTATCTTCGTTTTTATGAACATGATTAGTTTTTTTTAGTTTCATCTTAAATTTTACATTTATAGAGTTTTCTTAGTTATAAATAGTGAACTTAGTTATGCTCGGACAAAATATAGATAACTTAAGTGGCATGGTTCTCTTTTGTAAAAGTGAGGGAATAAATCAAAGAATGATCTACTATTGAATATAATACTTCAATATATTTTGGACACAATCACTTTTTTTTATCATTTATTTAACATCAACTTGTTTCTGCGACTAGGCTTAATACCCACGCCGGTGAGCACATTTTCCCCAACCGGAAATTTTGCCGAATCCTTGGGTGTTTTTTGCAATACTCAAACTTGAGTATGCATTTTTGTATTTCTTTGAATTCTGTATCTTTCATAGCAAATGTTTATAATAAGTATATTATATGAGGATTATTACAATATAGTATTTACATTTCAAGTAGTTTCGAGGATATTGAATAAATGTAATTGAGTCATATTTGTTGTCTATTCTGAAAATTTTACTAATGACAAAAATTAAATCAATGTATCCCAATCCATGTCTGTAGTATATTTGATATTTGAAGACGGAAATAATTCCAAAAAATACAACTTTGTATTCCAAATAATAAATATCATAATATTGAAATTCCTGAGACCGGTCCTGGCGTTATTATTTAATATTCAACCTAACTGGCTATTGCTCAAACTCGGCATATATTAATTAACTACGAATATTGATAATAAGGATAACCTATGTGAAGCCAAAATAATTGAACGATTTTGAAAAACGGGTGCTTATAAATAAGGAATCTGCATGCAGCAAGATTAAGTGTCTCTCTCATACTAGTAGTCATTTTTTAATATGAAAAATGATTGGAGTATGACAAGCTTATGCCATTTGTTGTAAATTCCCACTATGGTAACATAACCACAAAATTGGGCATTGGTTCAAAATGAATCAATTACTAATCAAATTGGATAAATTGATTGATTCATGGTTTTTTGGTCGAAATGTTAAATAAATAACCTAACCTCAAATATTTTAGTTACGTGTCATAATTTAAAAGGTGAGCATGCGCAATGGTTTTTGAGTACTTTCATGAAAGAGGACAGTGTGATTTACTTGACTTTGTCTTATGGAGTGTTGTTAATATTGGTAGTAAATGAATATATGAAACTCGGGTGTAGGTGATTTCTCCTATGGGATTCCATATCATTTAGATTAAACTGGTGTTCTGGTGTTTGTTATAATTTTTTGGTATTATCTATTCTTATACATTTAACAAAGCAAGATGTAAGTTACCCTTTGAGTTCTTACTGCCATTCAGGGCCAGTGGAAAGTATGAAATAGTAAAATAGATGTTTCAGGAGACATTTCTTCTTCTTGGTTGACTCAGACTTAGTTTTCATATAGAAAATAATAATGAAATTTAATTCGCCATCCAAATTGAGCTGGTAATATCATTTCATGAAATCTCTAATGAATGCCTCTAAATCCAATATAATCATTTATTTCTAGTATTTAGCGCCACCACCCTAAAATTGAACGAATGATACACGTGAAAGTGTCGTGCTTTTACTGTATGCCTATAAACAAAATTAATTAGTAAAAACGAATAAACGCAGTTCACTATTGCTATTGCAGATAAATATGTTGTTCAGTCAGAGGTAAAGTCTGTAGGAATTTTCAATACTCATTTGGCATATCCTTCGATTTTTTTCCTGCAATGAAATTGAAACTTGAAGAAATATACAAAATATAACTGGACTATTCTTGACTTTCTGGTCCCCACACACTTTTTGGTAATTTCCATACAACAGGATTGGATCAAGTCATAAAATTTGGGCTGATAGCCTATTAATAGAATCACTGCATCGGCACCGAACACAGTATTGAAGTAAACATTTTAGTAAACTCAGGATAGGAGTTGTATAGTTGAGAACACCAAAACTGATACATTTTCTGACTATCAATACCGACTGAGACTTAAAATTTCACTTGGGATAAAGTCATTCATCCTGGTAACGGAGACTTTTCCGTTTTTATTTCCAAGCATGAAGGTGCCAAATATTCTTATACCAGTACTGCAGCCACAGATTTCAAATCACTAAAATTGATGCAAGGGCAGAGTCAGTCGGCTTCAGAAAAATTCATAAATTTTTTACAGATAAAAAAAAATTAACATTATAAAAATTAAGTAATTTTTTTGTAATATCTTACTGAAAACAACTTTCCCTTGCAACATGAATACCTCACATGAGGTTATCTTGAACGATGGAAGATGGTGACTTAAAGTTTATCTTTAAGTCGCACATTATTCTACATCTGATTTTATGAACACCCTGTTCATATTTTCAAACTAATTAATAAATATTAATAGTTAATCTTTATAACATGAACTTAAAAATAATAATAAATATCAAAATATAAAAGACATTTCAAGGGGTGATGGTACCCCCTTGCTATGAACTATTTATGGATTCTGATCAAATTGGTGACGCTCGAGTCAATATAAATAAATATGTTCAGAATGAGCTGTGTGGGGTGTTCTATAAAAAATATGTTGGTGATTTGTCACTTCCTTTGCCGGGAGAGAAATTCTCCTTCGGGATGGTCATCTGTATTGCATGGCCAAAGCATAAGAAATTTCTCAAATCCTGATGCATTCTTTGCAATTTCGCTTTTGCTTACATTTGGACAATATAGTTTGAATTTTGACTCTGGAATTTTAGAGTAACAAGATTGGTTGATCACATAATCACTCACATTAATAAAAGCTAACGAATGCTTTTGTTTGAATATTTTTTGTTTGTATAAAGAAACGGGGTTATATCGAATGCATTAGCTTGCTTCAGGCATATGGCAGACTGAGCCAAATAACATGCTCAATGAAATATAACAGCACAGGTTTGCCTTCTACAATTTTTTTTTTATATTTCCTTCATGTCACCTGCTAGAATTATCCAATGAAAATTTTGAAAATGGAGAGGGAGAAGCATAAAAATAAAAGTAAACAAAAGAGATGGTTCCCGAAGCTATAAAACAAAAATAATTTGGATAGAATTTACTGAAATCAGCTATTTCACATCTCAGCAATCATTTTGAAAACCAAAATGAGAAAGTCATTTATGTTTTAACTCCAAACATCATATTGATATATACCCACAGTCATTAGTTGTAAAATTTCTGTATATACTATACAGATAATAATATATTTTCATGTTTTTATTACATTTAGTATGTTTTATACAATGTTTGTAATATATTTTTACTGTTATTTATTTTCAATCCTGAATATAAAATTGTGCTTATACATATACATATTGTTATCAATTAAAAATGAAAATGGAAAGGAGTTGTTCTTCAGGCACTCCAGGAATGATTGTCATTATTCGTATTTGATCTAATAATAGTGTTTGAATCATGTACATAAGTACATATTACATGAAATATAACGGAAAATCGAATCACTAGTTTCATTTTCTTCTTCAACACTTCAATAGAAAATGTTGAATTTTCATGTTACTGATTTGTATGGAAAATCGTTTCTTCATGAAAAACTATTGATAGTTAATGAGAATAATACAAAAGGATTTGCAATTCCATTCTCATTCGGAACTTGAAAATAATTATTATAATAAAATGTTTTGTACTTTGCATGTACAAAAAGCATCCACAATATTCATACTTTTGAAATAAAGTTGAAACATGTCATTGATTTGATTAAAAAAAAATGTTTCAATTAGAAAGGAACACTAATTGTTATATTTTTCATCTTCACAGCTTTTTATGACGTGAAAGTAATATTATTTAGGGAATTTAATTATGGTAGGTTTTTGTATTTTGATTTTGTAGTAGGAATTATGGAATATATTTAAAAAACGAACTAAATAGAATCAATACATGATTATAAAATACAAAATATTTCCTAAATTTAAAATTATAAATTGGTTTCTACCCGACTCCCTTAAATATATGAGTTCTAATTTAAAAATCTATCATGTTAAGTAATATTACAAAAATACTACTTCTTGATTTAATTTTTCATTCCTGTTTCTAATTGATCTTTGGTGTCCACTTCAAATGCTCCATTGTAAAGTTTCTTCACATAGTCCTTTCTGCAGTTCAGCTTTTCACTTGGTCTCAAGTGAGCTTGATATACCCCATCCTTCAGAATTCTTACCCCTGTGAATATTTTCTGAAAAAATGAATCCACATTTTTATGCTGATAACTAAGAAAAACTGTAAAAAATATCCCCATGAATTTTACATACATACATTTCTTGGACTAGTATGTTAAAATGCATTTCATCACTTGGGATATTGAATAATTATCAAATAACAAAGTCTATGAACTCAAAAAATTAATGCAGTCTTTTTATTTTCGGTATAATCACTATATGCTGTGTCCCATAAACTTTTCATTTTGGATTTCACAGAAAATTTTATTCCTGCTAAAAGTTGGTGCATTATTCGAAATGTACAATGCATTTTCAAAAAAAAGTTACCAGTGGCCTACCATTTGCAAATATCTGAAAATAAACCGAGACTAAATAAACTAACTTTATTTTTCAAGATATCGAAAAAATTTAAAAGAAATAGTTTCAGATAATGATAATATCTACCCAGATCTAAACTTTCAAGGAAAAAGAACAATATTCATATTTTTAATAATTTAGTGCCCATCCAAAGATAAAAATATAATAATTTCAATTCGTAAATCGATAAAGAGTGACATGCTTGACCCATCAACACCAGCACGATGATGGAGTGAGGAAAAATATCCATCAAAATAATGAAAGAATTTTTTTCATTCAAAATCTACACCTCTTCTGTATTGATGATATTTTAACTCATTTTATTGCTTAAAATGTTACATGTTTTGGCAAGAACATTAAGTGTTGAATGAAACATTTTTTAAGAGCTTTGACTCTCCTTTTTCAATTCATCAACAATACTTATCAATCAAAGCTTGCTAAGGAAAACAAGTGTGCCACAGAAAAGGAACATCAATTAGATAACAGATAACAGGTGATGTTGTATTTATTTAACTTTTTCGTAAACACGTTTTTATGAAATTTGTTCTAGTATTATTAAAACAACTACTCCGAGAGCTAATACTCCTATTATTACTGAATTATACACTAACTACAGTACAAACAAAATAAATAACCGAATATAAAATATAATCAATGTTATTTATTATGTTTTTACTGGTGTTAGTGTAAAATTCACTATACATACCCACCTGTTTAAATGTAACAAAGAATAATTAGGATTTCTAAAGAATAAGAAATGTGTTTTCTTTTTAGTGTATTAACAAATTGCAAATAAACAAAAAATAAATGAAAATCTAACATTAAAACAAACATGAAATAACTTGAATTAGTACATTTAAGTGTGTTATCCGTTTTTCAATATGCACGTAATTGTACGACTTGAAAATTCTGTTATTGAATTCGATATGAAACGTGGAGGATTTCTCCTATGACTTCTCTTACCTTTTGCTCAAGTCAATATTTTGAAATGGCCTGTATTTATAAACTTACATTTTTACATAGCCCCAAAACCAGAAATCAATGGTGCGGTCTTTTTTGGGGGGGGGGGCGTAGAAAAATCCTTTATGGTAGTGTGGGACTCACTCTTAGAGTTTTTGGGTCCCTGGCTTACCCACTAAAAAGCTCTCCAACCAGTTAGCTCATCTGGTCGAGACCTCCTTCGACACATGGGCCTTCTGGCCCATTGTATCTTGCTCCCTTCTAACGCACCCATTCCAGTAATTTCGTGCCCTGCACAAGTTTGTACAGATCCTTTGCTGGGTGTGTGCTGTACGGTCTCGGTTCAAATTGGTTGCCCAAAATTTCTGCGATCCAAAGCCTCGCAGTTGCACAGTATGTGTGATACTGTTTCTGGTTCCTTGCCTCATAATCTGCTGTTAGGTCGCCGTTGAACATTCCCATTTTATTGAGGTGCTCTTTTACTGAAGCATGTCAAGTCATGAGTCCCGTAATTATTTTCAGTTGTTCCCTGTTTAAAGTTAACAGGTCTGCTGTTTTTTTCTTTCACGTGTCTGTTACCTGGGATGTCGTTCCAGTATTGTTTGTGTTTTTCCTGGATCCAGTCTTCTACAGACGCTCGTGCCGTACGCTTCGGTACCCCGAGCGTCTGTCCTGGACCTGGTTTGTTTTCCGATCTTCTTCTAGCGAGTTCGTCGGCTTTTTTATTCCCTGCAAATCCCTGATGTCCTGGCACCCAAATCAGCTTGACGCAGTTTTGTTCTGCTAGAATTGTCAGTTCCCCTTTGCAGGTCCATACCTGGCTACTTAGAGCCTGGCTACTTAGAGCCTGGCTGTCTGAGAGAATGTGGGTATGTTCCTCTACTATTGCTCTCCCATTGTTTTCCTTCACACATTGAAGGATTGCGTAGATCTCTGCTTGGAATACAGAGGTGTGAGTACCCAGTGAGTAACTAAACTCGGTCTTTGGGTTTCTGGCTCCCACTACCCCACCATTCTCAATCTTTGATCCGTCTGTATACCAGATCTTGCCCTGTAGAATGGTGTCGAGTTCTGTGTTGTTCCATACAGCTGTATGGCATGTCAAAGGAGAATTGTTTCGCAATGTGATCTGATCTCATGTCTAGCACGTCGTTTACAATGCTTACGATTCTCATGTGTCCTGTCCCAACATTTATGTTGTCCAGTGTGTTTATCAGTCTGAAGGCACCTAGCCTTGCCTCTCCTTGTATCAACAAGTGAAGTGGGGTCAATCCCAGCAGTGTCTCCATGGCGTTGATTTCATTGCCCTGCTGGTAATGCCTGCGCAGGCAAGTCTTTGCACCTTGCCCAGTTTGGTTTTTAGCACTTCTTTGTTGTGTCTTTGGCCACCACACCAGGGAGGCGTACCTTATGGCCGGTAATACCACCATGTTGTACAGTCAGTGTACCATGAGTGGTTTTAACCCCCATTTTTTCCCAAGAGAGCGTCTCGCCACAATTAATGTGGTCTCCGCTTTTCTGGTCACTTTCGTCAGAGGCTGGTTCCAGGCCAGTTTCGAGTTCAATATCACCCCGAGATATTTGGCCTCTCTTTTGCTCTGTATAGTTTCTCCTCGAAGTTTTAAGGGGTCCCTCTAGTTTTCGTCTTCGAGTGAATGGTGAGTGTTACTATGGTGGCTGTTTGGGGGTTGATGTTCAATCCCTCAAAGTCGGTCCATTTGGTTACCAAGTTTAGGGCCTCTCGCATACGATCCCTAACCATGGTGTTGAATTTCCCCTGTTCTAGGATGACTATATCGTTAGCGTACCCAAGGGTTTTATGACCTTTCTCTTTCAGAGACCCCAGTATTGGGGTTATGTGTATCATCCCATTTCTTAGCAGTGAGTCTATCCAGGCCACGCAGGGTTCCTCGATCCCTCTCCGTCGAAGTGACCTGATGATCGAGTCTATAGAGGTGTTATTGAAAGCTCCCTTCTATGTCTAGAAAGGCCGCTATTAATACCTCTTTGTTTTCCAGCATGTTCTCCTCTGACTAGTTTGTGGGGTGCTGTTTCAGTTGAGCAGCCGGTCCTATAGGCATATTGTTCTCGATGCAGTGGGCTTGCTACCAGTGCACCGTATGCCTATCCACCAGCTTCTCCATAGTCTTCAGTCCAAAGGACATGAGACTCGTAGGTCTTAGGAACTTCGCCGTTTCCTGTCAAGTTTTTCCAGGTTTTGGTATGAAGATTACCCTAATTTCCCTCCATGACTTTGGTATGTATCCCAGGGCCAGGCTGCCTCTGAGTATTTCGCTGAGCCTGCTGTGCAGTAGGTCCGTTCCCTTCTGCAGTAGTGCTGGATGAATCCCGTCCGGTCCTTGTGATTTGAATGGTTCAAATGAGTTTATTACCCATTGTACTTTGTCATAGGTTAGCACTTTTTTCGGTAATGTACCAACTTCCCCTGGAACCCCTTTTCAGAGCCTCCAGTCCATTCTCATTAGCCTGTGTCTGTACTATTTGAGCCCCAGGAAAATGAACCCTAAAGAGTTCCTTTACGGTTTCTTCTCCTGCAGTGGTGTACTCTCCTTGGTCATTTTTAAGAGAGTGTATTGCTTGGTGTTTGTTTTTGGAGAGATTTCTTTGGAGTCCGGCACACTCTTGAGTACTTTCTATATCCTCACAGTACCTCCTCCAGGAGTCTCTCATTGCTTTCTTTAGTGCCTTTTTATTGTTGGTCAGGCGCTCAACATCCAGGTTCATGATTGAATGCTACGCTTTACTCACTTGTCCTAAGAATAGCTATTAATACAGAGAAATAATGTGTTTTTTAATAAATATGTGATTAAATATCTTGGATACAGAAAAGGTGTAGATTTCGAATAAAAAAATTACTTTTATTATTTTGATGGATATTTTTCTACACCCCATCACTGTGCTGGTGTTGATTGGTCAAGTATGTCACCCTTTATTGATTTACAAACTGAAATTATTGTTTTTATCTTCGGATGAAATTAGGGCACTAAATTATAAAAAATATAAATATTGTCTTTTTTTTTTGAAATTTTAGATCTGGGTAGATATTGTCATTCTCTGTAACTATTAGCTCAAACAAATTTCAATCTCTTGAAAAAAAGAGGTAGTTTATAGTCCTTTTACAATAACAAAACAAATGCATGCCATTAGCGTGTGATCGAAATCGGTCAACTGAAATAGCAGGGCCGCATTCAGGACCGTACATGTATAATTCAAAAAATACCATTTTTCTAAATCACTCCCAATTTGAGTTTTGGTGTATTGAAATAGGGGAAAAATGAAACGCCAGATCCTGTAACTTCAACAAATTATAACACTTAACCAAACGATTAAACAATAATAAACAGAAATAAATCAAGTGAAAAATGCCCGAATTTGCATTATCGTAAGTCTGTACCTGTTCAAAACTCCATTGAGAAAGCGTGTCTTGTGGTCTAATCTGCCTGACCAATAGTGCGATTTTCTTCAATCACGTGCGCTGCACGCAACGATCACGTCTCAATCATTGTTGTTGTGTACTTTTCTTTATGGTGAATGGACTATAGTATTGGTCCATTTTCAGATATTGCCAATTTTTTGCTTATCATAACTTTTTGTTCAATTGTACATTTTGAACAATGCAGCAACTTTCATCAGCAAGAATAAAATTTTCTGAGAAATCAATAATACAAAAGTTTTCCATATGTATCCAAGTCTATGGCAGACACTGTATGGCTTGAGATAATACTGGAAATATAAAGAAGAATATCAATATTATTGCAGAATATGCAGAATATGCAGAATATCAAACTGAAATAAGTGATGTATTTGAATGCTAAGAAAAAATGAAATGTAAGAAATAAAAGTGCGAATTTTATGATAATTTCAGGAATTACAACTCTATTCATCAAGAATCAAACGTGAAGGTGGCATTCTCATCTTCGCAGAGGAATACATTGATTGATTCTGATTTTTTTTATTATATAGAGGATTCCCACTTATCCACAGTATCCTTTGTGGTTTATAATGAAAGGCATGATGATGCAATATTCTCTTACCACAGCAATGGGGATGATTTGGGGCTGTGGATAATTCAAAAAAATCTCCAACTTTACATACTGTATAGTCATTTATTTCAGTTTGATGGTTTTTAAAAATATTTGTCATTATGGAATCTTCATTGAACCACAAAACTTCGATTTTGAATCTTAAAACCTAAAATCCCTGAGGTATATATGGTTCAGATGATTATATTTTTGGGAAGGTTTGCCTATGAAATATGTGACCATTTTAGAGAGGAGTTAGTGGCGAGTGGATATATAGGATCACCAGAGATATATTCACCACTACATTCCAATAACATGAATCTACGTGAGAAATGCTGATCACTTGATAGGAATCTTGAAATCACAAATAATTCACTCAGAAGACATCTTATTAGGCTTTGAGGTCACATCTTTATCCACCCTCCTAGGAAGCTCTACAGATAATAAGGAACAAATATAAGCCCGAAAAACATTTCACTTCGATAGAACACTGCATCAAGAACACCTATTTAATTTATGATAAACAATGCCACAAACAATGGGATCACAACATCAAGTTTGAAACTAAACAAAACTCTGGCTGAGATATATGTTGATGAAATTCTCGTGATTTGACCATATAGACATAAAAAACTGTCAACATTTTTCGATCGCCTCAATGAAATCCATCCACAAATAAAATTCACCATGGAATTAGAACAAGCTGGCATTCTTGGACGTTTTAATAAAAACCCACAACATATCCTACATATATATATATATATATATATATATATATATATATATATATATATGAAATGAAAAAAGTACTCTTCGGGTATGGAAATCACAAACATAAACAATTCTTCCAGTTACCAGAGGAATTTACAGTAAATTTTTGTAATTATTCAAGTTTATTTCCTAAGAAAAGAAAATAAGGGAAGTATATTTAGCGTCCTGATTTCCATTGATGCTGAAATTTTAATTCTGTTGTGAGTTTATTTATTTCATAATAAATGGGATATAAGTAATAAAAAATTGGTGGTATTTCAGACAAATTTTTAAATTATAGAAAAAAAAACATTTTTGAGCAGGATTTGAACCTGCGTCCTCTTGATCTCTAGTCATACGCTATACCAACTGAGCTATCGAAAACAAAGGTTACATCTGCGACTCAAAGATCACTTTTTCCTACAATTGAATGTTATCAAATCAAATCAAATATTTATTAGTATCAATACATAAAAGAATTTTTAGACAAGTCAAATATCCTAAGTTAACACTTTAACAAAAGAATATTTAACAATTCACTATAATTGTATTATTATGAATTTATTCATTTCCGCCATTAGTTAAAATTTACAATAAAATAATAGATTAAAATCCATACATTTCTAAAATATTGGGCTTTACCCATTTAAATTTAAAGTAATGACTTTCACAGGTCAGAAAAATTATTTTGGAGATAATCCTCAGGCCCGGTATTTTAACCTCCGGTTATACTAGGAATAAATTAACCAACGGTTAGAATATGCTTTTGGTTAACGTTCATTGATAAGCAAAAGCACATTCTAACCATTGGTTAATTTATTCCTAGTATAACCAGAGGTGAAAATACCGGGCTCAATAGAATGACTAAGTCCCCCCCAATTTAGAATTCCGTAGGACATATGCGATGAGAAGTAACCATGATAGGCTGTCATAAGAGTCGGAAAAATCACATTATGTGCTAGTGCATAAGGTAAATTATTTTTGATAGTCTAACATGTGGATCGCAAGACAGGTCAGTATTATTTTGAAGAAGAGTGAAGTTTTAGCTTTGAGTCTTGGATCTGTAAAGGCTAAGTTGATTTATGACAAACCATTCAAGTAGATTTGAGTGAGTCTCACCCACAATGTCAGCCAAAGGTTCTGTGGGATGATACCTAATTATGTTGGTTGTATCGTCAGCAAAAAGAATGAGCCTGTAGTTATCCTTAAAACTTAACAGATCATTTATGTAAATTAAAAACAAAAGAGGCCCCATCACTGATCCCTGTGGTACTCCATGTCTGATTAGTTGTTTTTGAGATTTTTTGCTGTTGAAATAGACATATTGGTACCGATTTGAGAGGTATGATTGAATTAAGGATACACTCTTGATGTCAAAGTTATAGTGTGATAGTTTTTCAAGCAAAATTGAGTGTGAGACACAGTCAAATGCTTTAGTGAGGTCATAGAAGGAAGCATATGTGTCTAAGCCTTCTTCCAGACCTTCCACAACTAGATCCAACATATTATTAATAGTCAGAGTTGTTGTTTTTTTTGTTGCAGAAGCCATTTTGTCCAGAATGAAATAAGTTATTCTGCTCAAAATAATAGTTTATTTGATCTTTTAAAATTGATTCAAATATTTTAGAAAAAATTGGTAGAAGGGAGATAGGGCGATAGTTAGTAACATTATCTGCAGACCCCTTATTTTTAAATATAGGTATAACTTTAGCATTTTTGAGGTCAGTAGGGAAGATTCCAGCTAAGATGCAATGATTTATCAATTTAGTGAGTGGATAGACTATAATGTTTTTAGTGACTTGACAATTTTGGTACAAATATCAAAACAATCTCTGCTCTTGCTGTTTTTTAGTTTAGAGATTTTCTCCCTAACTTCATTGAAAGTAGTCAGATGAAAGCTAAAGTTATTAGTTTGAGGTATACTTGAGAGATAACTATCAAAAGATTTTTGGGTTACAGGTAGATCTTTTACAATTTCATCAGCAATATTTATAAAAAAATTGTTGAAGGTCTGTGATTTAGTGAATCAGTATGTGTCTTGTTAGATGAAGAGGAGTTATTTTTCAGAATTTTCCACATTGTGATCTGTGGCTTGTTAGAGTTTTTTTATAAAAGAATTATAAGCACTCTTTTTGGTGTTACATATTTCGGCATTATAAGCCAATTTTGCTTGCTCATGGCATCAAGAACAGAGCTCCACCGAGTCTGTGATAACCTCATCAAAATTTCCAAATCGATCTTCAGGGAAGATGCAGGCATCATTGACAAACTGCCACTCCACCTTTTCAATAGTATTATACAGGTGAAAAAGGCCCTCACTGGTTATGGGTCTATAGTTTATTCTAGTTTTAGGTTTTTTGACTGTGTCTTATCAAAATGAAAAATTATACCCCTGTGATCATACAGGTGGTGTAAGACAAGCTCCCTTCTTATTGCAAATTTGACTGTTATATGCAGACCATAGGATTCCAGGAGGTTTTCCAACTCAGCCGCCCTGGAATCACTAGTTGTGAAATGAACATTGAAATCCCCTGAAATAACAATATTTCGAGACAAATTTAAGCTATCAAAAATACATGCCAAGATCTCTAGGAGTTTTTCAAAGTCACCATTGGGATACCTATAAATTGTAATGAATTGGGTACATTAGAGAATCTTGAAGTATTTAAAAACAACGTCAGATTTTTAATAAATGGCCACACCCCCACGATTAGTTTTGTTGTTGGGATGGATTAATGAGGTGGAATGGATATCATACACTATCAGAGGCCATCAATATAATTTCTACCCATCATCCTAGGAAAAATGGATCTTCGAGGCGCAGTTGGAACCTTGTATCTTCGATAGCTCAGATGGTAGAACCTATGACTAGAGATCTAGAGGACGCAGGTTCGAATCCTGCTCGAAGGTGTCCGAAATGCCACATTTTTCCATTACTCATATATATTCACAGATGCTATTTCCCCTTTTCGCAATAAATGGGAAACCCTAATACAGTATGAATTTACAACTGTATAATAACAATATGTATAATTAGTAATAACTATACATAACTAAATATAGAACAATTAAGCGAAATATAACATTTATATCATTACTTATAAGATGATCATTGGAAAGAAACAAACATATAGACATAGGAATTGTGGCAGGTAAATTAATGGTGTCACATCGGTAAATGTCAAACTTTTGAATACCTACTGACTGACTTACAGAAAATATATCGATATGTATATCAGTTTTAGCGATTGGAGAATACCTACCATAGTTCAATTCGTGGACATTAATATGAAAAATATTATGGTTTCTCAAGATACGATTTGGAATATGGAATTGTTTTTTTTCTAATAATTCAGGACAGCTAATGAAACAAAGATCGCTAAATGTTCTTCTGAAGTATAATGTTAAGTTCATTCTCCTTATCATTTTCATTGAAAATGTATTCTTCTTATTGTGTTTATTGAGAAATCATTACCAATACTCAAAATGAAACTCAATATTTGAGAAGCCTTAATGTAAATATTATGAACTAATTATGCCTGCGGCTTTTTCCGCGTGGATTTCGAGAAGGTTATACTTTTTTATACCCTTTTTTTATTCGATTTTTATGAATATGGCACCCTGCTAATATTTCTCGTTCCTCAATGTAAGTTAATTGAAAATAATTCATATTAGTGCAGATGAAATTTTAAGGAAATGTCTTCCCTCAATTCATACATCTTTTCAATAACTACCTACACTTGGATGAAGACTGTAATCAAAATTAGCATCATAATGGAATGCACCAAGATTTAAAGAGGGGTGCAGTGTTCTTCTGGACCACGCAGTGCATACTCGAACGGTTTCCGGTCTTGCTACCCATTACTTGACTGTTTCAGACAAACAGGCTTGAGCATTTCGTACTCGAGCATTTTCCAATCTTGCTCTCCGTTGCTAGTCTGTTTCAGACGAACGGGCTTGAGCAGTGTGTACTCGAACGGTTTAAAGTCTTGCTTCCCATTGTTCGTCTGTTTCTGGGACTTGTGATGCCTTGTTCTTTCGTGTTTGAGGTGTAGATGGAACAATTTCTTATTGTTTGGTTGCCATAATTTATTTGACAACAAAAGTAACACACAAACTGCCGCTAAATTATATGAAATACACTAATTTGAAGAAACGACTGACGCGCCACCTATTGTAAAATGGTTGTACTAATTCAGAAACTTCGCGGGCATGTGCATAACAACTCACCAAAGTTTCAACGCAATTGGATGAATGGTATATAGAAACATATATATATATATATATATATATATGTGGGGGGATTGGCGCGGTGGGTTAGCGTCCGACTCATGATCGAAAGGTCGTGAGTTCGATTCTCGGCCAGGGCAGAAATTTTTCTATTTAATTTGAGAGAATTAAATGTTAAATTTCGTAGCCAGGCCGAGGATGGTCCTCGACGATTCGCTGTTGCGTTCAAATTAACAGTGCTGCTCCTAGGTGGCGTATGGAGTTAGTAACAAGGCCTACCCAGAACACTATGAAATGATACATAAAAAATACTCAACTTGTGACTGGCCGAATGACGAAATGTCAAAGCCAATTAAAAAAAAAAAAATAATATATATATATATAGAGTCCCAAATCCCTCATCCAATGTCATTATTTTCAATGTAGTAGTTGTAGAGGGTTTCAATAAGAAACATCTGCTTGAATGAACTTGAACTTGAATGAAACTGTGAATAAAAATAATCTGGAAGAATTGTTTTTTTCAATTTTCAAATATATTGCCATTTTCAAAAGACATTCTGAAAAAATGAATTTCATATCCATATACTTTTTATGAAAAGCAATTCTATTACATCAATTTTCTTTAAACTGTTAGTTTTTTCAGTAGTATTCTACAGTAACCTGGAGCTTTCATTTTTATATGATGTAATATTACAGAGGCTATTGTATAAAAAGTGACAAGAGTATTTATTTTCAGAAAATGGTTTTTATAGTCATTTACAACATTTATTGATATAAATGTTTTTCTAACTGAAATAGGAAGGCAGCTATCATCCACATACACAGGTTTGATAAACCCCATAAAGTAATCATTAATTATGAAGTAATAGTTTTTATATCATTCAATCTGATAGTGTGGTGTATATTTTATATCAAATACTGTACCTGTTTATCTACAGTAAATCGATGATAACATCCTCCTGGAACAACTAGCAAATCTCCAGGTATAACTTCAATTCGTATCCACTCATCAAATTTGTCGCGGATATCGTAATAACCACAGCCCTCTATGACTAGACGAAATTCATCGTAACTGTGACAGTGTTCCATGTACATTGTATGCAAGTCATTCACATCTAAATTATCCACTAACAGCATACCCCTGTTTTCTCTTTCTTCCATGAGTTTCCTCAATGTCACATCCAGTTTGTAGTTTACAGGATCGATCTGAAATAGAATATGAATGAACAGTACTTCTTTAATTCAGCAATAGCAATTGCTTTATTCCCAAAAGGTTTTTAGAGCAGTCAAAGAATCAACCTGTTCAATAGAGAAATATAAATTTCATTTTGAGATTCTGTATATAAAATTGAAAAACAGAACCTTTATATGACCAGTTATGTATCCTTCTACCTATCTGCTTGTCTTTCGCCAGTCTTTTTTTTCAGATAATACTAACTGTCCCGCATACAGTTAGAACTTTACAATTATTTAACTGAAATTTTTGGAGGGTGAAAGTTTGATATACAATTTTTAATTCTTTGCAATAGGTTATGTGAGGTATCATTCAAAAGGACTAATTGTCAGAATTATAAACGTATTTTTTAGGATTATTTATTTATAATAATAGTAACATCCATAATTTTCTTTTCAACTTCAAGTGAACCTTTGGTAATGATGTTTCTTAAAATCCTGTGACTTTTCACTCTCTCATTTGTGGTACAGAAACCCAAAAATGATGAACAAACACAAAATTATAAGTATAATCATTATTATATTTGTTTTTCGAGTCCTGTGATGATAGAAATATCTTTAAAACATTGAGGACGTTACCACTTGAAAAAAAAAACGGTATATCTTCGACGATCATGTTCCCCAGAACATAAAAATACCTTCAGTTCGAAAGTATATATATATATATATATATATATATATATATATCCTACTAATATTATAAACGCGAAAGTTTGTAAGTATGTTTGTTACTCTTTCACGTAAAAACTACTGGATGGATTTTAATGAAACTTTACAATAATATAGCTTATACATCAGAATAACACATAGGCTACAATTTATAAAGATATTGTGTGAGTTGTCCAAAATATGACGATAAGTGTCAAGTAAGTAGGAAAAAATCTACCATCTCTGCGAGCTATTCTGGCGACGATGACAAACCGAGTGCGCGATACTACGGTACGGTATAAATATATATATATATATATATATATATATATATATATATATATATATATATATATATAAATATATATATGTATATATATATAAATATATATATATATATATATAAATATATATATATATATATATATATACATAAATATACTTGAAATGGGAGCTCACCTTCTATTGGTTGCACTTGGTTATGAAGAAATGTGGTTTTATTGTCACATACTCTATTCCCGTCATCATAGCGTGATGAAATACATACAGGATAAGGGGCTAATGGGATAACGCGAAAAGCAAAAACGGGATATGGGATAACAGAATACCGCTATAATGGGTCAACGGGAAACGGGATAACGGGAAAGGGTAATGGGATAACAGGATAACGGGATAACGGAAAACGGGATAACGGGATAACAGGATAACGGGATAACGGGAAACGGAATGACGGGAAACGGGAAATGGGTGAGGTGGATAACGAGGAAAGGATAAAGGGAAGCTGCCAAAGCCACAGGCATAAGCTAGATAGAAGGAGACAAAGTGAAACATAACAAAAAATATAAATTCACGCGGACGAAGTCGGGGGTATCAGCTAGTATATATATACTATGTATCTATATCTCAGCCAAGTTTGAAGTTGAGTCCGCATAGGTTTAAAATTGCGACTTGTAACATTGAAAAAAGAACAATTTTCCCCTAAAAAGTTTTTCTCTATGATATGATATGAAAATTCGAATGAATCTTATGAAGAGATATGGTCGTTCTTATTTCATGCCCAGTGAGCGCAAACTGAGATGTTTTGCAATGTTGAATGAATGTAGGCACACACTATATATGGACTTCTCAGAGAGATATTTGGGGGGTATTGAAGATATTTACTCACATTAATAGCTTCAAAAACAGGTATGACCAGTATCACTATCGAAGGTATGTCAACATTGCAAAAAAAACAGTCATGGTATACATCTAGGACACTGCTAAAAATTGTAAATAAAATGTTCTAACATAATTAAGGACATATATGAGGTATATATGAAAAATCATGTTAATATAAGAGTACGCAAAATTACTCCCTGACATGAGAATCGCTATACTATAGGGTTGCTTCTAGAAAGAAGCTTTGACCAAGTGAAAATTAATAAGTGACAAGAGTGAAGCGAAAAGTGGTATTCGTAGTGAAGACAATATACAAGTATTTGCTGACTAGTTAGGTACAAAACTAGGGATATTGGGGTAAGCAGCAATGAAAAAGTAAACTCTTTAAGGTTTATTCAAGTTTTCGGAAATGTTTATTTCCATCATCAGGGAGAAACTTTGTTGAGGTTGGTTTCAATGATGTTACTTAAACATATTCATCTAACATAGTGATACAAAAGAAAAAAACGTCCATCAAGGAATAAAACGAAGTTCAAAGTTACTACAACCACATTAGCATTGTTTAAAATTATATAAATATAAATGTGTACTCTATGTGGTGTGACAATAAGTAAAACTCAGTGTCACTTGTCACACCACTAATTTAAGTTTCGTGAATCGTGTTTATTTTGATTGATTACAAGAGTAGTATTGATTAATTAAATCAACTTCAATTTACGTTTCTTCTCTGCAAAAATATTTGAATTTTTTTCTTGCGTGACGTTTTCCTTGACATACTTATTTTCTATATGGAGAAGAGTAGTGCTTGAGAACCTCTTTTTTCCCAGTAGACCTTAGCCACGTCTTAATTCTCCGCAATTGCTGAAAAGCTCCGCTTGCATCTGGCTGAGCTGACTGGAATGACAATTGCAGCTTGGATCAATTTATAGAGATTTGGACAAATATCTTGTTTTGCGTGTTTCCTCAGGACTTCAATTGTAACATCCTTCTCTCTAGCACGTTTTTCATTATTAAACATTCTGCTCCTAAAAGAGTCTTATCAATTGGAAGAATATGTACTCTAGCTTTGTACGTTGTGTATTTGCGGATTTAATTATTTTTGGGACTTCAAAAGTAACAAGTACCTAATTAAATTTAATGCATTATGTAGGTAATAATAAGTATGTAGATTTCTCAGTTGTAGATTATTTATTCAAATTGTTTTTGTGTCAAGTTATTTAAGTGTCCAGCCTAGAATTTCGAATCGGTAACCCAACACTGTTTCGGTACAATGAGTTGAATCATTTCAACTCAATTAATTGATGGGTCTGACTGTCGACCGAATAATTTGAACAAACTCTTGAAACTACATCTCAAAACTGCATGAATGGACTGAGCAGCACTGATGGAAATGATCTGAATAGATGTATTTAATTCTCGTATGATATTCTTATAAAAACATCAGAGCCGTCTTTGTTACACGTGTTTTTTAATTGGTCAATGTTATTCATCTACAACGGCAGGTTAATTCCCGGTAACCCTAGGTAGGTATGTCTATACTCACGCGTAAACAATATTGATGAGTATTTTGTATGTTCTAATTGTAATACTGAAAAAATATGATAGTAACAGAACTACTTTTAGAGTTTAAGTACGTAACATACCCTGATTGTATTGATTGATAATAAAACAATATTTGTGTTCTGTGTCAATTACATAATTCACCCAAGCACAGTAGTTCTAGGAATACAAAACTATTAGTTTATCGAATACATACGCACCTGCAACTAACTGAAGTTAACAGAAACGTAGGCTAAAGCTGAAAATATGCAATGGGGAATTCGCATAAAAAAAACTTTTTCAGCTGAAACTGAGACACAAACCGAAATTTGGTTTCGTTTTCAGTTATAAAAACTAGTTTCGCTCGGACACTATCTAATCTGCTACGTTGATTTCAGGTTTCCAAGTCACCTAGAAGTGGCCTGAAACTTTTTTATTTATTTATTTATTTATTGCAATACATCTTCCAAACAGAACAAGTTCTGGTATAAGGAAGTTAATTGATTGATTACAATTATAAATTTCAACCATTTTAGTGTTGTTACCTTCTAACTGGTATGTTATTTAATAGCTAATTTTTTTTTTTTTTATAATTTGTAGTTTTTAGATATTTTTCTTTCTATATGCCCATCAATAATCTACCTCAATACCAAATTTCAAGTTTTCAAGTGGTCTAGGTTTTTGATCAGTGAGTCAGTGAGTGATAGAAATGGCACTTTTCTGATCTTAATGACTGAAGAACTATAATAGGTTTATTCATGAAATTTGGGATTCTAGGTATTCAAGAGACATGTAGGAAAATTGGAAGTCTTTAGGTCTAATGGTTTTTTGAGTTATGAAGAGGGGGTCGAAAGTAGTTCGAAATGGTTGGTGTAATATACATACTGCCAGTGCGTCGCCGAACTTGGCTGGGACACTGCCGTTTGTCTACATCTTTCGATGATACTATGTATCGACGGGAATATGGCTTGATACAAAATTAACATGGCAAACTCATATTAATAATCTGACAATCAATTTATCAAGGAAAATATATGCTCAGAAAATTGAAAAACGACCTCGGCCAAAATGCCGCTATATCCTATCATGCAATTTTCCATAGTGCAATGATATATGGACTGATAATCTGGGGAATGTCCACAAACATGCAAAATGTGTTTACCATGCAAAAAAGAGCAATTAGAGCAATCGTGGGCATTCAGAGCAATGACTCATGTAAACCATGGTTCATAAAACTTAACATAATGACACTGATATCTGCAAACATATTCTGTTATCTCCTAAATATAAAGGAAAATGACTCCAATCATCCAACAAACGGAGAAAATCACTCCTATAGCACTCGCTATAGAAACGATATACAAATACCGAAACAAAGACTTGAATCAACTAGGAAAAAAGTTTGGGAATTAATCTTTACAACTCATTGCCGACACAACAAAAAAATATGAATTTGATCAAATTTAAACTGACCTTAAGAAAAACATCTCCTAGCCAATGCTTACTATACGACATATCATAATTCAAGTTTGACATTTAATTACGCTGTATATATGTAAATCATCCTAGCTTTTTAAATTATATACTTAAATTCAATTCAATTTAAATTTCATATTGTTTTGTTATGTATACATACTGACCTGTCAAAACACTACGGTGTATGTTAGACCAATAAAAATTATATTCTATTCAACTTGCTTACAAAAACCATCTGATAAGTAATGGAATTGCATAGTTTATTCCTCCTGGAAAGAGACTACAAAAATGCATATCACTTCGCTAGAAGTTATTTCATATGAATATATAAGATATGAGAACAGATTGATTTGTTTGAAAATATGAACAGGATGTTCATAAAATCTTTGCAAAGTGAGATTGCTTCTAGAAAATGTGTTTCCCATTTCTTCCGGTCTTCCTGATCATCGTGGAAGCGTGAAATAGATTTTCGTCGACAACAATGTATTGAAGACCTAGTGAATGCGATGCCTCTCTTCCGTCATTGTTACAAATGATTTCTGAGTACTCTCTTTCGGAAAACATTCGTCTTTGCTTCATTCATCTATATGATAAGATAAGATATTTATTGACCTTCAGATAATTACAAAAAAATGTATAATACAAGTTCACAACATAATTGTGTAGGTACGTCAAAACCACTAAGTAGTAAAGAAAAGAAAAATATAGGTAGTAAAATATGTACAAATATAACAATACAGTTTTCGATCCTAGAAGAAGTGTAAATACATACATAGATTACTATTGTTTCGGACGTCCATCGTCTTAATGTATTTAGAAGGTTTTCACGACGTTTCGAATGCTTGTATCTGCAATCGTCTTCAGGTGAATACTGACAAGTTTAGGTGCTACTTACCAATTTATATGACTGTCGGCGCAATGATGCGTGCAATTCCGCCATGTGCAGCGGTGCGTGTAATTTCGCGCGGTGTGGTGGTGCGTGAAGTTTCGCGCCTCTGCAGCCCGCCAGAAAGAGCAATCAGGGGTTTCCATACGTTCTAGATCTCAACGCTTGGTTGACTAAAGGCGTTATTGGCTTCGATGTAGGCGGCCTCTTTGAACTTTCGTTTGAACCAATGCTCCTCTCTATGTAGAACACTTCGTCGTCCCATAGAACTCGATGGTGCTCAGTCCAGGCGTGGTCAGCGATTCCAGATTTGGATGTTTCTCCACGTTGTGCTTGTGCTTGTGCTCATCCAATCTTACCGATAACGGTCTCTTTCTCTCCAATGTAGGAATCTCCGTATTCACATGGAACTTCATAAATGCAATTCTTACTGATTTCATTTTTGTTGTCAGGTTTGGTCTTGGCCAGGAAACTCCGTAAAGTACTGCCGGATTGGAAGCAGCTCTTGATGTTGAACTTGTTTCCGATCCTTCTGATCTTCTCGGAGACACCTCTGATGTACGGAAGGCAGATCACTGTGCTTTGTTGTTGCTCTTCAGATGTCTTCGTTCTTCGGAGTTGTTTCAATACTTCTTCTAGGAGTTTCTTGGGATATCCTTCGGGGTGATGTGGTTTAATTCGGCATCTAGTGACTTTACATCGTTGCATATGTGCGTTGCTCTCTCTACCAATGTTCTCACGATCCCTCTCTTCGTCGAACTCGGATGGTTGGAGCTGTAACTGAGGTACTGCCCCGTATGTGTCTTCTTTCTGTAGACGAAGGTGCGAATTTCGTTGCCTATTCTCTCAACGTTCACATCGATGAAGGGTAAGGCACTGTTGGTTTCCATTTCCATCGTGAATTTGATCGAATCCCTAATTCTGTTAATTCTTGAGAAGAAATCCTGGAGATGTTTGTCTCCGTGATTCCATATAATGAAGGTGTCATTCACGTACCTTAACCACAGTTTTGGTTTGTATTCTGCCTCCCGTATAGCCAATTCCTCGAACCACTCCATGTATATGTTGGCGATGATTGGAGAAAGGGAAGATCCCATCGGGAGTCCGTCGACTTGAGAGAAGAATCGGTCCTTTTCCTGGAAATATGAGTTCTGTAGGCAGCACTGCAGTAATTCCAATATTGCGTGGGTAGGAAGGTCAGCCCTCTCGTGCAGCTGGTCATCCTCTTCGAGTTTCCTTTTGATGATACTGAGAGATTCCTCTATAGGGACATTGGTGTAAAGGCTCTCCACGTCGAAGCTGATGAAACAATCTTCTGGTCCAAGTTCAACATCTGTGATGGTGTCAACGAAGTGCTTGGAATTCTTGACGTATGAACTGCTATTTCCTTGTAAGGGTTGTAGTATCGGTAGGAGGTATTTCGATAACTTGTAGGTTGGTGAGTTCCCTGAGCTGGTGATCGGTCTCAGTGGCATGTCTGCTTTGTGGATTTTCGGAAGCCCGTAGAGATGCGGTGGTTTGCTGTAGTGTGGCGTTAGATGTGATCGTTCGTTGTCTGGAATGAAGTGTTGGAATTTCCTCAGAGTGTTGTAGATCTTCCTTTCTATAGTGGGTGTCGGATCCTTCTTCAACCAGTAGCAGAATGAATCCCATCCAGGCAGAAGAGTTCAGATGGAAAGTGAGAGAGACACTCGAGAAGAAGAGAAATCCCCGGAGTAACATCACTGCAGGGGAACAGAAGACCCTAAAAATTCTACAAAAGGATTCATCCATAGAGATTCTTCCAGCCGATAAAGGAAACGCCACGGTTATCATGGACACCACAACATATGATGACAAGATAGAGTCGTTACTCCACACAGGGAACTATAAACTCTTAAAGAAGGATCCGACACCCACTATAGAAAGGAAGATCTACAACACTCTGAGGAAATTCCAACACTTCATTCCAGACAACGAACGATCACATCTAACGCCACACTACAGCAAACCACCGCATCTCTACGGGCTTCCGAAAATCCACAAAGCAGACATGCCACTGAGACCGATCACCAGCTCACGGAACTCACCAACCTACAAGTTATCGAAATACCTCCTACCGATACTACAACCCTTACAAGGAAATAGCAGTTCATACGTCAAGAATTCCAAGCACTTCGTTGACACCATCACAGATGTTGAACTTGGACAGAAGATCGTTTCATCAGCTTCGACGTGGAGAGCCTTTACACCAATGTCCCTATAGAGGAATCTCTCAGTATCATCAAAAGGAAACTCGAAGAGGATGACCAGCTGCACGAGAGGGCTGACCTTCCTACCCACGCAATATTGGAATTACTGCAGTGCTGCCTACAGAACTCATATTTCAGAAGGACCGATTCTTCGTCGACGGACTCCGATGGGATCTTCCCTTTCCATCATCGCCAACATACATGGAGTGGTTCGAGGAATTGGCTATACGGGAGGCAGAATACAACAAAGCTTGTGGTTGAGGTACGTGGATGACACCTTCATTATATGGAATCACGGAGACAAACATTCCAGGATTTCTTCTCAAGAATTAACAGAATTAGATTCGATCAAATTCACGATAGAAATGGAAACCAACAGTGCCTTACCCTTCCTCGATGTGAACGTTGAGAGAATAGGCACGAAATTCGCACCTCCGTCTACAGAAAGAAGACACATACGGGCAGTACCTCAGTTACAGCTCAACCATCCGAGTTCGACGAGAGAGGATCGTGAGAACATTGGTAGAGAGAGCAACGCACATAGCAACGATGTAAAGTCACAGATGCCGAATTAAACCACATCGGGATATCCAAGAAACTCCTAGAAGAAGTATTGAAACAACTCCGAAGAACGAAGACATCTGAAGAGCAACAACAAAGCACAGTGATCGCCTTCCGTACATCAGAGTGTCTCCGAGAAGATCAGAAGGATCGGAACAAGTTCAACATCAGAGCTGCTTCAATCCGGCAGTACTTTACGGAGTTTCTGGCAAGACCAAACCTGACAACAAAATGAAATCAGTAAGAATTGCATTTATGAAGTTCCATGTGAATACGGAGATTCCTACATTGGAGACGTTATCGGTAAGATTGGATGAGCACAAGACAAGCACAACGTGGAGAAACATCAAATCTGAATCGCTGACACGCTGGACTGAGCATCATCGAGTTTATGGGACGACGCAAGTGTTCTCATAGAGAGCATTGTTCAAACGAAAGTTCAAGAGGCCGTCATCGAAGCAATAACGTCTTTAGTCAACCAGCGTTGAGATCTAGAACGTAGGAAACCTGATTGTTTTGGCGGGCTGCAGAGCGCGAAATTACGCACCAACCGCGTGAAATACGCACCGCTCACATGGCGGACGATATTGCCGACAGTCATTAATTGGTAGTAGCACTAAACTTGTCAGTAGTTCACCTGAAGACGATTGCAGATACGCATTCGAAACGTCGTGAAATTCATTAAGACGATGGACGTCCGAATTTGAAGGTTGTAGACGATGTGGTAACTTGATTACTATTGTTTCGGACGTCCATCGTCTTAATGAATTTCAAAGGTTTTCACGACGTTTCGAATGCTTCTATCTGCAATCGTCTTCAGGTGAATACTGACAAGCTTAGGTGCTACTTACCAATTTATATGACTGTCGGCGCAATGATGCGTGCAATTATGCCATGTGCAGCGGTGCGTGTAATTTCGCGCGGTGTGGTGGTGCGTGAAGTTTCGCGCCTCTGCAGCCCGCCAGAAAGAGCAATCAGGGGTTTCCATACGTTCTTGATCTCAACGCTTGGTTGACTAAAGGCGTTATTGGCTTCGATGTAGGCGGCCTCTTTGAACTTTCGTTTGAACCAATGCTCCTCTCTATGTAGAACACTTGCGTCGTCCCATAGAACTCGATGGTGCTCAGTCCAGGCGTGGTCAGCGATTCCTGATTTGGATGTTTCTCCACGTTGAGTCCATTTCTTGTGCTCATCCAATCTTACCGATAACGGTCTCTCCAATGTAGGAATCTCCGCATTCACATAGAACTTCATATATTGCAATTCTTACTGATTTCATTTTTGTTGTCAGGTTTGGTCTTGGTCAGGAAACTCCGTAAAGTACTGCCGGATTGGAAGCAGCTCTTGATGTTGAACTTGTTTCCGATCCTTCTGATCTTCTCGGAGACACCTCTGATGTACGGAAGGCAGATCACTGTGCTTTGTTGTTGCTCTTCAGATGTCTTCGTTCTCCGGAGTTGTTTCAATACTTCTTCTAGGAGTTTCTTGGGATATCCATTCCGGTGGAGGTCTTCTCTGATGTGGTTTAATTCGGCATCTAGTGACTCCACGTCGTTGCATATGTGCGTTGCTCTCTCTACCAATGTTCTCACGATCCCTCTCTTCGTCGAACTCGGATGATTGGAGCTGTAACTGAGGTACTGCCCCGTATGTGTTTTCTTTCTGTAGACGGAGGTGCGAATTTCGTTGCCTATTCTCTCAACGTTCACATCGAGGACTGCACTGTTGGTTTCCATTTCCATCGTGAATTTGATCTAATCCCTGATTTTGTTAATTCTTGAGAAGAAATCCTGGAGATGTTTGTCTCCGTGATTCCATATAATGAAGGTGTCATCCACGTACCTCAACCACAGCTTTGGTTTGTATTCTGCCTCCAGTATAGCCAATTCCTCGAACCACTCCATGTATATGTTGGCGATGGTTGGAGAAAGGGAAGATCCCATCGGGAGTCCGTCGACTTGAGAGAAGAATCGGTCCTTTTCCTGGAAATATGAGTTCTGTAGGCAGCACTGCAGTAATTCCAAATCTGGAATCGCTGACCACGCCTGGACTGAGCACCATCGAGTTCTATGGGACGACGCAAGTGTTCTACATAGAGAGGAGCATTGGTTCAAACGAAAGTTCAAAGAGGCCGCCTACATCGAAGCCAATAACGCCTTTAGTCAACCAAGCGTTGAGATCAAGAACGTATGGAAACCCCTGATTGCTCTTTCTGGCGGGCCGCAGAGGCGCGAAACTTCACGCACCACCACACCGCGCGAAATTACACGCACCGCTGCACATGGCGGAATTGCACGCATCATTGCGCCGACAGTCATATAAATTGGTAAGTAGCACCTAAACTTGTCAGTATTCACCTGAAGACGATTGCAGATAGAAGCATTCGAAACGTCGTGAAAACCTTTGAAATTCATTAAGACGATGGACGTCCGAAACAATAGTAATCAAGTTACCACATCGTCTACAACCTTCAAACATACACATACATATATATATACATAGACATATACACATACACATATATATACATACATACATATATATATATATATATATATATATATATATATATATATATACACATAAACATATATTAGAAATAAAACTAGGCTATCAATAAAGCCATAAGACTGAGAAGGAAATATTATATCCATACATGGAAGAAGACATCTTCAATAATATGAAGTGGATTTGCGAGCAGTGATTTTTTCACGTGGTGTTTAAATTTTTTTATTGTGAAAGACTTCCACTCCGCCGGTATAATTGAGGTTGTACAGTTTAATTGGTAGATAGTCTGTTTGCTTCATTGTTTTGGAGTAGTTCACTCGAGGCAGTCTATACAGTTCTTTGTTGCAAGTATATTTCCGTAGTATTCGCATTTTTATTTTTGTGTATCCATAAGATGGCTTCTGTGATATACAGGGTGATTCAAAAGTACTTTGACAAACTTCAGGAGGTGATTCCTCACAATATTCTAATATGAATTGTCCAAATAAATATATGTCCGGAAACGCTTCGTTTACAGGGTTTTAAAGTTTTATTTTCATTTTTTTTAAATAACTTTCGAAATACTGACCTTAATTAAACGAAAATTGGTATTGAGAGGTTTTGTTTTTTGAGGTGTCGAATTCGAACCTGATGTTATCATTGTTCTTACTCGTAGGGGGCGCCACCTACACGTCTTTTTATTTTTTGAAAATTCATAACTTTTTTGAGCGTACTTCTAGCACATTTTTCAATAAAAAAATCAATTCCTCTACGTTAGAAGTCGCTATAAGCAACCTTTTTCTAGATATTTGGACTTGAAAATTTCAAGTCGATTATTTGATAATCAATGCGTGTTGAAGTTATTACCATTATTTTGCATTTTTCTCAAGAATGCTTAGGAAATGAATTTGACGTTTAAGTAAGTAGTTTTAGTAATTACATATTATGTGACAGTTAAACGTTTTGTTGTTTTGTTGAAGTTTCTGTAAGTTTTAAAACACTAATTTTGAAAAAAATGGATTATTCAAACAATAATGCTCATTTAGCCGATATGCATTTTGTTTATGGCCTTGCGGATGGCAATGCGCGCGAAGCAAGACGTATTTACCAGGAGCGATTTCCTAATCGAGTTCTGCCTTCAGCTCCAACATTTACCAGTCTCCACCGTCGTTTGGCAGAAACAGGTAGCTTTAAGAGGGCAGCTGATATTATTGGAAGACCACGAGCAGTCCGAACCCCAGAATTGGTAGAAGCTGTTTCGAACGCTCTCGAGGAGAATCCAGAAACAAGTACAAGAATAATTGCTGAAGCTCTCAATTCTACTCAGTCCACATCAGTTTGGAGAATTATCCACGATCAACAATGTTATCCATATCATATTCAAAGGGTACAATCTTCTGTCACGAGACTTTCTCCAACGCATTACTATGTGTCAGTGGTTTTTGAGAAAATTGGCAGGAAATCCTCAATTTTTAAAATATGTACTCTTCACGGACGAGGCAAACTTCTCCCGAAATGCTATCACAAACTTTCATAACAACCATGTTTGGGCTCTGGAAAATCCGCACGCAGTTAGTGAAAGACATTATCAGTATCAATTTTCTGTAAATGTATAGGCGGCAATAATTGATAATTACTTGATAAGTCCTTTCTTTCTTCCGTTCCGACTGAATGGCGCAACTTTCAGAGACTTTTTAGAAAATGAATTGCCGGGACTACTTCAGAATGTACCATTAGAAATTCGTATCCGCATGTGGTTTATGCATGATGGGGCTCCGGCCCATTTCCTCAACACTGTCTATCCAAATCGATGGATCGGTAGGGGTGTAGAAGAACCTAACCAGGCGTGGGCACCAAGGTCCCCAGATCTAAACCCGCTAGATTTTTATTTTTGGGGACATTTGAAGTCACTAGTTTATAAAACTCCATCATACGAAAGTTATATCCTGTTATGTTTCCTACTCCCAAACGTCATTGCTAAATTTGTTATAATCATTTAAAAGCATTTTTTTAATTTTTTATCGTTTTTGACTTGTAACTTGAAAACTAATGAAGCAATCTCGATGAATTGTAGATAATTCAAATGCAAAGAAAATGAGCTTTAGCACAACTCGATCGCATTATCAGTAACGTAGGAAAACCGGAAAACCCGAAAAAAATCAGTTTTTTTTAAACTCATAATTCCGACACTTTTTAAGTTGTAGTGCAAACTTTCCACGACATAATAGTGATTAATATGTACTTCATGTGTGAAAAATTCTGGCGCTGTCGGATCATTAGTTTTGGCATAATTGTAATCTGAATTTTTTATTGCACTTTATTGCAACAGACCTGGATGCGTCATAATTGGTCCGATTCCAATTTTTCAAAAAGATTTCGAGAGTAGAAGAATAGTACTACAAAACGTATATTCTCATTTTGGGTTAAAATGCTGCAAAACAGGTGAAAAATACTTGTAAACATGATCGAAAATGGGAGAATACGTGAAAGCGGCTGAGTAGTGGGGGCAGAGCAGCAGTCGCGGGGAAGCGTATGTATAGCAAGCAATACAAGCGCGCTGCGCCCGATATGAATATGCTGCTCTGCTCCCACTCCTGAGCCGTTTTCATGCACTCACCGGTTTTCGGTAATGTTTGCAAGTATTTCTCACATATTTCGCAGCTTTTTAACGCAAAATGGGAATAGTCATTCTGTAGTACTATACTTCAACTCTCAAAATCTTTCAGAAAAATTGAAATCGGACCACCTATGACGCATCCAGGTCTGCTGCAATAAAGTACATTGATTCTCTACAATTCGTCCATTGAGAGTATCGCGATTGCTTCATTAGTTTTCAAGTTACAAGTCAAAAAAGATTTAAAAAAATGCTTTTAAATGTTTATAACAAATTTAGCAATGACAGTTGGGTGTAGGAAACATAATAGAATATAACTGAACGAACCGTCTTTCGTATGATGGCACAGTCGGTTTCCTGGTAGTATTTTTGTCACGAAAAAATCTATATTGATTGGTCTATAAGGGCATGATATATCATTCTCAGGTGTGGTAGGTATAATATTTTTATGAATTTATGTATCAAGATCTATGATACTGTTACAGATTCCATTCAACATGATAATCCCAATGTAAATGATTGTCTATTGTAATACCAATTTTTTTATATTTTCAGAATTGGTATCATTCTGATTTTTGTGAATCAATTTTTCTATTTACAATAGTCGGACAATAACATTTTTATGAATATGTCTCAAATATTTCACGTGTAAATTACAGATTTGCATGATTCCGGCAGTAGATCCCAATGTAAGTATATTAATTATTGGAATTTGAAGAACATCGGTTCGCACTTTTTGGTTAATTGGTTTTACGACAAAGTTTTAAAACTGTTATTCACCAAACTAATGCGGATATAATTCAATTTGAATTAAAATAAAAATCTTAATTTTTATAAGAAATTTATTATCTGCAACCAAAATATGCCTAAATACGCGGAGACGGTCAAAAAGAAACAAAGTATTAATAGTAACATTTCGATTATTCTTCAGTACAAAATAGGTAGGTATTGAATATTCGTAGATAGGGGGGATAATGACTGAAAAAAGTTATATACCTCTACTTATAGGTACAAAAAACATAAGTTGTCACGTGTTTTTCTAGAGTTCGAAATAATAACCCTCAAATCCCTAGAAATTCACGTTATGACAACAGAATATTATTCAGGAAATATGTTCCTTTCTCTTTTTAAAATCTCTGGCGCCAGATTTTATAGTGGTTTTCTCCATGCACTAGGGTAGCAACTAGCAATAGATGGAGATACGGTACGTCCAGGGGACTCGTATTTTGACACTTTTTTTTTAATTCTTCAAAATAATGTATGCTTTGAATACTATTTTTGGAAACTGGACACCGTTTGCATTTAGGTTCCCCCGGGGAACAGACAGACATCAATGTTTTGTTTAACTCTAAACCTTAGTTTCGTATCTCTTCTGAGCTACTAAAAAAAAATTTGTATGAAATGGGAAAAGTTTTTCACAGCGTGTAATAAGTATTAAATTATCTGGTATATTCAATTTGAATTTATGGTTTTTCACAACAGTCTTCAGATACAAATATAGTTTTTGCTGTCGACCTTCAAATAGGGGTATAATATATAACCCTAATAAGGTGGAATTCTTAGATAGGTCCGTTGTTTGTAACTCGGTATTACTTCAACTTTTTAATAGAAAAACGATTTCTCGTCTAACACGGTTAGTTGACCGACTCAGAAAGTGATTTTTCAAGTTTATTGGCAATTAATCTTGCTTTCCCGAATTCACCCCTTATTAATTCCAAAACAATTGAATAACACGTTCCACTCGGCTATTACCTGAGTTTCACGTTCGCAATAATCCCGGCTGTGATACTTTTTCTTAGCTCCTCGAGCTAGGCTCTTTGGGTACTACTAAATAATTCTTTTAACAAGATTTATATATTTGGGTTTTTTACAGTGGTTTTTGCTCGGCGATTTCCCTGAGCTCAAACAACGTTAAAAACTGGGCGTGGATACAGACGACAAAGCATCACAGATAAAATAACTATCATCCCCTCAATGAAACAATAAAACGCTTAATTACCAAATCACCCTCTCGAATCATGAAAATAATATTATTACGAAAACTTCTAGAGTAGGTCTAGAGATTGTAAATCTCGCAAACTTTTACTCTGCACGTATTTTTCGGGACAGTTTTAATTTGTTTTATATCTCGCGACCGTTGTTCAAATTTGGTTAAGCCCTGAATTCGAACAACGGGGAAAAACTGTTGTTATGTAATTCTGTTATACGTCAGTGGCTTGAATTCGGAGTTTTCCCTGAACTCAAAACAATGGAAAACTGAAATTTAAAATTTGAAGTGATATAAACCTCCGCGTCAGTTGTTTGTATTCGGCGTTTTCCCTGAACCCAAACAAACTGAGAACATAACTTAACAATTATTAGGGCGACAAATCTGTGTACTACTTGTGGAAGATTTTCCTCGACAAACACCTGCAAGAGCTTGTATGATGATTTTACTCGCAAGGACACCAATATTTGTTTCAAAGAAAAAAAAATTACATTACTCAACTTGGCAGTCGAAATAAATGATAAAGGTTTGACCTTAACCCAAACAACAAATTATTAGGGTTTCAATATTACCCTGAGCTGAACTGTGTAGATAACAGAAAAAAAAAAAAGGGCGTATTGCAGCAAATGAACCAGTCAACCGATTTCAAGAGAATTTCAGTTGTACCAATTAAAAATAAAATAACCCAATATTCGCACTGTAGTCTTCTGACCAACTTAAACTCCACGGTAAATGATCGAACAGATGAAATAATAATAATGCAGAAATAATATTTAAATTCAACGGTAAATAATCGAACAAATGAAATTATGATAATGCAGAAACAATAGTTAAATTCCACGGCAAATAATCGAACAGATGCAATAATAATAATGCAGAAATAATATCTAAATTCAACGGTAAATAATCGAACAAATGAAATAATGATAATGTAGAAACAATAGTTTAAATCCACGCTAAATAACTGAATAAATAAAATAATAATAATGCAGAAATAATCTTTAAATTCACGCAAATAATTGGACAAATTAAATAATAATAATGCAGAAATAATAAACTTTCGAGTGCCTCAGCACAAGGACAAACCAAGCTACGTTAATTCCAGTAGCTTTGGGTAGGCACATTCATTTTCTAAGATAGGAATAACATATTGTATTGAATATTCGTAGATAGGGGGGATAATGACTGAAAAAAGTTATATACCTCTACTTATAGGTACAAAAAACATAAGTTGTCACGTGTTTTTCTAGAGTTCGAAATAATAACCCTCAAATCCCTAGAAATTCACGTTATGACAACAGAATATTATTCAGGAAATATGTTCCTTTCTCTTTTTAAAATCTCTGGCGCCAGATTTTATAGTGGTTTTCTCCATGCACTAGGGTAGCAACTAGCAATAGATGGAGATACGGTACGTCCAGGGGACTCGTATTTTGACACTTTTTTTTTAATTCTTCAAAATAATGTATGCTTTGAATACTATTTTTGGAAACTGGACACCGTTTGCATTTAGGTTCCCCCGGGGAACAGACAGACATCAATGTTTTGTTTAACTCTAAACCTTAGTTTCGTATCTCTTCTGAGCTACTAAAAAAAAAATGTGTATGAAATGGGAAAAGTTTTTCACAGCGTGTAATAAGTATTAAATTATCTGGTATATTCAATTTGAATTTATGGTTTTTCACAACAGTCTTCAGATACAAATATAGTTTTTGCTGTCGACCTTCAAATAGGGGTATAATATATAACCCTAATAAGGTGGAATTCTTAGATAGGTCCGTTGTTTGTAACTCGGTATTACTTCAACTTTTTAATAGAAAAACGATTTCTCGTCTAACACGGTTAGTTGACCGACTCAGAAAGTGATTTTTCAAGTTTATTGGCAATTAATCTTGCTTTCCCGAATTCACCCCTTATTAATTCCAAAACAATTGAATAACACGTTCCACTCGGCTATTACCTGAGTTTCACGTTCGCAATAATCCCGGCTGTGATACTTTTTCTTAGCTCCTCGAGCTAGGCTCTTTGGGTACTACTAAATAATTCTTTTAACAAGATTTATATATTTGGGTTTTTTACAGTGGTTTTTGCTCGGCGATTTCCTGAGCTCAAACAACGTTAAAAACTGGGCGTGGATACAGACGACAAAGCATCACAGATAAAATAACTATCATCCCCTCAATGAAACAATAAAACGCTTAATTACCAAATCACCCTCTCGAATCATGAAAATAATATTATTACGAAAACTTCTAGAGTAGGTCTAGAGATTGTAAATCTCGCAAACTTTTACTCTGCACGTATTTTTCGGGACAGTTTTAATTTGTTTTATATCTCGCGACCGTTGTTCAAATTTGGTTAAGCCCTGAATTCAAACAACAGGGACAAACGGGTGTTATGTAATTCTGTTATAAGACAATGGCGTAAATTCGAAGTTTTCCTGAACTCAAAACAATGGAAAACTGAAATTTAAAATTTGAAGTGATATAAACCTCCGCGTCAGTTGTTTGTATTCGGCGTTTTCCCTGAACCCAAACAAACTGAGAACATAACTTAACAATTATTAGGGCGACAAATCTGTGTACTACTTGTGGAAGATTTTCCTCGACAAACACCTGCAAGAGCTTGTATGATGATTTTACTCGCAAGGACACCAATATTTGTTTCAAAGAAAAAAAAATTACATTACTCAACTTGGCAGTCGAAATAAATGATAAAGGTTTGACCTCAACCCAAACAACAAATTATTAGGGTTTCAATATTACCCTGAGCTGAACTGTGTAGATAACAGAAGAAAAGAAAATATAATGGGAATTACTCATAAAATCACCAAATATTCGTATTGCAGCAAATGAACCAGTCAACCGATTTCAAGAGAATTTCAGTTGTACCAATTAAAAATAAAATAACCCAATATTCGCACTGTAGTCTTCTGACCAACTTAAACTCCACGGTAAATGATCGAACAGATGAAATAATAATAATGCAGAAATAATATTTAAATTCAACGGTAAATAACTGAATAAATAAAATAATAATAATGCAGAAATAATCTTTAAATTCACGCAAATAATTGGACAAATGAAATAATAATAATGCAGAAATAATAAACTTTCGAGTGCCTCAGCACAAGGACAAACCAAGCTACGTTAATTCCAGTAGCTTTGGGTAGGCACATTCATTTTCTAAGATAGGAATAACATATTTTGCCAGACCGGAATCAATAGAAACCCCAAATAGTCAGGGACGTACCAAAGTTATGTCAAGTTTCTTTAGCCTTTCTTAAAAACGGAGTAAAAAAAAATGCTTCGTTACAAAGTATTTTTTTTTCATTCAAAATCAAACAAAAATACAAAATTTAATAAAATAAAAAAAAACATATACTTATAAGTAGGTACAAAAACAAAGATTTCTTTCGTTAAAATAAAAATCACAAAATGAAATCCAGTCTCCTGTGTTTCTTATTTGAAAACCTTTCAATAACATTTAAAACATGTATTTGCACATCTCTATGAACATGAAGTAGAGCTAATCCAACCAACTGCTCCAGTTAGGTACATCGGTGATCGCAGTCAAGTTTTCAATTGCTTCAAAGAAGAAAAACTTAGTTCAGCGGATGCCACACTAACTAGCAATGTATTTAAAATATGAAGACATTTTTTTATCAAGGGAAATATGTTAGCGTCACAAGATTTAAAAAGAAAAACAGTTTGAAAATTCAAAAAAATGTTACTATCAGCTGAACACTTGAAAGAGTGTAATTCCGTTGGAAAATAATGTTTTTATTGAATTTTGATAATGTGAGGCTATTATTAATTAAGTAATTTTTTTGGAACCGTTGATTTTATTAAAAACCGAATAGTTGTTCACCGAATGACTCCATATTTTTTTGCATCCTGGAGCACATTTTACATGTGTACGCTATAAAATTGTTTAAAAGACTTATCGCCATTTTTTTTCAATGATATTACACATTATTATCAGTTTTATAACTGACAAAGGCATTTTACAACATTAAAAAACGATGAAAAATTGTTTTTTTGCATTATGTTGCTAAGAGTTTATTATGATTCAAACAAAATAAAAAAATTCTTATTTTTTGGTTAATTGCTTATAATATTTTTGTTTATTATTTAAATAATACATTAAGATATTTTTTTTCTTTAAAATTAATAATTGGTCATTCTCTACCTAATAAGTTTTTTTTATCAATAATGTAATTGTTTATTTACTTAACAATTAGTTATAAACAAACTTTGATTGATATTATTTTTTTATAATCATAATAAACTCTCAACAACCTAATGCAAAAATACAATTTTTGAAAAATATTCAACTTTCCCATTTGTTTATAAATATTTTATAAACAAAAAGGTATTTTTTTTTAAAAAAATTTTAAAAACTGATAATAATGTAAAATACCAATAAAAAAATATTGACAATATTTACTCAATTTCTCATATTTTTTTAATTTAAAAATTTATAATTAACAAAATAATCAACTTTTAAACAATTTCATAGCGTGATATTATTGAGTACACATGTAAAATGTACTCCAGGAAGCAGACATATTATGGAGTCATTCTGTGAACAATTCGGTTTTTAATAAAATCGGCGGTTCCAAAAAAAACTAAACAATTAACAGTAGCCTCACATTATCAAAATGAAAAAATGAAAATTTTTTTTCTAACGAAATTACATTCTTTCAAGTGTTCAGATGAAACTATAATTATTTTGAATTTTTAAATCCATATTTAATAGTATAATGTTTTTGTGCATTGCTCTCTCGAGAGGTGCTGTACTCCTGCATTAACGCCCACGCAGAGCCCTATTTTCAATGTTGAAATTCTGAATTAACAAAATAATCAACTTTTAAACAATTTTATAGCGTAATATTATTGAGTACACATGTAAAATGTGCTCCAATAAGCAAAAAAATTATGGACTCATCCTGTGAACAATTCGGTTTTTAATAAAATCGGCGGTTCCAAAAAGACTACTTAATTAACAATAGCCCTCACTTTTCTTGACATGTTTTTGGGTAACCTTCCACAGTCTGAAAATGAAAATATGATCAGGAAAATCTATACAAGTGTAGAAAGGGCAAACTAATTAGTTCACCCCGATAAGTTATTGCGTTCACCAAATTATATTTCCTATAGAAAAATGATTCAATTAGTCAATAATTTGCCGTTTTCTGAATTTGCCTATCAATTTTTTTTTTTTTTATTAAAAATATACTTCTCTATATAGTTTTTGCTTGACGTTTCGGGGACTATATCTGCCCCCGTTCTCAAAATCTTCTAAATCTCCTTTAATTGTTGTAATAATTTGGATTTTTTCTCGCAGAGTCTTTTTCGCTTTTTTAACTGACGGATGTCAATTGAGATCTGCCAAAAAAGTTTGAGAGTGACGTATTGCTCATTTGATATATGGGGTGTTGTTCAGATCAGTTTATTAGCATTCTACCATATCTCACTTCCTCTCTGAGTAGAGGTAACCATGTATGATCCATTTCAACAGAATTTGTTGAAAAGCAGTTGTTATTGGAAAGAAGAATACAGGCCGTTTCTTTCAATTTTCTCCTCTCTTGATGTGGTTCTTTCATCAAGATTTTTGTCCTATTCCATTCAATCGTATGATCGCCATTGGATGTGAGGATATGTTCTGCAATTTTTATCCGGTTATTTTCGATTTCTGATGTAACTCTGATGTTCACTTTGGCGCACTTCCAATGGTCTTGACGTTTCACCTATATAACTATCACCACACGAACAAGGTATGTTGTAAAACACAGTTTTTGGTACTTTCTTCTGCGTTTTTTGGTTTTGTTTGTGTTAGTATAGATCTTAGTGTGTTTGTTGTTCTAAATGATGTTCTCACATCATACCTATGTCCAATTCGTTTGATCTTTTCAGATAATCCGGGGACATAAGGTATTATGTTGGTTGTGAAATGTGTAGGTGGTGGGAGTACTCCTGTTGGTTGTGTTAATTGGTTGTTTGATGGATTTTTGTTTTCAATGTCAGTGATTGTTTTTTCCACAAACTGATCCGGATATGCATTTTCCTTGAGAACAGATTTTATGAGGTTTATTTCTTCCTGTAGATTCTGGTTGGAATTGCAAACTGTTTGGGCTCGATTATAGAGACATTTAACTATGCCTTTTTTCACACTGGCATGATAGTTTGAGTTGTAGTGTAGATATCGATTGGTATGCGTCTTCTTTCTGTGTACAGATGTTTCCATTCGGGATGATGATTTTTGTATCATGACATCTAAAAAGGAGAGTTGGTTGTTTTGTTCTGATTCTAACGTGAATTTGATCGTTGGTTCTTGACCGTTTATATGATCCAAGAAAATGTTTAATTCTTCTTCACTTCGATTCCAGATAGCGAAAACATCATCCACGTATCTCCACCATATTTTTGGACCATTGTGGAATGTTCCAACGAAGGATTATTCAAAGTATTCCATGAATATGTTACTTAAAATGGGTGACAAAGGAGAACCCATCGCCATACCAAACTCTTGTTGATAAAATTCGTTCTTGAATTGGAAATGTGTTTTTTCTGTGCATAGTTTGAGAATTCTATGATGGCACTGACATCCAGTTTTGTTCTTGACTTCAGTGATGTGTCATTTACTAATCTTTCTTTCACTATTTCTAGAGTTTTATCGATAGGGACATTAGTAAACAAACTTTCGACATCAAAACTTACTAGAAGGTTACCCAAAAACATGTCAAGAAACCACATTCATTCAATAGCCCTCACATTATCAAAATTCAATAAAAAACATTTTTTCCACGAAATTACATTCTTTCAAGTGTTCAAATGATACTTTTTATTTTTTTAATTTGTAAATTCATATTTAGAAGTATAAAAAATATTTTATCTGCATTGCTCTCTCGAGAGGTGCTGTACTTCTGCATTAACGCCCACGCGGAGCCCTATTTTCAACGTTGAATTAAAATTTTAAATAATTGAGATAGAGTTCTGGAAAATGGGAAATTTCCTGCTCTTTAAGAATCTGTTTTTTATTTTCTCTATCATCAATAGTTTTTGAGCTATTACCAAAAAACTAAGGCCGTTTTAATTTTTTTTGTTAAAAAAAATAGCAAATTCTCGTCGGCGGAAAAACATCGAAAAATAGGTCTTTCTCAGAATGACATCCCGAATCGAATGAGCCATCGCTCATATTTTTAGTAGACTTGGAACGATTTTTCGCAGGAAACTTCCTTCTCGACTAGACTAATGAGAACATGCCTAGCGACAATTAGGCCAATCAATAGAGATTTTCTGCTCTATTGATTCTGTGACAAAAATACTACACGGAAACCGACTGTGTCATCATACAAAAGACGGTCCGTAGTTATATCTCGTGGTTTCCTACTGCCAACTGTCATTGCTAAGTTTGTTATAAACATTTAAAAGCATTTTTTTAATTTTTTTATCGTTTTTGACTTGTAACTTGAAAACTAATAAAGCAATCTCGATACTCCGGAAAAACCGGAAAAAATTCATAACTCCGCCACTTTTTACGTTGTAGTGAAACTTTCCACGACATAGTAGTGATTAATATGTACTTTATGTATGAAAAACTCAGGCGCTGTCGGATCATTAGTTTTGGCATAATTGCAGCCTGAATTTTTAATGCACTTTATTGTAGCAGACCTGGATGCGTTATAGGTAGTCCGATTCCAATTTTTCAGATTTCGAGTATAGTACTACAAAACGTATATTCTCATTTTGCGTTAAAATGTTGCAAAACAGGTGAAAAATACTTGAAAACATGATCGAAAATGGGCGAGTACATATCAATCACTACTATGTCGTGGAGAAACTGCTTCAAAACTTGAAAAGTGGTGGTGTTATGAATAAAAAAAAACACGCAGATTTTTTCCGGTTTTTCTAGTGTTTCTCCGTCACTAATGATCCGATCGAGTTTTGCTCAGACTCATTTTCTTTGCATTGAGAGTATCGAGAATGCCTTATTAGTTCTCAAGTTGCAAGACAAAAACAATATAAAAATGGTTTTAAATGGGAGTAGGAAACAACAGGATATAACTACGGACCGTCTTTCGTATGATGGCACTGTCGGTTTCCTGGTAGTATTTTTGTCATGAAAAAATCTCTATTGATTGGTCTAACTAGCGGTCACAACTAGATTTGAGTAGAGTCAGTAGAGATATGGTGGCCATTCCATCAATTTAAACATTTTGCAGTTTCTTGGGGGAACGAAGTAATTACCCCTATGCCCCCCTTAAATACGCGCTTGCTTATCATAATCCATATCTATTCCGCCATTCAAGATAGGAAGAAAATATTATTCAGGAATATTTTACAGTTTATTTCAAGAGAAACAATTAGTTAAAATATATGTGGGTAGGTCAGAATCCATTATTGAGAAACCGAAAAAAATAATTTGGTTCCGCCAAATTGAAAAAAAAAATGGCGGGGTTCGGTTCAGAGGCAGAACGTAGATATCAAAATTGAAACTGTCTACATATCTGGGTTGACCACATGATCTACCTCTCACTTCAATTATCTTGATGAAAAACAGAAACTCTAAGAAAAGCATAGGTCTCTATTAGGTGGTAATAGGTATTTCAAATTGGACTTATATCAAATGAGATACATTCAATAAACACACCTCAATCGAAGATATTCCATCTCCTGTAGAAGTTTTCTCAGAATAGCATTTTCACTGACGCCTGTTTATTCAAACCATGCACTATTTTTTTTGAGAATTTGAGAATTTTGGATGTTTTGTTCATACTGTATGGATCTTGTGATTTCCTATCTTAGTAATATGATCGTGGTTCACAATGTAAGTAGTAGAGGTTAACAATAGTTAAATTCACTGGAGCACTGACATTCGAAATATATATGTGCGCATGATTACCGGCCGCACACTATAGCCTTTTATTTCATTTTTAACTCTATGCGTAATTGGTTATTAGTTCATAATTAACATTTGGGATTTCATATTCTTATTGGCGTGCTGCTACATTCTATTCTTTTAAAATATGTATATTGATAAGGTTGTAAAAATGCATTTAGTCAGTTTTTTATGGATAATGTATCCTTAGCAAACGCAAATTGGGGCTCCTCCCCATAATTCAAGATTGGTTAGGAAATATTTCGATGGCAGGTTTCAAGAACATTGGATTGGTATTAATGGGCCGATTAGATGACCACCAAGGTAAAATTTTGTTTATGTAATTTTAAGTGTTTTAATGTGATTTTATTTTTTGAGTAGATCGCCGGACCTAACGCCCTTATATTTTTTCCTATGGAGTACGATGAAAAATGAGGTGTAAAATACCCCATCAGCTACACGAGAGAAATTAGAGAGTAAAGTACGAGCAGCTAGCAATAGAACTACAGCAGATCAACTACGAAATGTAGTGAGGGTAACAATAGAAAAAGTACAACTTTACCAAGATCATCATTCAGCAAGTTTTCAAAATACCAAAGTAGTTAGGTATTTATGTATTTACTGTTACATTCTTAATGATAATTACATAAGTACCTTATGATTTATTATGTCACTTTGTCCAAACAATTTCACATCATTATACATTGTCATTGTGAAATCCTGATCCGTAATGTGATGATACTCAGAATTAATAAACTAATTTAGAATTGAATAATGTGATGTCAATGTCTATATATTTTTCATTATATATTTTTATGTACACGTCACTACGGTCACATATACATTTTCATATAATACAATGTGATATTAGTTCAGTCGGCAGGGAAGAAAAATGGCCGCCGTAAAACATGAGACTACAGTAGCGTTTTTTTTCCTCGTAATAGGGGGGTTGATCCTGAGTATAACTCTGAGTTGGCGCGTTAGCGGCCATCTTGGAAACGGCGTTTTGTCATATATCTCCTAAACGGTTTGTCGGACGCAAAAAATACAAGATATCTTTTTTTTAGATACTTAATTGTTCTTTAATTATTTTGCCATAATTTTTTCGATATTTATGCGAGTTTTCGAGTCAAAGTTGGAACGCATGCTTTTTTTGCAAATAACTGAAAAACAATTGATCCTACGTGAAAAATAGTTGCATTAAAAGTTGTAGAGCGGAAAAGTGTCTACAAATTTTGTTCTGAACTTTTTTCCTATCTACAATAGTTTTCGCACAGTAGATAGCCAAATTCTTCACATATAATGAGACAGATGCACGCTACAGGTGAATTGACGTTGGGGGGTAGTGATGCCATATTGTAGCAGTTGTGAAGGGCCTTACGGAAGCGCTCGGGCCGCTATTTGCTGACATCATTCTAGTTTGACGCTTGGTGTAAACAACATTTCCGTACGTTCATAATTCGCAAAATCAGCAACGAAGACTACATCATATCTACCAACGTACGCCGCAGCCAGACTACACACTTTCCGAACTTATCAAGTTCAAACATGGCTTGGAATGAGCCTACACCCTGTAGAATCGGGTTGGAAACAAACAACACAGGGTCTAGAACCAATCTCCAACACCATGCCACCCGCAGCACCTAATTTAAATAAACTGCAATAAGTTTCATTAAATGTAAATGCAATGGAAAATGCGGGGCTTCATGTGGTTGTCAAATGTTACATTATATGTAGTAGTGACCAAACGTGCGAAAATGTGCAACGACAAATAGACAATATTGATGATGATGATGATGAGCGAAACACTGGATTGTGTAGAGGTATTAGATAGAATATTAGAACCAAGCCCATCAACAATAAGAAGAATAAAATATATAATGTGAATCACTAATGTATTTTAACCTATTACAATGTACATTATATAAATAAATAAGTCGATTATGTAAATATTCAAATAAAGATTGCAATAACATTCATTATTTGAAAAAAATATTACATGTTTTTCCAAATCGTTTCTAGCCTTCCTTCGGGCTTTAATTAAACTCCTCAGTCGTTCTCGAACATTCTTCCTCAATAATTAACTCTGTAAATCACTCCACAGTTCTCCCGAATTATCCTTCATCCCTTCATTACCTTTGCCTATCTTCAACCCTCTCCTGGCCCCCGTTCATCGTGCCTCAATTTTGTATCCCTGCCAATGACCTCCGGAAATCATCTCTCTGCTCCTCGTTTACATTCCTTACCTCAGTCTCATTGTAAGTAAAGAATTTTCGTTTAGCTAACTACTGTGCGAAAACTATTATATATAGGAAATAAAGTTTGGGACAAACTTTTTAGACAATTTTCCGCTCTACAACTTTTAATTCAAATTTTTTACGTAGGATCAATTGTTTTTGAGTTATTCGCAGAAAAAGCATGCGTTCCAACTTTGACTCAAAAACTCGCATACATATTGATTGAACAGATAAAATTAGGTAAATATAATGAAAGAACATTTGATTATCTAAAAAAAAGACCTCATGTATTTTTTGCGTCCGACAAACCGTTTAGGAGATATATGACAAAACGCATTTTCCAAGATGGCCGCGCCAACTCAGAGTTATACTAAAGACCGTCCCTCCTACCATATAAAAAAAAAAATCGCTACTGTAACCTCATGCAGAAAAAAATACCTGTCGATTGGACTATATAGTCATCAATACCTTACAATTATGGTCGTTATGGTTAATTCAATTCTTATGTTATTAGGAGTTGTCATTAAACGTTCATTTAAACTATCGATTGGGTGGTATCAAATTGTTCGTAATAAGATGCCCATTTCAGATATGGTAATGAGCCACCTTCGTTCTATTTGAAAAAAATGAGTAAACATCATAATCACGATTTTGTAAACTTTAAATGTACCAGTAAAACAAATGAAAAGTAAAACTCGATCGAAACTATTTTTCCCTGGCAACTTAATCCAAAATTAACCGTTTCAACTCATTCATGACAAGAAAGTAAGAGTCATTTCGGGTCAAACCTGAAGTGATAGAAAACAATTGATTACGTCAAAAAATGGATATTTATGTAATATACACCAAATTTCACTTGTTTATCTGTAGAAACGAAAAAGTTAAAGGGGTGAGCCACTTTTGAGAAACACCCGATATGTAAAGAGAGTAGGGCGACGTGCAGACATTTTTTTTAAATTCTAGAAAAAGATATCCTTGGGCGGGGATCGAACCCACAACCTCATGATTACCGGTCAAGTGCTCTTCCAACTGAGTTACCGAGGACGTAGGTACGCAACCGCGATCGGGATATCTAGGATTATAGAATTTTTGTAAAAATATGATTTTTTTGCTTCTTTAATACTTAATTTTCTTGATTTATTATAATTATCATATGAATCAATAAACAATTGGGTAGAGTTATATTTTTTGTGATATAATTTATCGCGGAGATTAATCAGTTTAGAGATAATATAATTGAACCAGGGTCTAAGTCTTCTCTTAAATTGATGATTTGTTGACGGGAACAATTTCCAAATGATGTCAATATATCATTATAATTTTTTTTTGGTTCGTCATATTTTTTTAATTTTTTGTTTATTAATACCAAGTTTTCTTCAAATTTATTCTCATCAAAAGTAGTAATAGTACCGGAATTTAATTTATTTTTTGGGTAGTTTTAATTTGTACTGATTTCAATTCATATATGCTCAAAATATTAATTACCTGTTATTTCAAAAATCAGAATGGTATGATTTCTCAACTCAATATTATTACTACAAGTCCAAATTATGATTCATAATTAGACCAGGTAATCAGAAATACAGGGGATAAGATTTCCAATACCTAATCTTCTCGTGAATTATTTCGAAAAAGCAATCAACATCCCCTGAATATGAGATAATCCTTTCCTGAACGTGAATCAATCAATCTTATCTATAACATATTTAAAAAATCCTTATTGAATGTAATACATTATCGAACAGGTATAAATGGTAAGGACACTCAGTGATTTCAACAGTTCTATTAGGTTACTGATCGCTGTACGAAGTATCACAACATTTTAAAGAGGTGGGTGAAGTAATACATCAGACAAGTATTGAAGGGATCGTCGATATCTTCGAATACACTACAGATCTCATCCCAAACATGCCCAACCATGGAAGCATCCAGTGTTGTTTCAACTGCAGAACGTCTCATTCGTCGAGCCACGAAAATTTAGAATTTAATGTTAGTGTGTTTTAAGGAAAGTAATGAGGTGGAAGGTAACTCATTCGCTATCAAATGATCATCAAGATCCAATTTACCTTTCACCTAGCGTCGTCGACAATTTGCGATTTTTAACAAGGGTCAGGTGTGGATCTTCGACCATTGAACAATTAAAAACTAAGAAGGGAAATTGGTGTCTGTTATATAATGTAAAGAGAGTTGGCGGCGTGCAGACAAGAATTTTTAAATTCTAGAAAAAGATATCCTCGGGCAGGGATACCACAGACACAAATTTCCCTTCTCAATTTTCAAATTCGGCTCAATTGTTCAATGGTCGGAGATCCACACCTGACCCTTGCTGAAAATCGCAAATTGTCGACGAGCTAGGTGAAAGGTAAATTGGATCTTGATGATCATTTATAGAATGAGTTCCCTTCCACCTCATAACTTTCCTTAAACACACTAACATTAAATTCTAGAAAGCGATATCCCGATCGAGGCTACGTACCTACGTCCTCGGTAGCTCTGTTGAAAGAGCACTTAACCGGTAATCATGAGGTCGTGGGTTCGATCCCCGCCCAAGGATATCTTTTTCTAGAATTTAAAAATTCTTGTCTGAACGCCGCCAACTCTCTTTACAATAGCAATAACATATGGAATTACTGATAGTTTTATTCAATGTTTTAAATTTAGACCTTGGAGATCCCAATTTTCAAATCTTGGACTATTATAAAAGTGTATAAATATTTAATATTGTCTGTTATGCCCAATGGTGTCACGTCAACTGTCAGATACAATTAAATGTCCCATGTCAATTCAGTCAGAGCTGCTGTTGCTATTAACACAATTTTACTTTGCTACTTTTTTCCAATTCCATAATGCATAATACAATCCGGGAACCCTTTTGCGGTTGAATTAAAATAGATTTTTCGGCAACCTGTATTAATTTAAACGAAATCGATCGTTAATGACCCCTATTAACCTTCAATTTATCTTTTAATGCATGATTATGATATATGCAGCCAAACATACACCGAACATTATATGCTATTAATGGTCGATTTCTCCATTAATACATCATTGTGGTATAGGCAACTAAACATACACGAATTCGAATATTCAAATTCCAAATCATATTACCTTTTCGCTATAAAATTTATGTATTTTCAAATCCAAATGTTGTCAGTTTCCTCCTAGTTGTAGGAAATGGATATCGAAAATTTCACGTTAACACCAGGAACGAGGTCGACGGAAATTTTTTGTAATCAACTCGTATATTAAAATGGCGATTAATGATCTCGAACATTAATCGTCATCATTAATACACTAGTTGATTAAATAACTATTTATTTTCCAAAATAGAGCTGCGGGACTGTCATTTGTCATATTCTGTCATTCTTAAGATTATTACTTAATATAAATTACGTTTCTGTATAAAATTGGTTCTAGTTTTGATTATTCTCACGCTTATTACTATTCTTATTGCTATTATTAAACCGAAGTTGACTAAATGCACCTAAAATCTATTATTTATGAAACAAATATGCGAATATAATGCAATCTGACTTTTCATCACAGAACTCGTCCGCTATATTGACTATTATTATTATAATACAAACCATATTACCTGCACAAACCAAATCTTGAGTCAATTCGAAAATTGGCAGGAACTATATGGAAGGATTAAGGCTCGTTCATACTCATCCGAATTAACACATTTTTTGCGATTCACAAATCGGAAAAAAAACAGCCGAATGAACGTCCCTACTCATACGGCAAAAACATTGCAATTAACTATGAATCGTAATGTTATTTTGCGATATTTCGTGTAGATCTTTGTTATTTTATTCATTTAAAAATATTTCAATCAGTCTAACATTGATTCGGAAGGAGAGCATGTAATAGTTTGTCGATCTGAGAGCAGGTTACTCTAAAGAAATCGTTATAATTATTGGGATCCTAGATCTGCATATTTCCTAACAAGATTGTAAGTATTAATCTACCTGCACTTTCCTTGCAGTATGGCCTACTTCGTAGAGTTCCGAGTCGGTAAATTTCACAAATATTCAACAGATCCAGCACAATTAACGTAAATATATCACATAACGACAAAAGAAACTAAAGATTCAGGCTGGTTATATGGCGAAAGTACAGTACAGATTGATCTAAATTATGTGGTTTCGTGGTTTGTCCAAATCCGCAAAAAGTTTAAATATTTGAATTTTATTGCGGCATGTCTGGCAGCCATTTTGTTCGCAGAAAATTTGCGACACATTCGGATGAGTATGTTTTCACCTTTAAACTCGAAGAAAGTTAAACGGTTTGAGCTGAAAAACGGATTGACTTCTTTCTTCCAAGAATATCATGGGAACATATTTTTTTTAGCACATAAAAAGCTACAGCTAGGAGCTAGGACCAGAATATGAATTATATTTTAAATATACTTCAGTTCAAAATTAATATCGACAATTCCTAAAATAATATATTTCCGTAATGACAAGCTCATTTACTTCATACAAGACTATTTTTTTGAGTCCCAATATAGAATAAGTTCCCCTACATATGCTGTTTGCTTTTCGAAGATTCTTTCTTATCAAAATGAGGATGAACGCTAATAATAATCCTTGTTTATTCAACTATTCGAAATCGGAAGAGAATTTTATACAAGACTAGCTGGTACTTGCGACTTCGTCCACGTAAAGATTGTATTTTTTCCTATGTATTTCTTTGTGTTGTTCCATCTACCTTATGCCTGTGGCTTTGCCTCTTCCTGTTATTTTGTTATACTGTTATCCTGTTTCACGTTATTCCGTAATTGCTTTATCGCGTTATCGACTTACAAATTCACTAACCCCTTTTCACCCCTTCAGGGACGGAATTTTCAAATAAGGTTCAACACGATTTATTTATTTGTAACAGAGAGCCAAAACACCAATTTTTATGACCCTAAACTTAAAAATTAACGGAACCCCCATACAAATATTCACCCCCGATTTCACCCCTTTAATAAAGATCTCAAATACCAATTATTAGGAACCTAACTTGAAAACTAACATTCAAACTTCCAACCCCCATTTTAACCCTTTGGGTTTCAATTTTCAAAAACTCTGAAATAGGTACGTGTTACATTATTTAAAAAGAAAAGCCCAAATACCAATTCCATGACTCTAACTTCAAAACTAATGATACTTTCACTCTCCTTCTCACCCCCCCTTAAGGATGGAATATCAGAAAAATAGTTCTTATCTATGTCATCATAGGAATACGCTTTCAAAATTTCAGCTCTTTAAGCCGCGTACAGTCCGAGATTCCAACGCAAACCAGGCACATGTGCTCAGCGCTGGAGCCGGTGTGTACGGCGAAGCTTGGCGTTGGCGTTCGGTTGCGTTCGCTCCTTGAGCGGTACGTCAAAAGTCAAAAGAATGTTTGATTTGGTCTGGACGGGATTTGTTGCTTGCTTGTTTTCGTGGAGTAGTTTTCGGCATTTTATCATTTTAGTTTAGCCGCGTACTTGGTGGGCGTATCGTTGTGATCGTCTAGTAAAATTATTTTGATTTTGCATTAAAAAAATATGGAGTGGACTGAAGAGTTATGTTTGAGGTTAATTGAGTGCTATAGACAAAATCCCGTATTATGGTAGGGTGATTGCGCCAGTTTGCCGGCCACTTCCAGTTGTCGGCCGTTTTTGCCATTTTCATGAAATAATAAGAAAGATACTAACTCTACATATTTGAAAATTCCGCCAAAAGTTCTCTCATACTTTTCCCGCCATATTCCTTCATAGATTTACCTGTTCAGAGACTCATCATTCTTTCCCTGCCAGTTCAAGAGATGGTGGTCGAAGTGAACGTTGTTTGTGCGTTGGTCAATTGAAAAAAAGTAGTGGGACATAACTTCTTCAACGGTAAGTTCAAGAGATTTTTTTCTAGATCTACAAGAAAAAACTTATGTAGGGGGTATCTTTATTTGTTGAACTACCATTTCAATGCGAGAAAACTGTAAATGAATGATTTTTTCTTTAAATTGAGGGGTGGCCGGTAGATTGGAATCTCAAAACAACTATTTTCCATTTGTCGGCCATGGTGGCCGAGAACTGGATCATAGAGCTGAGTATTCGTGGTCCTTTAATGACACGATCCAATGCTATGGACATTTATCGTTCTGTCCTTTTGAAGTTCTTATGGAAGTTGATTCTGTAGCCAGTTTCCGGCCACTAAAATGTCATATATAAAAAAAATATAATAACTTGCTTTTACATGGCCGAGAATTGGTATAATGTGTGCCAATTGTCGGCCAGCCCATTTTTCTATAGAATATTTGCGGTCGACAACTAGCATCAAGAACGCCTGTTCTCGGCCACTCTATCAGACCAGAAATCGCAATCGATTTTCCACTTTGTTTTATTGAATTTCAACAAATTTTGCTATGAAAAGAAGAGTGCTTCCAACAATATGTCCGATAATACCTAGGTACATATTATTTTACTACAAAATATTTAAAAAAAATTAATGCCTCGATAGTTGGTACCTACCTACGTAGGTAGGTGCCTATGTAGCAGCATTTTACTTAAAGAGGAAGAGAAATTGAAAAAACCAAAGACATTGAAAATAGACGCAAGATAATAGCAACTTTGAAGGCAGAAAGAGAAGTGAAGTTGCAGGAAAAGAGAATGATTAGGAGGAAGGAAATTGCTGAAAGGAAATCAAAAGTGAAATCCAAACCAAAACCTAGGAAGCCAAAGCAAAAATGTTCCATGTGTGACGATGTTCTGATTAGCGACATAGAGGATAAGGGAGAGAAGAATATTGGCTGCGACAGCTGAATAAGGTGGTACCACCTGCAATGTACCAATCTTTCTTCTCTACCTTATTCTGAGGCTGGGAAAAAAGTTATATATGCAAAAATTGTACCTGATCGCAACTCCATACTTTTTTATTTAGATGTTTCTTTTCTGTGATTTTTTGTTCTAAGAAAAAGTATTCTATTTTTTGACGTTTTTATTTTAAATGTTTTTTCATTTTATTTGATATATTTTATATTTTTCTTTTTGTAAACTGTTGTGTTTCATTAAACTCAATAAATATGTTGTGTAAGCTGTTCATTCGAAAAATCGCTAATATCAACCTTATTGATGGGGAACATAAGATCCATGGCCGAGAAAATCAATTTAAGAATTTTAAATTATGATACAGATCCTGGCAGTATATATCACCAATAAACAAAATGTTATTGATATGCAATCAATCACTCAAGCAAGCACACATAGATTTATTCGACACAAGAACTACAAACAATCTGACTGTGTTTGCTTTACTTAGCAAAGTTTAGGTATAGTCTGTATAGTTGTTTGTTATTTTTGTTTTGCTATATTTGTTATTTTTTGTTTTGATATATATATATATATATATATATATATATATATATATATATATATATATATATATATATACCGGGTGAGTGAAATTCGAGTAGATGCATGGGGATCTCGGAAACGGTGAGAGCTACAGAGATGGTTAAATGGAGGCAAAGTTGCGTATTATGGAGCTCATTACTATGATGTTGAAAAATCTGAGATTACAGAAAAAACGAAAAATTTTATTTTTGTTTTTCATTTATATCTGCTTTAATACAATAGATTTCCAGAAACTGTTTGCACTCTGTCATTGCAACTTTCGAAGGGCTGTGAAAATATGTAAACAAAAATGTTCTACAGGGTGTTGTTTTCCTTGGGCCACCCCTAACTATGAAATTTTAAATACAGACCTGGATTTTTCAACACTTTTTTTAGGCTTCAATGGCCATAATCATGATTGTGAAGCCTAAAAAATTTATAAAATCAGGTCCCTATTAAATTTCATGATTAAGTACAACCCTGAAAACTCGACAAATCAAGTTCAATGATAAATCAACAGTTCTAAATCTATTAAACGATATAAGTGAAAAACAAAATAACATTTTGTTTTTCCTGTAATTTTGAAAGTGAGAGGGCTAGCTCAGATTTTTCAACATCATAGTAATGGCTCCATATCCAACTTCCCATTAACCCTCTGTACTCTTACTCTCCGAGATCCCCATCATCTACAATTCCTCACCATATATATATATATATATATATATATATATATATATATATATATATATATATATATATATATATATAATTTCTTTCCCCACAACCATTACTTGTGATTACTAATTGGTGTTTGTAATGAGAACAATAAAATAATAAATAATGCTTTATGCATGATGGTGCACCTCCCCATTACACACTGCCAGTGCGGGAATGGCTACATCTTCGTTCCAATAACAGGTGGATTGATCGCGGCAGAGGTGGCCTCCCCGAAGTCCAGACATAAATACACTAGATTTTTATGTTTGGGGAGAATTAAAACAGAAAGTTCATTCAAGACCCATACACACAATAGAGGAGATGCGAGAGAGAATTCTGGAAAACGTGGAAAGGATGCAGCTAAATGAAAATGTTATGAGAAAACTCAAATTCAATTTCCTCAAAAGGGTTAGAGCTTGTATCCAAAACACTTCGAACAGTTTATGAGATAAAAGGATTTTGAAGAAATTGTTCAATAAATATATTCTATAGTCTTTCATTTTTAAGAAATTGCCATGACACTCTTCGTGTATGCCACTGTGGCAACTGTTTTTTTTTCAAAATAGAGCACCTATTGAAGGGAAACATATCTGCAAATTTGATTGAATTTTTTTGAATTCTATGTTAGTTATGAGAAAACATGTCTTTTATTTTCCAGTTTCAACACCCTGAACCTATGGAAAAAAGCAGCTTTGTGAAAAAATGCATGTGAAAGTGTCATTCGTTTTTTTGGTAGAATATCCAGTTGTAATTTGAACCAGTAATTAGGATTCTAAAATTCACTTCAGCCGAACAATTTTTCATTACTATTATGTTTGTATTCATAAAAGCGCAATACTGCGCAGTACTGAAAACGGTGGGTTTTTCCGGATTCAAAATACATTTTTTACTCAAAATTGAATGAAAAAAGCGAAAAATTAATAATTTTTCTGATTTCACTAGTGGCGTAACAAATAAGGGAGAAAAGAGACCATGATACCCTTCTTGTACGTCACTGGTGGCAACTGAAAATGTTATTTTTTTCAAAATAAAGCTCTTATTGAACAAAAATATCCCTTCAAAGTAATCATCCCTTGAAATGTATCTCTGCAACGAACGTCATTTGAGAAAAAAGATATTAGGAAAGTCTTATTTATTTTTCGATGGGAATCTTCCGTTTCAATTTGGCACCATAGTTTCGGGACACCCTTTATATATATATATATATATATATATATATATATATATATAAAATATAAAATTATTTCTCGTTGACAAAGTCTCGAGGTTGAAATTAGTTAAAAAAAACATGAATGAATAGTTTATTCAGGGATTACCTGAAAATATATTGGGGTAGGCCAGGATACATTATTGAGAAACTGACAAAACAATTTTGTTTAACAAAATTTAAAAAAGCGTGTTTTCGCAGTTCGGTTCTTAGGAAGAACGTATAGATATGAAAGTAGAAACAGTCAACATATATGGGTCGATCACATGATTGACTAGAAAAAAAAAGGAAATACTATTTCATAAAAAACTATGGAAGCTATGGATTAATCTCCTACTTTCACTTCAATTATCTTTGTAAAAAACAAAGAAACTCCAGGTACAGAGGGCATATCTGATGGTATTAAGTACATACTTCAATCGAAGTTTGGGACGTATGGGTCTTTCCCCAGCTAAGTTATATCTCCAGCACTTACCTGGAAATACTCAACTCCGGTAGTTTTAAATATTTCCTCCAAGCTGACGAATTTTGGGGGTATTCTGTGATGTTCTTCATGGGGATTTTTAGGATTTTCGTCAATGAACCACGCACGTACCATTTTAATGTTCCGTACTTTTCGACTACTTTATGTGACGTACCTTTATATTACTAACGAACCGCGATTTTTCGAGATACGACTTAATGAGCGTTAATAAAAAATGTAAACAGCACGGGTGCTTCATTAGCAAATATTTACAGTTCTGGTGGTTCTGTCATATGATTGAAATATTATTATATGGGTGGTTGCTTTTGTTTGTGAATTTTATCAAACACCTGATGAGAATAACAATATGAATCATTTACACAACCAGAATCTTGATCGTAATCGCTGTGGTAGATTTGCTGGTTTAGAGTGAAACAAAGCGGCAGTGGTGTAGCTTTAGAGGGATTATTATGGTTATTATTTTTATTGACAGTGAGGAGAGGAGTTTGCTTCTTCATAGTTATTTTTTTCAAAACGCCGAAGATAATATTCTTATTTCTTCAAATGGGAAAATAGAAATAAAATAAATGAAAAAACACAACAAAAAATATAAATTTGTGAAATCCTACGAAAAAACAGTTCTGTAATAAAGACCAAGTTCGAGTATATAAGTTTAACCGTAAAAAATACAAAGCATTCATTTCACTAGTAGGCCTATACACGCATACCTATTATAATATCTGGGAAATATTGCATTTTTCCATAAATTACCACAAAAGATCCGCTCAGAGGTATCTTTGGTTTCGTGAGGTGAATAACGTATATTGTAGATTGAATAACTAGTACAGAATACATTAGAAAGTCGCCCAAAAGAAAGAATGAACAATCTACACCGAGAAAAAACTTTAATAACCACTATTAAAACTTTAGTATTGACAATCAAAAAAAGCATCCGTATTGGGGACTGGGCCCCACTTTAATTGTCACTAGGAAAAAAAAGACCCTGATACTGTTTAAAAATGATTTCCGCAGCAATTTTCTAGGTAGAATATCCCCACTATAATAATGTTTTGATTTGCCAAAACGTACATGAATTATTTGAATTGAAAATTTCCATTGGTTTCTGGAAATATATGTAATGCTTCCAATACCTGACCCACGGTTCAGCTACTGGAATATATAGGGTCAGCTACTGGTAAATTTTTATTTTGTTTTGTAGATTTGAAGTTGCTACCGGTGTTCCCATATTCACTTTAAGTTTTTGCAGTCTGAGATTAAAAAAATTTAAGTAAACAATATCGACACAATAGATCAATCATCATACCTTTTGTGGAGAAGAATTGAAACAAACTGCAAGTTTGAAACCAACTTTACCACAGATAACGTTACTGAAACAGTTAGAGAAGCAGAAAGAATTGAACCACAGAATCAACAAATTTAAATTAGTGATGAAACCATTTCAGATGACAGACAGGAAATTGTCGAATTCCAAGATGAAGATGACAATATTGACACTTCCCATAACGAACAGTCAGCAGTTCAAGAAACAAACCCTATAGAAGCCCAAAATGTAGAGAACAGAATAGAAAGCATTGCGCCTGTTCCTGAAGGAAATTTGAACCATAGAAAGTCCTGGTCACAATGTAAGTTCATACTGTTTCGTAACACAATTGTCGATATGCCAAGTCCTTTCAAGGTTTCATTCATTTTGCCGAAGAGCGCTAAGAAGCGTTTAGTAAAAGAACCTTTGCCATCGATAGTTTCTGGTGAGAAGATATTTCAAAAAGATAGAAGAAGAATGTACAAGCAAAGAGTTAGAGAAAGAGAGAGGCAAATAAATTAAGCAGAGAACGAGAAAAGAAAATAAAAAACGTAAAAAATTCCTAAAAGTCGAAGCAAATTAGATGAAAAATATCACAGATGATTCGTCCGATTTATCGGTTGAAATAACTCTCGAATCAGAATGAGAAGGTGATAACTGGGATGAACAGTCTTTAGATAGTGAGGACCACACTTCTAGTGAAGACAACCTGAAGGAAGAAGATTTTGTTATTGTTATATACGATGGCAAATACTACCCAGGACAGCTAAAATAAATTAGCAATCCTGAAAATACATACTCGATAAAAGGCATTGAAAAGAGTGGTTTAAATTTAGAAGTAGCCAGAAAAAAGTATGAAGTGGTATGCAAAAATGGGAATTCAAAATTGATTAATACAAGAGGAAGTTTTTTTGTTCGTGAAATGGCATCGTTCTTCCAATGCGAGTGAGGGGATAGTTATTGTTCCGGAAAGGTGAAGATCTACAGTGACGTGAACGGTATTTCAACAGTGAACTGTGATTGGTGAGTGTATTGAAACATTGTAGTGTAAATGAACAGGCAGGTGTTAGGACTGGTGTGAATGGCATTTGGCGTAAACAACTATTCTGCTGCAAAATTTTGCTTCACGAGTAATTTATTATGTAAAACAGTTGAGAATGTGCATAATAAGTGTATGTATGAAAGTTATTACTTAACCTTATATGAAGTAATAGAATGATTAAATTGATGCTTCAATAATGCACACTCTAATTTAAGCGCTGAGAGCATTTTATCAAAAACACTATTTCACCGAATCACTTTAAGAGCAATTTACTGCCAATCAAAGCTTCAATATAGCCAGTCAGCTCCATAAGTTACCAGAATATGAGTACATCGTTTATAAAGCTTTCAGCGCAATAATATGTTCGGGAGTCAAAGAAGATGAACTATACCAATTTGAAATAAACATTGCAAGCAAATACTTGAATCTAGTGTAAACTGCCTTTTGCTGATAGCTGTGGGAAAGTGGTGGTGACCTACCCCCACACCCCTGCTTGTGGGCTCTACTGGACCCATGTTATTTACAGAGGTGACCGCAAACTGCTCCCAAAATTCTGTACACTAGACTTTCAAACTTCCGTAATTTCAGCTTGTCTTCCAAGGATTTCCTTGGATTCCCGTCGACTTCATAATACTTGGACATCAGAGACATGTTCGAAGTTAATACTTGTTAGGAATATTTTTTTATTGTGCATTTGCCTGTGAAGTTTGAATGTCTCATAGTTTTTGTAACCTCAACTATAACTTTATTTTGTCAGAAATGGTACAGAACCTCTCACTTATCTCGTTGGTCATGAAGAATCAGAATTATCAATACAATAACATGAAACGAATAACGGAATAATTTAATCAAGAATCGATAAATTCAAGAAACATACATGGTAAGAATTAAAAACAGCAGGAGAGTCATAATGCGTTCGTGTCTTAATGAGAAATCTTAAAAACGAAAAGATCAGCACATTGTTACGAACCTGGGATTTGTGGCTAATGAAATAACGAACTAATTATTCTCCGTTTATATACACTTCTCAACCCAAAATAATAATGAACTCTGACAATTGAATAACTTAATCGAAATCCACTGCTAAATAAACCGCACACTTCACTTCTCTTGTTTCTAATCCGAATCAACTCGTTTTTCTCATGGACGTATAATCATACGTCTATGGTTTTTCTTAGCAAACTAACTGACAGTCGCGTACGCTGTCTCTTATAAAGGTCATCAGCACCCAGCACATTCCTAATGTTCGCTTCTCGTAAATTCTAGGAATCCTTCGATTCATCCAGAGCCTCCTTAGAGTACTTCCTGGAATCTTAGGTCACGTCGGCTAGACGCCAGACAAACATGCAGTGACGTAGTATGTTCGTTTACCTACGTACCAATATAAAGAGATGAGAAATATAATCCATAAGAACCAACATTTTTTTAAATTTATCTTACCAAGATTGAAAATCACAAGAATGTGAAAATTCAAAAATTCTCAAGAAGGGAAAATAATCAACATTTTGAGTTTTCAAAGCGATCTTCATCAGAACTGAACATCATCAGAACCGTACAAACAAAATCAGAATCGATTAAGAGAAGAATCAAACAAAATTAGAGTCGTGTCTTGGAGCCCTTCTTCTAAGCTTTTGGTTATACTAACTATTCTCTGCTCTAATTCTTCTCATTACCTATTACGAGTTGATTCTGTTTATTGTTCAGGTCTGTCCATGTTCCATCTTATCATGAAATATGTTTTTTTATTTTCAGTTGAAATGTTTTTGAAGTGAAACTTCTAATGCGACTTCCAACAAGGTTGCGTTAAACGTTTAACGCTACCATGGAGGGGGTATGAAAGCACTGGTTGCGAGCTACAGTGAAGGCGTGGCACTCGAACGCGTAGTATACCTGTTACAGGCCAGCGCGAGCGTTAGCAACGAGTAGCGTCAATATTCCTCCAACTATAATTAAAAATAAAATATAAGAAAATCAAAAATTAAAATTTATAATTCCAGTAATGGATGAAATTAATATTCCAACGCAAGAGAGAGAGAGAAAAGAAAGATACACAAAGGTAGAAAGTAGGAGAGAGTGAGTCGGTAGATCCCAAGCACATTCGCGTGGTATTATTGCTATGCAGCGAAGTAAACGGTATGAGCGTCGTGAAATTAGCTGAAATACTTACTTGTTGTTCTATTTTACCAAATATTTCACATAATCCCATTGTAAATGTTATGGATTCGGATATTTCTCCACTCGAAAAAGATAATTAAAAGATGCGATCAATTGTGAATTGTAAGCAATGTTAATAAAGTTTGTCTTAAAGAAACAATATGATTTCACTAAAAATCAATTTCTACCCCTTCCTATTTTCATTTCCACATTACGAAGTTTCACTTCTTCCGCGCGGAGGGACTCCACGCACTATTTTTTTTATCGATAGATTTCACTTAGTGTATAAATACTTTTTGGTTTGATTCTTATCATGTTTTTATTTCTAATAGACTTCAATTAGTGTATAAATACTTTTTAGTTTTGTGCAATTCTAATTTAATTGATAGGGTAGATTGTGTTGAAAAAAAAGAAGGGGGCATGTTGTTAGTTTTTAGTGATTAAAAATGAAATTTGAAAATCCCCGATTTTGGCCGTTACTCAGAAATTACCTCAATGTTGTATGTACTAATGAAGCACCATCAATTAATTTTTCATTTAATTGCACTGCTTATAAGGGTAATTATCCGTGTATTTACTAAGTGTCTGAAATTTTATATGATCCGGTCTTTTAACATGACGGATGAGCTTGCGCGTAACGAGTCGTGAAAAGGTCTATTGTTTGAATTTGGTTGTATGGAAAATCGCAGATTTGATATAATATTCAGTTATTTTTGGTCATGAAGCGCTTATACATTTCTCATATCAAATGCATTAGAGATTTTGTATCAAAAAATGACAGTTGGTAGGTAGTTGGTAGCAATGACGACATAGTTTTTCCATGATAAAGAAGAAAACTTTTGAAATCCCTACACTCAAGACATCTCTTCAATTGAAAGACATAGAAACCTTCCAAAGACACTCCATTCTCAAGAACTGCTCTAGGAATATATTTAGGGAGTAAAGTCGTAAAATTTTGTGAAAAAAAGATTGAATAAGGGATTACACAACACAATGTCAACTGATAACAACGGAAGTCAAGAAACAAGAGAAAGAAGTGCCGTTCTTCGGTGTTAAGTTAAGGTTCAAATGCCATCGTGACAGATGACAGTCGATAGATAATTGAATGTATGAGACTGTTGTGTTACCCTGTATCAGTTTGGAGTAGTCAGGGTCTGTCCAGGGAAAAACATTATTGTGAGGTTTATATTATGTCGCTTATACCAGCCATAAGAAAGTAATATACGTTTAGTTAAACCGATAACATTCTTTCTGAAAGAACCTACGAGGTCCTACATAATATTGGCGCAGTCGGAGCAGAAAGAACAGATAATTTTGCAGAATATCGGCTATCGGCTCAATTGGACATTTCAATCCCAGCGAGCCTAATAAATGGTCAAATTATATCGAAAGACTGAAATTCTACTTGCAAGCAAATGATATAACGGATAATGAAAATAAGAAAGCTGTTCTCCTTACAGTATGTGGACCATCCACCTCTGATATTATACATTCCTTAATTGCTCCAACATCAGTTAGTGCAGTTTCATTTGACGATATTATTGAGAAGTCAACAGATCACTTCAATCCAAAGAAATCCACTATGATGGGTTTCATTTTCACCAGCACCAACGTCAAAGCTAGAACTCCAATCATTCCTGGGAATGCTAAATTTTTTCCATTTATTTTTGGAAAATAAGGCCACCGTAGCCGAACCACTCCTTAAATTACTTCATAAAGGTATCTCTTGGAAATGGACGACTGAAGAACAGGATGCATTTGATAAACTCAAAAGAATGTTGTCATCGTCAACAAATTTGTATCATTACGATGAAAAGAAGGCTTTAGTTCTGACGTGTGATGCCAGTCCATACGGAGTAGGGGCTGTTTTAAGCCATTTGGATGAATGTGCTAAAGAAGTTCCAATCGCATTTCATAACAGAACACGTTCAAGTTCAGAAATACGGTTTGCACAATTAGACAGAGAAGCACTGATAGTGGGCGTCAAGAAATTTCACAATTATATGTATGGAAGGAAATGTGAGATAAGAACAGACCATAAATCTCTACTGGGAATTTTTTGAAATAATAAATCGATTCCAGAAGCTATACCACCACGAATGTTGCGATGGATTCTGATTTTGTCATCGTATGATTATAAGTTAGTATATGTTCCGGGTTCTCTAATACCTCATGCAGATGCTTTGAGTCGGTTGCCGCTATCGAAAGTATCATTTTGGATACAAACAGGCTGGACAGAAGACAAAAATAAAGTCCCAGAAGAATTGAAACAGTTTTGGCAGAAGAGAAATGAATTGTCAATTTATAATGGGAGTTTATTGTGGGGGAATCGAGTGACTATTCCATCTATCGAAACCAATCAAGTACTGCAAATTCTACAATGCAACGAAACCAGGAATCATCCGCATGAAATCCCTTGCCAGGTGTCATTCTACTTCGTTTATGTTCTGTATGCCAGGAAAACCGGAATATGCCACCTAAAGCAGTGAAACAACCATGGGCAGAGACAAGAGAACCTTGGACTAGACTGCATATAGATTTCGCTGGACCAACACAAGGATATTTGTTTTTAATAGTAGGCGATTCGTTTTCAAAATGGTTGGAAGTGCGGGTAGTGCCTTCCACTTCTTCCCAGTCAGCCATATCAGTGTTAAGAGAATTATTTGCAACTCACGGAATTCCATTAGTGATAGTATCTGACAATGCTACGGCTTTCATATCAACAGAGTTTCAAATATTCCTGATGAATAATTTGATAAGACATGCTAGAATAGCACCGTATTACCCAGCATCTAATGGCCAGGCAGAAAGGATGGTACAGACAACCAAACATTTCTTAAAAATGACGAAGCTAGCCAGATTTCTCGTACAGCAGCATTCAACAGCAGATATTTTAATTAACAGGAAACTGCAAACGAGACTGAGCTCCTTGCACCCCAGATTTTTGGAAACATCCAACAAACAAACATTAGAAAAAGATACACCTGAAGTATTGAGAAAATTTCGAGCCAAGGATCCGGTGTTCGCTAGAAATTATGGTAATAGGCCAAAATGGAGTCCAGCCTTCATTCAAAAACCTCTGGGTCCAGTATCTTATAGATTAGATACGCCTGAGGGGAAAAGTGTACTACACAGATACGTAGACCAGATAAGAAGGCGGCAAGAAGAAATAGACAGTTCTACTATACTTCCCGATACATGTAGTTCACCTCGACTCAGCATTGGAACACAGTTACATGTCGATGGGAATGAGGTGCAAAGAGATGCAAATATACAAGTGGATGTAGCAGAGCCCATTCCGGGTGGACAAGTTGGTCAGAACAAACCCGTTCGTCCTACTAGACCACGAAACCCGCCACGATATTTGAATAATTATACAAGTTAATTTTCTACGAAGTAAAAGGGAGGAGTGTTATGTATGAGACTGTTGTGTTACCCTGTATGAGTTTGGAGTAGTCGGCGTCTGTCCAGGGAAAAACATTATTATGAGTTTTTATATATTATAACGTTTAGTTAAACCGATAACATTCTTTCCGAAAGAACCTACGAGGACCTACATAATAATAATGCACGAATCATATTGGAACAGGCACCAACATTCTAACAACAACAATTTAGACTGAAAATAAATGATCCGGCATATTCAATGTGTGATTCTCTACACAACCCTGATGCAATTATTATAATAGGGAAGTCTCGCACAAGTTGACAACTTAAAAAACCTTAAAAAGTTCTGCCTCTCCATTGCAATTGTTTGAATTGGGTTGTATGGAAAATTGCGAATTTAATATACCAATTTAATAGGGGAGTGCCGCACAAGTTGCCAACCTAAAAAACATTCAAAAGTTCTGCCTCTCCAATGACAATTGTTTGACTTTGGTTGTATGGAAAATCGCCAATTTGATATATCAATTCAATTACTTTTGGTATGAAACGCTTATATATTTCTTATAACAAATGTGTCATTCATAGATATTTTATGTCTAAAAATGTGAACAGTTGCTAGCACAAACAATATTTTGTGAAAAAAAGATTGAATAGGAGAATACACAACACAATAACAATTGATAACAACGGAAGTCAAGCAACAACAGAAAAAAGTGGCGTTCTTCTACATTAAGGTTCAAATGGCATCGTGACAGTTGACAGTCGATAATGCACGAAAGCACGAATCAGATTGGGACAGGCACCAACACTCATCGAGATATAGACACAAAATTCCCTATTAATATAACTAAAAAATATAAACACTTTGGGACTAATAATAAATGATCCAGCATATTCAGTTTTTGATTCTCTACACAACCCTGATGAAATTATTACAATTGGAGAGGCAGAAGTATTTGAAGATTTTTTGGAGTTGGTAACTCCCCTATGTGCCCTATTGAGACTGTTTAGCTGTCAAAACCATAGAAATCATATAATATATATTATGATTTCTATGGTCAAAAATAAAAAGCATATACTTCGTTCAGTGAACTACGTGAACTATACGTATCTGGACTAGTTTTCGTCCTAATTAAAAAAAGAATATTTGTTATTTTGTAGTCAAATGTATTTTATTTATTTCATTTGTTTTATAAACATGCAGAGTGTAGGTTTTTGTTGGTCATTTGAATATATTATAACATTACAAGAATAAAAGTTACTGATAAATTGTAAAATTACTAATACATGGTGTCAGGTGTAGGGTACGGACCGACGCTACCTTTGGTCTCAGTTATGGAAAACATCCAATATTCAATCATGCAAGCTTCACATAATGGTAGCTGCTTGGAAAACTCTCGATTCTTCTGTCATTATTTTCGGAAAGCCCGCCGTGACGTCAACAAGTCATATGCGCGCGGCGCTTTGCTTTCGTGGTTTAATCACTTAATAAGACCGCAAAACGCATTCAGTAAAATTTCCAGGCAAAATGCTTTCTCGAAAATTTGAAAACCATTTGAGCGATGAAACCCCTATCACTTATGATATTACCTCCAACAAAAATTGTCAATAAAGCAGTTAAATTGCCCGTTAGAGTGAGGATGTCGCCCTCTTATTTCAAACTAGGGTAAATTTTTTTACCTAAATTGAAGAAACATAATTGATGGCTAAAATGGAAGGGAATATCGTCTAGATTAGCTTCAGTTGAAGAAATTGAAGTTATATTAAAGAAATTTTGAAAAAATGGGAATTTAGTCACATAAAAATGCCTATTTACTTTATTTTTGGCGGCAAATCAGCACATTGCCGAAGTCCGGTGACTATGTGAAAAGCGGCATACCAGAATTATTACCCCTTGTTGGACCAAGAAGTGATTTTTCTTTCATTGTATTCCGGAAAATAGAAATTGTCACGCATTTTGTTAAATGCGTATACGGGAAACCGCTAGAAAAATTGGATTTTGGAAAAATGTTTAGCAAATTTCCGATGCACAAGAAAGTTCTTGCACTGCCACAATTTTATACAAAAAGTATTATAACTGACAATATTCATAGAAAATTTCTCAAATAAAAAACCTATAATTAATTTCAAAAATGCATGAAAGTAGAGAGTACACATTTTTCATGTCATAAAAAATTGTTGAATGTGAGACATCGTAAAGTTTTTGAAACGGACTAAAAAGTATAAAATTATTTCCCCTAGCCCCATACAGATTGTTTCTCTAACAAACATTTCATAATGCATATTCACCGGAATTATGAAAACCTGCCAAATTTCATGTTGATCGGACAACTAGAAGTGGGTCAAAATTTACTTACAAGATTTCACCTGACCACACAGACAGGAAACAAAGCGAGTTACCTAATAAAAAATCAGAATCACCAGTGACTTTTGGAATATTTTTAGGGTATTAAAATCATGATATACATATTTCGAATTTATTTTAAAAAAATGTTAATCATGTATACCTATCACTCTACGTATGATTTCTATTTATTACACACTAAACCATATATCAAATATACTTACCCTGTAATTATTCATTGTAATGCGGCGATGCCTGGATTGTTGATTCTGAAGAAGTTACTCTTTATTTCACACGTTGTACATAGTCGGATGCGACAAGGGTTTGCCTTTTCGAATCGCTGAGGATTCAAATTCGATGTCATAAAATATTTCCGATAAACCAGTTTTGATAATCATATCAATTTTCTGCAATGAAAAGCAAAACAAAAAATTACAGCTTAACGAATAAGTATCTTGTGGACATATTTAGTGATCTATTTTGCTTGTTTTCAATATATATAATATATATATATAAATTATGAATGATGACAGTTTTTAAATTAATCTATTTCACTATTGATTGGTCTATGAACCTTTTTTAAGTCTCAAAATTTCAGAAAAGTAAAAGATTTAAAAAAAATTGAACAACAATTTCTCTCCTGATGATTTACTGCTTGCCTAAGGCATTCAATTCATCTACTTTCTTTCCTTGTATGCAGCCGTGGCCGTACTTCCATTTTTTTCTATTTATACCATCAGTTTTTTTAAATATAATCCAACTGAAGGTTTGTCTTGGTACTGGAATTAATATTCATTAAGAAGATGAGCTGTTCTTTTTTTCTGAGTACCATAATATATGAATCAACACAATTTTCAAAGATTCATTATCTACACTGTTTGAAGTTTGATGCAATTGATAAAATATTCTTTATTTGACACATATTAAATACAAAAACTCTTGTAACAGTAAAATAAATAAATGGAACTATACAATTTTCAACAATACAATAAAGTAATTTGTTTGAAAACATGAACAGGATGTTCATAAAATCAGATGAGGAATCATCTGCGACTGAAACATAAACTTTAGTCAGTATCTTCCATCGTTCAACATCTCTTGTGGAGTATTCATGTTGAAAAAGGGAACATTCTCAACTGAATATTGAATAGACATTTTTTGTGTGAATTGAAAAATCCTCGAGATAAGTTATTTTTGTGGATAACAGAAAGCAACTACTTACCCGGCTAAAGCCACGCTGGACATTGAACTACATCTGATATTGGGAAAAGGCCCTTAAAAGAAAAAATCTGAAAGTGAACATTTGCATTTTCATTTAGATAGTTATTTGATTTTCTATTTCAGTCTGAATTAAGAACTCATATAGATGAATTAGGCAAAGAAGAATGTTTCCATAGGGAGTACTTACCAGATATCATTTGTTACACATTTTTGTCGACTAAAATCTATTTCACGCTTCCACGATCATCAGGAAGACCGGAAGAATTGGGAAACGCATTTTCTAAAAGCAATCTCACTTTGCAAAGATGGAAACATGTTAGAAACATTTCTTTTGGAGTGACACTTTGAAATAAGTGTTTTTGGACATTAAAACCTGTTATGGGCTATGCTATGATGGATTGGTTTTTTGGAAATATGAACAGGCTGTTCACAAAATTAGGTATGGAATCATGTGCGAGTGAAATATAAACGTTAATCACCATCTCCATCCTTCAAGATAACCTCTTGTGGGGTATGCATGTTTTCATGTGCGGAAACTCATAATAAATTCAATTGTTTCAGGACTAAATTAACTTTAAAGACAATAGTTTTCCAGTTTTCCCGAATGCGTATAACATCTTCTTTCAGCCTTTCTATATTCAGCATTTCTATGTCAATGGTGGCATTTCGAGTCTGCAGAAATTTTCATTTCTGATATCAATGGCTGAGAGTTATTTTGTACAAATACATTAAACATTGAAATGACAAACAAGACTTCATTGCTCCATTCAAAAGAGATTTTGTTTCAAACGGTAAAATGGGATTATTCAGTACAGTGCTTTCAAATTATGTCCTTCAATTGGCATGTTATAGATCTGCTTCCACTCTTGCACTCCAATAAGTCTCGGATAAGGAGTGTAACGATTTCCCTAGGTATTTTCTCACACAAGTTCAGGCTATGGCAGGCACATGGTGAGAACTTTGCAAGAGGATTCCAGTGATTAAAAATAGACGAACCCCTTTGGAAACACCCATATTACTTCCATTGTCAAAAGCTTGGCCACGACAATATTTCAATGGATTAGCATTCTCTTGACTAATCGTTTTAAAATGTTTCATGAGGAATCCGGGCCCCCTGTCCTCCCGAGCCCGGGATAATTGCCCCCTCCCTCTCTCCGGGCCTGGATACGTCCCTGAATCTAAGGGGAAGGAATTAAGGATAATAATTGATTGATCCCACGTCTTACATAGTTTCTACGCTATCTGGCGTTGTGTTTCAAATATTTATTGCCTTGGCAAATAATACATAATAATTCATATGAATCTACGAGGATACAGGGGCGATCATACCCATTACTTCAAGGAGGGGCATCCAGTGGGGGATCTATGGCATGAAAATGATATTTTTTAAATTTAATACTTACAAAAGCATAACCGGCATATTCCTCCCGAGAGGTTTTATGTAAAAACCAAATCAGAAATCATAGACAAATAAAGTGTTCAGAGATTTATGAGTTTTTTTATGAAAATGCGTTTTTTTATGTACATTTTATGTATTACCTTCCGAATCATGACAACCGTACCATATGAAAACAGTGCCAAATATCTTGGTATGAATCTAGATGTCAAGAAAAAGAGAAGAGAACTAGGTATGAAATACAAAACATACTATTGTTTTCTAATAGGCCAATCATTAGAGATTTTTTGTGACAAAAATAGTACCAGGAAAGCAACTGTGCCATCATATGGAAGACGATCCGTAGTTATATCCTGTTATTCTTCCGACTCGCAACTATCCTTGCTTTATTTGTTATAAACATTTAAGAGCAAAATCCCCTGCTCTTTTTCCTTTTCCGCTTCTAACTAATAAAGCAACCCTGATGCTCTCAATGGACGAATTGTAGATAATCAAAATGCGAAAGAAATGAGCCCTGGCCTAACTCAATCGGATTATTATTAACGAAAAAACAAACAGCTTTTTAAATAAAATTCATAACACTTCCATTTTTGAAGTTAGCAAAGGATCTCCGCGACATAGTAGTGATTCATATGTACTTCATCTGTAGAAGACCCAGGCGCTGTCGAACCATTAGTTTTTGCATAATTGCAATTTGAATTTTTCAATGCACTTTATTGGAGCAAGCCTGGATGCGTCATAGGTGGTCCGATTTCAATTTTGTAAACAGATATTGGAAGTAGAAGTATAGTATTACAAAACGTCTATTCTCATTTTGCGTTATATTGCTGCGAAATAGGTGAGAAATACCGAAAACGGGTGAGCATGTGAAAGCGGCTGAGTAGTGGGGGTGAAGCAGCAGATTTATAACTTGCGAGCAGAGCACTTGTATGACTATATACGCTTCCCCGTGTCTGCTGCCCTACCCCCTACCCCACGCTCGCCCGTCTTCGATCATCTTTGCAAGTATTTCTCACCTATTTCACAGCATTTTAACGCAAAATGAGAATATAAGTTTTGTAGTACTATACTTCTACTTGCAATATTTTTTTTGCAGAATGGATATCGGACCATCTTTGACGTATCCAGGCTTACTCCAATAAAGTGCATTGAAAAATCCAAATTGCCATTATGCAAAAACTAATTATCCGACAGCGCCTGGGTTTTCTACACTTGAAGTACATATCCGTCACTACCATGTCGCGGAGAGCCTGCAATACATCTTCAAAAAGGGCAGTGTTATGAATTTTTGAAAAAATGGCTGATTTTTCCGGTTTTTTCGTTTTTTTTTCGTTATTAATAATTTTACCGAGTCGTGCCAGAGTTCATTCTTTTTGTATTTTGATTTTCTACAATTCGTCATTGGGAGCATTTTTATGTTACAAGCAAAAAACGAAAAAAAAACACGATTCTTTGCTCTTAAATGTTTATAACAAATTAAGCAATGATAGTTATGAGTCGGAAACGTAACAGGATATAACTACGGATCGCCTTTCATATGATGGCACAGTCGGTTTCCTGGTACTATTTTTGTCACAGAATCAATAGAGCAGAAAATTTCTATTGATTGGTCTATAAGTAGAAATGATCATATCTCATTATACAAGATCTTGATCTACAACCAAGTCCTGAAACCAGTGTGAAGTCTGGGGGTGTGCCAAAGATTCGAACATAAATATTATTCAAACCTTTCAAAATTAAGTTCTGAAGAACATAGTCATGTCATGTCCCATAAGTACGTTAGGAATAATAATTAATATAATATGTGAACTGGAGATTATACATATTCGACAAATTTTAACAATAAAGAAGAAAGAAGAAATTGTTTTTTAAACTTTCATTTGATTATTAACTTCAATTGAAGATGTAAGGAAAACATAGTGAAAGGACCCCGCAAAATCCTTATGGAAAATGGCTCTCGGCTAAATTCGCTGAAATTCTGCAAAAAAATAGTATTCGGTATGCTGATCAAAAGTCTCAATGGGCACAATCCTCCATTTTCAACCCCAGACACCCTACAGCCCCCCAAAGCCCCCAAAGTACACTTTCCGGTGTGTTAATGCATAACAGTTTCAATTCATCTTTAAAGCGTTTCCTTTCACTGCCCACCCCTTTCTCCAACCAATCCTACATTCTACTCTCACCACACCTCGCCCTCACCCCCACACCCCCACCCAACCCTTCATTAACGCCCCATTAACACTTTCAAGGTTAACGATTCTTTAATTGTTTCATTTCAATCTTTGGAAGCTTTTAATATATATATATATATATATATGGGTATATGTATACATTAAGCACACCCCCCTATATGAATGCCCCATTACACAATTGCAAGGTTGAAGATTTTTCAATTGGTTTTATTAAAATCTTTCATGTGTATACTATGTAATAATATATATATATATATATATATATATATATATATATATATATATATATATATATATATATATATATATATATATATATATATATATATATATATATATATATATTTTCGGGTTGTCGATCAGGTTATCGGCGCTCTTTTACAACTTTTCCTTGGGTTCGCTCAACAGTCCTATTGAAAATAGTTGCCGAATATTCTCTTTCTGTGTTTTCGTTTGTCGAAAGCTACTTGAGTGTCGTGACCTCACATTTCAGGTACACCTCGTACATACACCTCGTACATATATAAAATATGATAAAATATGAATTGACAAATAGTTCAATAGATCTGTTAAGTACGTTATCAAGGGTTTATTGTCTAATTAACATATATTACTTTGGGGGCTGTAGGGGGTCTGGGGTTGAAAATGGAGGTTGTGCCCATTAAGACTTTTGATCAGCATACCGAATACCATCTTTTTGCATAGTTTCAGCGAATTTAGCCGAGAGCCATTTTCCATAAGAATTTTGCGGGGTCCTTTATGATCCAAGTGAGTATTTTGCAAAAGTGATTTCAACAGCTCACCTATTATATGGGATCCGATACCACTTTTTAAAAAATATTAACATTTGTAGGGAAAACGATCTAGACTAAGAGAAGAAAACGTAGACGCCTGCATTCAAGACTCATTCGGAGAACTGGGAACCACGATAATTTTCTCGAATCATACATTAGGGATCTTGGCATTATTCATAATATATGTTTATATGTATTTGTATAGACCTATAGTATTTCCAAAATCAATTGAATATGTTTATTCTCGACTCCAAATATAGGGTTCATTCAAATTCGTACATGATAATGTCGAATACTGAAGGAGAACGGAAAGTTAAATACATATTATTCCCCGAATAAAGTATATAGAGAACAAATTGAGTGGAAACCGTTAGACGCGTAAAAACCGATCAGTAACTTCGCTGACCGCTTGTTGCATAAATTATCATAAATCACCATACATTATTTTTATTGCTTTTCAGGCGTTTGCGGTGAGCAGAACAGTGGGGGGTGTGTGATTGTGTGTATCTGTAAATCTGTATATAGTGGTGCTACATGGCATATTGGAGACGAAGAACGTGAAAGAAAAAATAGTTACAGAGCATAATTTAAAAATTATTGGGGTTTTTAAAAGTTTAACTTCACATTTGTAATGTATGTATATTTAGTTCAAATCTTGCAAGTGAATTTGGACCCACTTCCAATTAACGTGAAATTCCGGTAACAATGCATTATGGAATTTTTGCTAGAGAAAAAACAAAATGGTGGCTCCAATATGGCGGACGAGTTTTGTGATTATGGTTCGATTCTATTCAAAATTGGTATGTGGGGGTTTTCGGGGACAGAGATCACGAAGTTTTCAAAATTAATAAATTCAAGATGGCGGCTCCAATATAGTGACGAGTTATATGGTTATAGCCCGATTCCAATAAAAATTGGTATGTGGTGGTTTTTGGGGTTGGAGATCATGGTTTTTTCCATCAAAATCCATAAATTAAAGATGGCGGCTCCAAGATGGCGACGTGTTTTGTTATTATGGCCCGATTCCATTCAGAATTGGTATGTGGGTTTTTTGGGGTCAGAGATTATCAATTCTTGTCAGAATTCAATAAGATGACGGATTCCATGAATGACTGAAAAGAGTTGAATAAAAATGATAAAAAAAATTATACGAACTTTTATACAAATGCATTAAAAAGGAAAAGATAATTTCTTTATTGTTTGATCTAGGTTATTCTGTGAGTAACAGATTCAAAAGCTTGCCGTGAATATAAAATAGGTATTTTTGCGTGGCACGATTTTGAATCTGCTACTCACAGAATAAGCTAGGTCAAACAATTAAAGACATTATTTTTTCCTTTTTAGTGCATTTGTATAAAAGTTTGTCTTAATTTTTGTAATAATTTTTAAAATTCTCATATCCGTGGCTTCCCATTTCAAGCACTACTGGCTTCCTAATGGAAAAATTATTTCTTCATTTCCCTGGACAACTGCGCCGCGGCAGCCTTTATAGTTTTTCCTACAGAATTGCACCATGTATATTTTGCGTTTCCATAAACATTCCACTTTCAACCGCAGTTGAAACTACTTGGGACATCCTCATTCCTTTAGAGATAAAAACTATTTTGGCATAGATACGACACAAAGGTAAAAACAAGATATTTCCTGAATCAATTTCAGATATTTCTAGCGGGATAACGATGTGCGAACCATTATTTCACTTGCAATGTTAACCACCAGAACTCAACAAAGAAAATGGCATAATGAAAGGCTTTGACGGTAGGAATGCATTTAGATTGTTTGAATTTTTGTATATAGCTTTCAGTTACTACTGAATGCAATAATTTGTCGAGTTTAATTGATTATTATTTATATCATTGTTTCAATCCCACTTGTATTGGCTAAAATTTGTTCAGAAAAAAATCTGTTTTTTTTTCGTCTCAGTAAATTTTGGAAAATAAATTGAAAGCAATCATCGAATTGTCTTCGAATTCATCTCTTTTCTCAAGAATTATTAGGGGCATTGAAATAATATCAAAATCACGAAGCCAATATGGAGGGGGTATGGCCCCCTTGTCCCCTCCCTGTATCCGCTTCCTACATTTCTTTTTCACACGCTTCATCTGTACATTGGCTGTAAACAATTTTATTCGAGCAGAAATCCGTTAACTTCTATTTAACGGAGGAAATATTGATATCGAGCGATTACGAGGCTTCCTCTGTCGTTGACATTGAAAGGAAAATGAGTCTTTTGTTATCCACTAATACCCTCTCTTCTTGAATTCGCGAACAGTTTCGGTCACATGTATAGGCGACCACTATTTGTTCCAGTATGGCACTGGCCCAACAGAAAAAAATCCATGAAAAATTAAACATTTTTAATTGTTTGAAATACAATTATAGAAATATACTAATTAGAAATTATATGAAATATACTCTTGCATTGATTTGTTGAAAATATAAACAGGATGTTCATAAAATCAGATGTGCAATCATTTGCGACTGAAAGATAAACTTTAGTCACTATCTTCCATCGTCAAGATAACCTCTTGTGGGGTATTCATGTTGAAAAGGGAAACATTCTCAATTGAATATTGATAGAAAGATTTTTCTGTGAATTGAAAATCCACGATTAAAATGAAGTTATTTTTTTGTGAATGTCTAACAGAAAACAACTACTTCCCGGCTAAAACCACGCTGGACATTGAACTACATCTGATAGATATTCTGACAAGGCCCTAACTCAAAGAAAAATCTGAAATTGAAAATTTGCATTTTCATTCAGATAGTTATTTGATTTTCTATTCCAGTCTTAATTAAGAACTCATAAAGATGAATGAGGCAAATAAGAATGTTTTCCAAAGAAGTACTCACCAGAAATCATTCGTAACATTGACCAGGAGAGACATCGATTCACTAGGTCTTCAATACATTTTGTCGACGAAAATCTATTTCACGCTTCCATGATCATCAGGAAGACCGAAGAAATGGGAAACACATTTTCAAGAACAATCTCACTTTGCAAAGATGGAAAAAGTTAGAATTATTTCTTTGGAGACACTTTGAAATTAGTGTTTTCTGACATTAAAACCTGTCATGGGTATGACAGATTGATTTGTTGAAAATATAAACAGGATGTTCATAAAATCAGATGTGGAATCATCTGCGACTTAAAGATAAACTTTAGTTACTATCTTCCATCGTCAAGATAACCTCTTGTGGGTATTCATGTTGAAAGAACATTCTCAATTGAATATTGATAGAAGATTTTCTGTGAATTGAAAATCCACGATTAAATGAAGTTATTTTTTTGTGAATGTCAACAGAAAAACTAATCCCGCTAAACCACGCTGGACATTGAACTACATCGATAGATATTCTGACAAGGCCTAACTCAAAGAAAAATCGAAATTGAAAATTTGCATTTTCATTCAGATAGTTATTTGATTTTCTATTCCAGTCTTAATTAAGAACTCATAAAGATGAATGAGGCAAAGAAGAATGTTTTCGAAAAGTACTCACCAGAAATCATCGTAACATTGACCAGGAGAGACATCGCATTCACTAGGTCTTCAATACATTTTTGTCGACGAAAATCTATTTCACGCTTCCACGATCATCAGGAAGACCGGAAGAAATGGAAAACACATTTTCAAGAAGCAATCTCACTTTGCAAAGATGGAAAAAGTTAGAATTATTTCTTTTGGAGAGACATTTTGAAATTAGTGTTTCCCATTTCTTCCGATCTTCCTGATGATCGTGGAAGCGTGAAATAGATTTTCGTCGACAAAAATGTATTGAAGACCTAGTGAATGCGATGTCTCTCCTGCGTCAATGTTACGAATGATTTCTGGTGAGTACTCTCTTTTGGAAAACATTCTTCTTTGCCTCATTCATCTTTATGAGTTCTTAATTAAGACTGGAATAGAAAATCAAATAACTGTCTGAATGAAAATGCAAATTTTCAATTTCAGATTTTTTCTTTTGAGTTAGGGCCTTGTCATAATATCTATCAGCTGTAGTTCAATGTCCAGCGTGGCTTTAGCCGGGGAAGTAGTGGTTTTCTGTTAGACGTTCACAAAAAAATAACTTCATTTTAATCGTGGATTTTTCAATTCACAGAAAAATCTTTCTATCAATATTCAATTGAGAATGTTTCCCTTTTCAATACTCTTGCAATCAAGTAAATGTACTAAGACTACTATGTAAAGAAAAATAATTACTGTCGTCGAGGCGAAGTCCCCCTATACCATCACTCTGGCAGTTTTACGTGAACCTTCTCTTTTGTTTTAATTTTTCTCATATAAATATGAGTTCTATATTTCATTATCTTTCATTTCCTGAGAGCCCAAGAAGTCCCCATTTTTTTTAATAGAAAAAACTGTATGAAGTTGTCTATAGCGGGTGTCAACGCATTTACTAGCACTCCTTTTCAACGCTTTTTTCTAGAGCTATGGGAATTAAATTTGATGGGTTCGGTGTATACCTGCTGAGTAGTCGGGGTGAAGCAGCAGATTTATAACTTGCGAGCAGAGCGCTTGTATGACCACAGTTTATAGCTAAAGAAGCAGTTAGCTCACTTGGCCCAAATGCATGTTCCAAGGTAGCATCCACTCCAGGGAAAGAATTCAGGATGCGCAGAAGACTGTACGCGATTATCGCTCTTCGAAGTATACGAAAAATGTCAGTATTAGTAACACAGTAACACGCGGTATGCGCGAGGGATAAAAATCAGAGTTGCGCAGTGTACAAACGGGAACATAAAGATCAAAGTGCCGACGCCAAGTGAGCTAACTGCTTCTTTAGCTATAAACTGTGGTATGACTATATACGCTTCCCCGCGTCTGCTGCCCTACCTCACTACTCAACTCAGCCGAGTTCACACGCTCGCCCGTTTTGATCATATTTGCAAGTATTTCTCACCTATTTCACAGCATTTTAACGCAAAATGAGTTTTCTACACTTGAAGTACATATCCGTCACTACCATGTCGCGGAGAGCCTGCAATACAACTTCAAAATGGGCAGTGTTATGAATTTTTGAAAAAATCTCTGATTTTTCCGGTTTTTTTACCGAGTCGTGCCAGAGCTCATTCTTTTTGCATTTTGATTTTCTACAATTCGTCATTGAGAGCATCGAAATTGCTTCATTAGTTTTCATCGTCGGAAACATAACAGGATATAACTACGGATCGCCTTTCATATGATGGCACAGTTGGTTTCCTGGTACCATTTTTGTCACAGAATCAATAGAGCAGAAAATTTCTATTGATTGGTCTATAAGTAGAAATGATCATATCTCATTATACAAGATCTTGATATACAACCAAGTCCTGAAACCAGTGTGAAATCTGGGGGTGTGCCAAAGATTCGAACATAAATATTATTCAAACCTTTCAAAATTAAGTTCTGAAGAACATAGTCATGTCATCTCCCATAAGTACGTTAGGAATAATAATTAATATAATATGTGAACTGGAGATTATACATATTCGACAAATTTTAACAATAAAGAAGAAATTGTTTTTTGTATAGCTATGGGAATTAAATTTGATGGGTTCGGTATACAGGTATACATCTTATTCTGGTGTTAGCAATCTGTTTAATAGAATATTTTTTACATATTTTTTTAATCTTCTTTTAACTTTTCAGTTGAACAAGTTTTTTTTGACAATTTTATTTTTATATTTTCAGTGCCTTAAATGGGCCGTGGGACGATTTAAGGGAAGTTGTTATATTTCATTAAATGCTCGTCCTCAACGTGTATATTTAGTGTTTTCCCCGAGAATCTCACTAGTTGTTGAGTTCTCTATGGAATGTGAGCTTCCAAGTTTTGTATAAAATTATCATCTATGAAACGCATAGGATAAGGATATAAAAATACCATCCAGAAGAGAGGAAACTAGTTCTTATATAATAATAGAGTGTCCTGTTTATGAGCAATTCAAATCATCAACACTTCGAGAAATTAAGAAACTCTCACTTGAATCACTTGACAATCTCTCACCCCAATAGGCAAAATATTTTAGTAGTTTTTCATCTAAATTTGAAAACCACACCACAAAACATTAAGAATATAATTAGGTAGATACATTCAGTTAGTAGTATAGTACTTGATAGTTTAATTTTAAATGTTTTCCTTCTGTTAACTACCAAACTTATTTCTATACGAATTAAATAATTGGATGTTTACCTCTGACCTGTTGGAATTAGGTCGAGTATAGGAGATAACTTTTTTGTATAAAAGCGAGCCAAGAATCCATTGGAGTAGAGTGCAGCTAAATTTCTGACAATATCGTACTGGGTGTCGGTTATGAAGAATGGAATCGCCTCAGAGCCGGATTAAGAGGGGGGCAAACGGGGCTGCAGCCCCGGGGCCTCCACAAGAGAGGGGCCTCCACAATTTTTAGGTAAAATTTCCTAACAAATACCGAAGAATATGCAAAATTATATATAAAAAATCTGACAACGAAAGAGCAGTTCTCCCACTTTTTCCTCTCATTTTTCGTTTTAAACATTCAAAAACATGTTTCGTATTCCTGTCAAAATCCATGGTTAATCATGTGTATATGCAAGAAACAATCACCAAGTAAAACATCATACTATTATACAAAATATTATATCGTATCGAAATTTAGCTGTAAAAACAAGAACAATTGAATTTAAAAAAAAATATACATTTTTTTTTATTAAATGAAGGATTTTCTGTCGATGTATTCTTCGAATGACACAAGCAATCTAGATACACAATGAAATTCATTAATCATAAGCTAAAGAAAATAATATTTCAATTTATGAATATGATTGCATCAAATTATTTATAAGAGCCCTGTGCGCATTCCATAATAGAACAAAAGTTCAAATTCTGGTGACTATTTTTCTGCCGATTCTACAAACACTTTGCCCGTCTATACCTGTTTTTCCTATTTATTGGCGTTGACAAATGTCCGCTGAGTGGCGCGCTTGTAACAGAGAAATCCCCAAAATCTGAAAGTGTGAGTCTAAGAGAAGGATGACATTCCGCAACAAATGTAAATCCTTCTGAAAAAGGACTATCAAAAAGACCAACTCTCTATCAAATTCTTGAAAACCAAAATTTCAGAGCTACATTCTCAAACATTGAAATTACAGTGATTATTTTTTGACATTGCTAGAAACCAATGGAAACGTTCAATTCAAATAATTCATATACGTTTTGGCCAATTAATAGTGGAAATATTCTACCTAGAAAATTGTCGCGGGAATAATTTGAAGTATTTTGTTTTTATTGTCTGACAACCTATATTTTTAATTTGACGTCTGTCATCAATTCGCATGAAAAGTGTGAAATGAATCAAAACCGGTTTAGTACATTATATTATTTTGCAAGGAAATGTGTTTATAATCGTAACATCAAAAAATAATCTGAAGAATACCACACGAGAGTTCGATATAGTAGAAAATAATTATCTAGATTTCTTTCTCAAACTTGTTGGCAATAGCCATTCGAGCCAGTTGGTCTCTCTTGTCTATTGCCTGGCAACAAGTTTTCGAAAATCTGTCGAATTATTTTCACTCTCTTGTGATATTACAACTGAGAATGTGATGTCAAATTGCACTGGAAAGCGCTAATTTTCCAAAATGAAAAAAATAGGCGAATTACGATGAGATAAAGCCGCCTATCAAAGTTATCGCTTCTTAGCATTGAGAATGATTTTCTCCGGATGATGGATTTGACCGAAATCATCAATGATTTTTCGTCGAAAAAAGCTCGCAAGAATCCATTCGTTTACGCTGTAATTTAATTTATTTCTTGTATTTTATTATACCTACATATGCTCGTGTCGAAATAATTTGATTTGTTCCGTAATAAATAAAAAAAAAAACTTGTTTGAAAAATAATTAGGGGCCTCCACTCCTTTGTTGCCCCAGGGCCTCCACACCTTTTAATCCGGCCCTGAATCGCCTACTCGACCAGAGGCTCTTTAATGAAGCACGGATCTGTGAAAAGTCGGATCTAGAATTTTCATATAGTTTATAAAAAATTCATGTGTGGTGTCTAGAAGAAATGAAATATTGCATCTAATCTATAAATTGTGGCATAGTTGTAAATCATAAACAAATGACTTCAAATCAACGACATTGAGCAAGAACCTCCAAGCTATATTTGTCTGGCCTGATTGTGGTAAATGGGAAAAAAACCAAACAGAAACTGTGAAGTACTGGAAATACGAAGTAAATGTCCTCAGAAAACAGAAAAATGACTTAGGTCAAAATGCAATATTCCATAGTACAATGGCATACGGACTAATATACTGGGGAATGTCTACACATATACACAACGTGTTTCCCTAGAAAAATGCAAGTCGAGTAATCGTGGATTTGAGAGGAATGACTCATGTAATCCTTGGTTAATAAAATGGCATTACCATCTTCAAACATATTCTGTAATCTCCTAAATATAAAAGAAAACCAATCTAAACTTCCTATCAATGGAGAAACTTATTTTTATAACACTTGCAATGGGAACGATATTCAGAAATAAATTGGCAATGAATATTTTCTATTAATTACCAGTAGGATCCAGCGATATGCTAACTATTACCCACACAAATAAAAAATATGGATTTGACGGAATCCAAACGGACATTGAAAAGCCATCTCCTTGCCAATACCAAAACTAAAGTTCGTCTAACTTTACATTTTGACCTGCCAAAACACTACGGTGTATTTTAGGCCAATACAAATTGTATTCTAGTGTAAGTATTGGATATGTTTACCATGTCCCAATGTTTCTCCTTGAAATGGATATGGCTCTACCAAAAAGATTTATGTCTTTATCACTGTTGAACAAAAGAGTGGGCGAGGATATTTGTTAGTAACGGGTTGTCATTGGGGTACACACAAAAATAATGCCTTGAGGAAATGGCAAATTGCTTGGTTGTGATGATGAAATTAAAGGGTGCCAAGAAAAAAAAGGTCTTTCGATAACAAGTTGAGTGCATATTCTATGCCGGATGCTGCTATCTTCTCAAATTGTACCCACAAGCGGCATAATACTACCTGCAATCACCAATAAACCGAAAAAATAAAATATTTATTGAACTATAACACGAAATAAATGAAATTATTTGACAACTTCAAAATTATCCAACAAAAGCAAACTGATAATAACATCATGGCAAAGGGTGTTCAAAGTGAATTCCTACTTATTCCCATTCAAAGCACTCTATATATCATAATGGACTTCAAAAAATAACATCTGATTCTTGGACCCATTTACCTACCATCTGACTCGGAATTTCCAGAAATATCAAAATATATAGGGTTTCTAATGAAAATCCAAAAGATAGACCTATTTACGCTAAAATCAGAAATACTAAAAATATGACATATATGTCAAAATGTGCTTCATATGCTGTTCATCAAACCGTCTAAATTCAGTTTCACCAAAAACTTTCTTTTCATACCCATATGTCAGCAAATATTTTTTGTGGCTAATTTGCAAAATATGTTGATTTTTATTAAATTTCAATGTCTTAGGTTGAAGTCTGCGAAGAGATAATTGAACAGACATGCAGACGTGGATGAATCCATGTTTCGTTTTCACCTCATGGGTAAGGCACACTGAAATAAAATATCTTCTCACCGCCTTGGTGCTGAAAATTTACTCAAGTGATTCAGAACAAATGATAACCTTGGGGAGGATGGTAACGATTTCCCAGTATCAATTCGTTCTATTCACTTCCTACTTGAACCTCCTTGACCTTCTATTGAAAATCAAGATACCTCTTCATGTCAGGTAGAGCAATTGCTCCTCCTGGAGCATGTCGGTCCAAAGACCTCTTCCATTCAATCAAAAAGTGGATGGACTCTTTCCCTTCACACCGCTAGATCCTCCTCAACACCAAAGTGGCCGTTTTTTTATCCAGTTTAGTACTTTCCCAAAGGATAATCTGAGTAGTCATCATTCAAACATTTTGGTTACTTCCCAGAATATTCATCTACTTAAAACATTGGTGAAAGATTGAAGGGTAGAAACTCGCCTTCTCTGCCTCAAAAGTGCACTTCAGCTCCACTATGCCTTTCGCAGATGACCTCTGTTCGTGCCTCATTTAAGGCAGCTTCTACTTCGGAGGAGACTTCTAGACTGCTTGGGTGAAGTGCTTTTCCGCACGAATGGTCTCTTTGATCGACTTAGCTGATTCATTTTTGTTTTGATAGAGATTTCTCGGTTTCACCTCTTGTCGATTATTTTTTTCAGAGCCTTTAGTAGAAAATATGTGGGGCTAATAAATATTAATATCTCAATATAACCTTTCCCAGTAATAAATGCTACTCTGGCTCTCCTCCACCTTTGGTATATAATCCCATGCAAGGTTTACTCAACTAGAGAAGTATCTCTTTGAGTATTTTCGATATCAATGTTGAGAACCATCAGAACCTTGCCTTGAATGGCTCGAACTCATTCATCGTCCTAAGAATGACGACTACAAGCAGTTTATCTATCACATGGACCCCCTGAACCTGTCCATCATTCATTATAGGAAAGTGTACCTCCAGTAGGCGTTCGAGAGCATCTTGTCTGGAGACTGTTAATCCGATCTGACTCTTTGAATAATCAATTGTCCCTTTTGTCTCCCAGCTCAGTATTTTAGTCTACCGGATTCAGGAAGATAATCGATTTATCGTCAGTATGCTCATCAGCTGACTCCTTTATATCGCCAAAGGTTTTTATGACACCAAACTGAAGAACTGTTCCAACCGATTAAAAATCGGTTGACATTCTGAATGAACATACTGTTCATTGGAAAAAAATTGTGCTGAAGGGTACGGAGCCCGGAAGACTAGTCATTTGAGCATTTAACTAAGAGTCCAGAAAAGTATGATAAACTGCAGTCATAGAACAGGTTACTATACTGTTGGAATGGGTGTAATAAAATATGAGTCGTAATAATGCGATGCTTTTTGTCAAGAATACTGTTTGAACCGATTCATTTTCAGATTGTAGCCAAAATGGCTACTTGTGCAGGTTGCTATATTTTGCGATTTGAATGCAGATTTTTTTTTATTTTACGTCGAATTCTTCGTACAAAGGAGAATAAGATTTCATTGGAATGTTCACTATGGAAATTTGATTTTGTGTCCTTATTTCAGGTTTTTTTAACTAACTATGGCATAGCTAAAAAGAGGGTTGAGATTTTCACTGGGTATGCCTCGTGTATTCTGCTGGACCGATTTCGACAAATAGGTGTGTATCGTGTCTAACTACAAGCAAATAAAAAAAACAAGAAAATTCCAGAAATATTACAATTATCAAGATTCAAGAATGAATGAGACATCACCTGAAGATGGCAAATATGAATTTGCCGAAATCGAACCAAGAACGCGGACAGAAACCCGAGAAACGATCTCAATATATATATAAATATATATATATATATATATATATATATATATATATATATATATATATATATATATATATATATGAGGATTCTATATATATATATTATATATTATTTTTGGAAGTTTTTCTTTTGGTTCTGTTCAGATTCGATTGTATAAAACGAGAGGAAAATTAATTTTTTTTAGACGTTTCGCCCTCGTTCGGGGGCATCTCCAGTGAAATTTATTAAAAACATTTGAATCTGAAAATAAAATATTGGTTTGGATAACATCATATGTAGAAAGTTAGGTTGTGTCTGAAAATAAATTTAATTACCTTTTGGGTTACGTACCTTGGTTTACCATGATTGTGTTTTGTTACCAACAACAGTGGATTTCGGGGCGGTGTTAAATCTTGTTGCATCATTGTTTTAATATTGTGTGAAGATGCCCCCGAACGAGGGCGAAACGTCTAAAAAAATTTAATGTTCTTCTCGTTTTCATACAATTGAATCTGAAACCCAAGAAAACTAAAAAAAATATATATATATATATATATATGAAAAGTCTAGGGATATTCTTTAAAATAGAAGGAGTTTTCAACAATAAGATGTCTCCAATGAAAAAATTTATATATTTGATTATTAAATGTTCAGTAGTAAGGAACTAATGTGAGAAATTGGTAAAATACAGGAAAACTGTGAAGGAAAAAAAGTTATAAAAAATTACTATTCATAACTCATTAGAAAATTCTCTCAAAATTTTAAATCAACACTTAATACAGAGTGTGGCACCTTGTTGATTATTCACACCTCTACACCTATTGTTCATAGACAAAATGAGATGAGCATTATGAATGTTGTCCATATGTAGGTTAATTCTTCTTTGAAGCATGTCCCAAACAAGCTCCATGAGATTGAGATTGCGCTGGCCATGGCAATAGTTCAATTCCTTCGTTGTCCAACCAATCTGTCACAATATGAGCGACATGTGGACGAGCATTGCCATGCATCAAATGAATGTTTTCACCAACAGCTCCTGCAAAAGGACACACAATGGGTTGAAGAATATCATCCAAATATTGTTGAGTTCTCAGAAAACCTTGTGGAAAACGAGGTCTGTTCTTCCGCCATTTGTGATTCCTCCCCATACCATAAGAGTACCACCTCTATGAGTGTGCACTTCCTGGACGTGTCTCAAGCGTTCTGCATTTCCAAGTCGTCTCCGTACTCTTGTTCCATGAGAATCTGGATGAAATCCAAATCTTGATTCATCCGTGAATAAAACTGTAGTCCATTCATTTGCACCCCAGTTTTGGAATTCTTGAGTCCATTCTAATCTTGCAGCGCGATTGCATCTAGATAGAGGTGGACATAATTACAAATCTCGTCCGCCATCTTGGTGCCGCCATTTTGTTTTTTTTTCTCTGAAGAAATTCTACAATGCATTCCATAATGCATTGTCACCTGCCAAATTTCAAATTAATCGGACGACTAGAAGTCAGTCAAAATTCACTTGCAAGATTTGACCCAAACAACAACAACAATAACGAACGAACGAACGAAATTAAATGAAAGCTTGTAAAAAGTGGTTTTGAAGGATGATATGGAAAACTACATAAAGTATTCATCAACGGGTACTGCAAGAAAATTGAAAAAGACCTTCTGCCCACATGTTCAATGAGCAGCTTGATGCAAATTTGAGGCTGCAACTCGACCATATCGCAACTCATGCCACAATGAAGAGTCGTTTTGAGACCTACTCGGAAGTTCTGATAATTCACACAATTTTTGTGTCAAAACGGTGCTCGCGAAACTAATAAATTCATTAGCGAAAGTTTGATTCGATTTTTTTAATTCTATCATGATTTGATGAATAGACAAAAGCATGATTTCACGCTCTTTAATATTATAATAAAATCGAGTAAACTACACGTCAATTTGTTTTTCCTGAGCTGTCACTGAAAATTCGCGTAAGAAGTAATTTTTCCCATCGTTTGTTTAGGTATGACGCAGAAATAATAGCAGACTTATTGAGTTCAGATAGGACTTTTATTAATTTTGTTGTTCCTACTGTAGATAAAATGGATTTTTTCCAATAGCACAGTAGGTACTTCGGTAAAAGCAGGTGCTTCTTTCCGGCGATATAACCACATTGAAAGAGCTGTCGCATGATTACAACCCCTTGAAAACAAAAAAAATCAACAGCTGCTTGAAAAATGTTGTTACAAAAGTTACTGACAAGTTTTATGAATTTCCAGGTGGTTTCCGACAGCTTAAAAAAATAGTATTACAATAAATTTCTAGTTGTTAGCTTTCCAAAATTACGTGAATTAATAAATATGAATGTACTACACTCTACGAATATTGAAAATAACTCAATTTTTGATATATTGATGTATTTTTGCATAGTTCCATCATAAAAAATCCTGATTGTCTTGATTTTAATAATATTATTCCCATTACTATCGATTCGTCTTTTACTTTTCGCAGCTGCACAATCCAACGTTTTGAATGACATCTTCTTCTTCATCGACTGTCATTTCCACACGATGCATGTGGCCGGACCGAGTCCCAACAGTTTCGTGACGTCACGCTACCGAATAGCCACTCCGAGCGAACAGATAATTTTTAACGAAAAATTAAAGGAGAAAATCGATATTTTCAACGGTATTATTGTTTTTAGTGATCAATCTCTGTAATAAAAGTGGTTTTATAGTGATTTTCCACATCATGTCCCAACCCAATTCAGGATGTTGAACAAAATAATGATGGCCTTCTGTCTAAAGTTGGTTGGCAGAGATAAGGTAAAATTGTAATTTACATGAAATTACGACATTTTTTTACAATTTCTCGTTTGAATTCTCAAGCCTAACGGTAAAAACGCATAGGAATGAGTGAAAGGAAAATAAGGCCATCAGAACAGAACTTCATAATAGCGGAAATCTCAAACACCAACGGTTTCTTCTTAGGGCCAGTCCATCCCTGCCAATCGTCACGTTGGCGTCGCTCGCACCCTTTCTCTTACGTCACCATCCGTCACCTGGGTAACGGAAAGCGCGGTGGTAACTAGGAGTCGATCGTCCAGCTGAGTCCAACTGAGAAACCCAGTTTTCAGTTAGGCAAAAGCGGCAACAGTGACGGTGGTTGCATACACGCAGCCCCGGCCCCATTGATGAGCCGCCGTAGGGGCCATGGGGCAGGCTGAGAGCAGAGAAGACGACGAAGATCCGGAAAAATGTGATTCTAGAAGGCCATCGGACAATCTGGTGAGGATTGTTGAGATACACCAATATTTGTCGCATGGCTATGAATCTATAAACGAAGGTCGTCGCCTTTTTTTCTGCAATTTTTTCTAGGCTGGTTGCTATTATTCGCCTAGGAGCTTATGACCGATGGGCATTAAACGGTTCTTGAAATGTTGCTCGATAATCATCTGGTCAATAGGAATATCTAATGTTCATAGTTATTTTTCTGCCCTCACACCTAGAACATTGGAGCAGAAAAAAAAATTGCGAATCAATAATTGGAGGAAGTAGTTTCAGATAGTGATACAGTGGTATTGAACAATGTAAATAGCACACGAATGCTATTGATTCCAATAATTAAACTTTCTGAAATCAGGCAGAATCATGGACCCATAATTTTATTGGAAAAATGCCTGTCTCATTTCTTAAAGTTTCTAGTGGCTGCAGCTTGTAGTTGTTTATTCAATGGAAATGCATTATTTTCACACGTCTTGCCGACACTTTATATTGTTTAAAAAAAAAACTCCTCATAAGAATCACCCTTCCGCTTGAAAGTAGAAAGTCGAAATTTGGTGAAGTAATGAAGGTTATCAGCCTCTATATATCAATAGTTGAAACTTGAAAAAAAATCTACGAAAATTTTGGAAGTGTACCCAGAAAAGTTTGTATAGGTCAACAAATCACAAATTAGTTCATGCTAGGAAACCCTTGGGGCGCAAACCTCTCCCGCACTTGGCTGCGTTTTTTTCCTATTTTGTGTCCGCTTAGTTTTCTGAAAAGGATGAAAATAAAATGTAAGGAACGTTACCTTCCCGAGAATAAATGAAAAAAATAGGTTCAATTTAAAAATCAGGGGTAGTAACTTTTTATCTTTCTACAATTTCAATGCACACGTTTTTCTGAATGAAATCTTACCCAAGTAACAAAAATATCTCTATAATTATCGTATATCATGCTATAAAACAAAATGTAATACAACAGATTTGTTCCTAAAACATGATATAGTGCTTCATACGACACCTACCGAAGCAAAATAGGCCTAGGTTTATACAGCTCTATAGTTGGTATAGGCTTCTGTAAGCATGCTATACACACATTATACAATAAATATTGATACGCTTACACAGCTACTATAAGACAAACTTTTTTCTGCTTTATACAACACTTATGTCTGATAAGGGGGTTGTTAGGCTATTATTATAGAATGACGACCAACAGTTTTTAGAATACGTATAAAAGCCTTAAAAAACAGTTGTAAGAATGCTGTTTAGGTTGCTATAGAAAACCGCTAGAAACGACATACATACTCAACACCAAAGGCTTAGCGGTTCAAGATATAGACTACCTAGTTATTATTATTCATACAAATTAAATGCTGTAAGTGTTTAAACTATAACACTCTGCAATGACCTTGGACCTGCCAAGTTGGAAAAATACGCGATTTTTATACACGCTTTATTAGCTACACCTGGATATATGTAGCGGAATCTTTGAAACAAAATGGCGGCTCCAAAATGGCGGCTCCAAGATGTCGGAGGAGTTTTGTGATTATGCTACGATTCGATTCAAAATTGGTATGCGGGGGTTTTCGGGGACGAAGATTGTGAATTGTTTGTCAAAATTAAAAAATTCAAGATGGTGGCTCCACTATGGCGGACAAGTTTTGTGATTATGGTCCGATTCGATTCAAAATGGGTATGTGGGGGTTTTCGGGGTCGGAGATCATGAATTTTTTGTCAAAATCTATAAATTCAAGATGGCGGCTTCAAAATGGCGGAGGAGTTTTGGGATTATGGACCGATTCTATTCAAAATTTGAATGTGGGGGTTTTCGGAGTCGGAAATGATGAATTTTTTGTTTGAATTTATGAAATTGAAATGGCGGCACATGGAATTTTTGTTATAGAAAAAAACAAAATGACGCTCCAAGTTGGTGGACGAGATTTAGGTTTGTGGTCCGATTTGATTACAAATTGGTATGTGGGGGTTTTCAGGGTTGAAGATTATGAATTTTCCTTCAAAATTCATATAATCAAAATGGCGGCTCCAAGATGGCCGATGAGCTCTGTGTTTTTGGTCCGATTCTATTCAAAATTGGTATGTGGGGGTTTTCCGGGGTAGGAGATTATGAATTTCTTATCACAATTCACAAATTCAAGATGGCGGACGAGTTTTGTAATTATGGCCCGATTCGATTAAAATTGGTATGTCTGGGTTTTTGGGTCGGAGATTATGAATTTAGCGAAGATTATTGAATTTTAGTTAAAATTAATGCATTGAAGATGGCAACTCGAGGATGGCGGATGAGTTAATCTGATGGTCTCCTCATTGAAGGAGTAGATAGCTTAGAACTTAGAGGAAAAAAGCCTCATAATAACGACGCTTTAACAAAAATGCATAGATTAAAGTTTTATAAAAGGCAAAAATAAAAACCTTTTAAAAGACAAGCTTTTATTCAAATGCCTAAAAGTAAAAAAAATTGCTTTGGATGTGTGACGTAGGTTATTCCGTGAGTTATAGATTCAAAAGCTTGTCGCGCAAAGTTTTCAGTTCAAATACAAAAGCGACAAGCTTTTGAATCTATAACTCATCGAATAACCTACATCACACATCCAAAGCAGTTATTTTTTACTTTTTAGTGCATTTGAATAAAAGTTTGCTTTTTTTTAATGTTTTTTATTAATTATTTTTTTACTAAAGTTAATTTTTTGGTCAATGCTTTTTCTTATTATTTTGTACTTTTTCGTTCGTATTGCTAGAAAAGCGTGTTTCTTCATGTTTTTTTTCCGGCGACCTCATATTAACGAGTCTGTTTAATCTAATGAAATCGATCGTTAACCTTCAATTTATCTTTTAATACATAATTGTGATATATGCAACCAAACATACACCGAAATCGACCATTAATAACCTGTATGGTCGATTTGGTACATTAATATATAATTGTGGTATAGGCAACTAAGCATACACGAATTCGAATATTACTCAAATGTCAAATCATATTACCTTCGCGCTGTAAATTTATGTATTTTAAAAGCAAATATTGTAAGTTTCCTCCTAGTTGGAATGGATATCGAAAATTTGACGTTGACCCCAGGAACGAGGTCGACGGAAAATTTTTGTAATCAACTCGTATATTAAAATGGCGATTATTGATCTCGAACATTAACGCGCTCGCTTCGCTCTCGCGTTAAAATATCTCGATCATTAATCGCCACCATTAATATACTAGTTGATTAAATAACTATTAAACCATAATGTTATTATATTTTGTGTATATGATTCGAGAAGGCACAATTTGCAAATATTTCCATTATTATATTAATTGCGTTGAAAAACAACTCACCTCACGCTTGTTGGGCAGCGAAATCAAAACTAAGACATCTGTTGCTCATTAGTTTTTGAATATTCAATCAGGAACTACCGATAAATGTAGTAAATCTGTGTTTATTGATTCAGCGGTTATCTATTTACATAATGTTTATGCGATATGATGTGTGTAAAACACCCTTTTAGAAGTTGTGATCTTCTCGAGTTTCACCCCCATTACTTGGATTTTCTTAAACTCATTTGATTTAACAAAAAACCATTAACCAAAAGAATTTCATTCAATAAGTTGAATCATAAAACATAAGTGTTACTTAAGAAACCATTTTTGACAACCTTTCCCATGGACGCAGCAGAAAAAAATTAAGGAAGGGGTACTACATATTCGGTTGAAAAAATATATAATAATAATCACGAACCCATATGAAATGGGTAAGTTGTCCATGTACTTATATATTGAATTAATTTAAAAATAAAAAAAAACGACTACATAAAAAGTGAACTTTAAAAAATGGGAACAAGATGACCAGAAAATAGTGTCAGAAAATTATGTTTTAAGAGATTAACTCTCAAACTTAATATTGTAAACAATCTCACGCAGTCGGAAGCATCTTCTTTAATTTAAAATGAAGATATATAATTGCCTCCGACTACGTGAGATTGTTTACAGTATTATCTTTAATAGTTAACCTCTCAAAACATAATTTTCTGACACCATTTTCTGGTATCTTGTTTCTATGATTTTTGAAGTTCACTTTTTATGTAGTCGTATTTTTATTTTTAAATTATTTATCTCACTGTCCATTCCTTCCATAGTTTTTCAGATTGTATTGGGTTCGGATCCGATTTTATCGACATTTTCTTTCAGTCCCGTGGTCTGACCTTCGGATTTCTCCCGTAGTTTCTCTTCTTCTTGTTTTTCTTTTTCTCGTCGTTTCTCCTCCTTCTGCCGACGTTCCTCCTTAGTAGTATAGCTAACTCTCTCCTTATTGTTTTTTGTCTTCGTTCTCTTCCTCTTGCTTTTTAATCGATTTTCTTTCAACATTCGTCTCTCTTGCTCGGCAAACTGTTGCTTGATCATTTCCACTATGACTTCCATGTTGTCTTGGGATGTATTTCTCGTATTCACCATTAATTGTTCTTGAATAGTCATTAAAATATCCCACTTTTGACGCCAACTGTTACGAAATTGGGTCCGTTTATTGAAATTCCCGAATGAATTATTCTTCTTTTATTACACTTTACAACACAACAATGTACGAAATAACTCAAACCCAGTTAAAAATACCGCACTTTACACTAAACTATACAATCTTCCAACTGATCACACAAATATCAATAGATAATTTGCTCGTCTCTCGCATGCGATCCCCTTATATATCAGTTTCTCACACACCGCCGACCATTTCCGAAAGGTTGGTGAAATTCCGTTACATAGTTTGGCGTGTGCGGTAAACAACTCAGGGGCGTACTGTACTAATTTTCGTAACGGTACAAACAAAATAAGAATCGATTAAGGGTAGAATCAAATAAAATAAGAATCGTGTCTTGGAGCCCTTTCTTCCAAGCTCTCGGTTATACTAACTATTCTCAACTGTTATCAAAAGGCCAGTCAAAAATAAACCAATAAAAATAGAATTCGTCTCATATCTAAAAAAAGTCAAAGTTCTCAAAAACTGCAAACAACTGAGAGGAACAAACATAAGCATTTCTAGTGATCTAACAGAAACTCAGCGAGAAGAAAATTTTATCCCAATTTAAGATCTTACATCAAAGGCAATAAACTGTACATCGATAATAAATCTTATAAAGCTAGTGATCTGGAAGCCAGGGACGAAGAAGCCACCCATAGTGCACCGCCAACACCAACAATAAAGAAGTTCATAGAAGAAGACGAAAATACGTCTTCCAACTTCAAGAAACCGATTTACCAAAGAAAATAATGAAAGGAAAGAAAATCTTGCCAAACATCAACTATATGTATAACCACACTCTCTTTTCTAAACAACAAATACCCCAAGCAACAACCAAGAGCGGAAGAAATAAAGTCAAGAACTCGTTCCGGAAGCAGATCCTAGATTTTTCCCTTATTGCATTACCTTTATTTCTATATACTATCTTTCTTATATCTTGTTTTTCTACTTATTCTTTTTTTTTTCTTTTTTATATTTATGGATAATACATACGTGACATCAATTATTAACTTAGATACTAATGAATGCTTAAAATAAAGGAAATAAATAGGTATTTCAAGAGTGATAATAAAAATGTCAGTATAATACACCAAATATATGCAGACTAATGCACATCTCGATGAATTTAAAATAATGTTAGATCAACTAGAATGTAGTTTTGACTGTATTGAACTGACAGAAACTTTCCAAAGTGATGATATTAGTCTCTTTAATTTGGAAGGATATAAAGCAATTTATAATTATGGACGGTTGAATAAGAATGATGGTGTGATCGTTTATATTAAAAATGAATCAAATGTAAACAGCATAACTATTGATATTGGGGATTCAAAAGCATTACATATCAAAAATGACCTTTCCAAAAATAAATATATTTTAATAACATCCGTATATCGTTCACCATCTAGTGCATCTACATTTTGAATCATAAAAGATAAGTGTTATCTTAAGAAACCAATTTTGATAACTCTTTCCCAGGGGCGCATCAGAAAAAAATTCACGTATTCAGGGACTAATAGGTACTACATATTCGGTTGAAAAAATATCACAATCATGAACCCATACCAAATGGGTGAGTTATATATATATATATATATATATATATATATATATATAAATATATATATATATATATATATATATATATATATATATATATATATATATATATATATATATAGATATATATATATATATATATATATATATATATATATATGAAAAAGCACGGATATCGAGCATTTGAATATCAGTTACATCAACATTTGTATGCTGACGATGGCGATAGACAGGTAGTGTTCTGTGATTGGCTGCTACAAAATCATAGAGTTAACCCAAATTTTATTCTATTTTCCGACGAATCACGATTTACAAATAATTGTATGTTCATTAAGCAAAATACTCGGTACTGGGCCCAACAAAATCAACATGCAATGAGGGAGGGCAATTTTGAAGACAGGTTTGGCATCAATATCTGGGCTGTATCGTTGGAAACAGAATAATTGGGCCAATATTGTTTCAAGGTCAGTTAACAGGGGTTAGGTACTTAGGTTTTCTTGAAAATGAAATCGAGGATCATCTTAATAATCTAACTTTTCAGTTTTACGGCAAATTTACTTCCAATGAGGTGACCCCCTCATAATACCAGAGAAGTTCTTAATCACTTAATAGAGCATTTTGATAATGTTATTGCAACCAATGGTCCAGTACGGTGGCCTGCCCGCTCACCGAAACTCACTGTGCTCGATTTCTTTATTTGGGGGTATGTTAAAGAAAAGGTTTACTATGCAACAGCCCCAGCCACTCTTGAAATCTTAGAAGAAAGAATTCTACGGGCATTTAGAAGTATAACGCCTCAAATGTTACGAAAAGTGAGTGAAAAGAGAGAAACAATTGAACGAGCTGAAATATGTCTTGAACAAGGAGAAATGCACTTTGAAAATTTACTACAGGGAAAGTAAATAAATTATTATCCATGGCACACTTGACAAAAGTAAATACATTATTTTCCAGTATTTTCCTTAGTAATATTTAATTTATGTTCTTATTTTTAATCCAATCGCAAATAAATTAGTCTCGTAAGAATAGTCAAAAAATCCTTTTTTCGGAAAGTGCATGTCAAAAAATGGTCGCCATTTGAAAAATAATAGTTAGAAACAAAAATGTAATTTCGCCAACTTGTTTTTTTCCTATCTATCATACTAGTCACTAAAACTTTTCTGACATCACCTGAGGTCCTCAGTTTACGACCGATCATGGCCACCTTGATGAAATATTAAAAGTAACTCTAAAAAATTAAGCAGGCGTGAAAACTTTTCAAAATGTCAAATTTTGATCCAGAATTGTCTCAGAAATCCAAAAATGTTACAATATACAGGGTGTTCCATTTAAAAATTCAAAACCGGAGCCATATCCGGTGAAACTGAAAGTGACCGGAAAGTGAAAAATATACGAAAACTCTCCTCTTCACATACATTACTATACCAAATCTCATTTTGATACACTTAATATTCTAGAAGTTATGATTGTCTAATAGATTCGTTGACACCCGGTATATATAAATATATATATATATTGAATCACAAAAATCGTTGTTCAACAAAAATTTCCCAAAATAAAATGTGGTTTTTATCGAGATAGAAAACTGACAAATCAAATAAAGTTAATCGTATGTTTTAAATTTGCTAAGACTACTATAAGTATTCTTATTATTAAAATAAAACAATCTTTCAATTAAACTGAAAGTTAGGAAATAATATAGAACATCACCAAATTAATCAATGACCTTATTAATTATATTGTTATATGTCTGATCCGACGGAAAAACCCCGCGCAGGTAGCAGCGGACCGCCTAAGAGATCATTCTCGAAGTGTTCACCGAACTTTCTAGTATATTCTACCGCTGGCTGGCGTCATACCGCGGGCTCTCTCCTCTCTCTCTATATATATATATATATATATATATATATATATATATATATATATATATATATTTTTAATTAAAATTAATAATTGGAATTATATATAAATATATATATATATATATATATATATATATATATTGTTATGTTATGAAGGACCAGTAAGATATTTTAAAAGGAAAAAAGGAAACAATTTCTTAAAAAAAAACACAAAAATAATAAATACTTAATAGTTAGTAGTTCATGAGATATTTTTTTACATTTTGTTTGAGATTCTATTTCCTTTATAAGCCTCTGTATAATATTGATCGGAAAAATATCAAATACTATAATCAATTTAAAACTATAATTGTTCAAAATACAACAAAAAAGTCTAGATTCACAAAATCATTCTGAATTAAATGTGATCAACAAAATTATAAGCTTGAAACATACAGTATATGAAATTGTATCTAACTGAAAATAGCCAATGGGAGAACAAGAAACTTCTTGATGACAATAGCCAATCAGGGAACAGTATGGTCAGATGTAAGATTTGAAATTGTGGAAAAATAAGAACTGAGAAAGGTCAAAGACAATTATCATAAAAGATTGTATTTAGTTTATAAGAAATGTAGAATATAAAAGTTCATAAGTTTTTTCAAATAACCCCAAATGAGTGATAATGTGACAAGAAAGTGCGCGAGTTTGAAAATTCAAATGAAATGGACAAAACAGAAATGGTATCCAGGGGAAGAAATAACAAAGCTGAAAGAGATTGACAAAATTTTAGAAAACGACGCCACGTACAAATTTTAGCAGCAAATTTTTCAAGATTTTCACGAATACAAGGTATTTTGTCTATAGAAACTAACCAATTCAACCTCAAGAGAATTTCGACACAAATAAATAGGAGAAAACAAGATTACCTTTTATGTACTCCACATAAAACTGTTTCCAAGCTGATTTCTGGGATTTGTATGGTTATTTTTGTAATGGAGAGTTCCTGAGAGCAGTAGATTGAAAAAGGATTTTAATTTCTTGGTGTGTATTGTGCACATCATCAAACTGAATCACTTTACAACGTAACTCGTATCATATCTGAAGAACGCTATTTATTTTGGTATTGAACTATAAAAGAATTCTTCCAACCCAAAGAAAAAGTGAGGTTATATATCACTGTTTTTCATTATTTTCTATGAAAATTTATCAATTGATCATAGTATAAGTTATCTATCGTAGGCCAGGTTAATATAAGTTTTCCTGAATAAAGGAAATAATTGTTTTTCGATACTTTCTGGTTTATTTTCCACAATGATCTGCATATCTTACTTATTAACTCTGAACTAAAATAGTTTGGGTTAAACATCAAGACAGGGCAGTGGCTCTATTGCCAGGACCGGCTATCTGAGACGAAAGGCGTACCAACTGAGTTTAGTCGTGGTAAGAAAGGGTAATAACAATTGGCAGCAACGTGACGAGAAAACTGTGACGTTAGCTAGCAATTATTATTACATTACAATATATCATACAGAGCGAAAATAATTATCTATCAATATTTCATAACAAAAAACTATTATCATATCACAATTATTTTTACAAATCATTATTACATAACAATATGTCGTCCAAAGCTGAATAAATCAATAACAATTGTTTTTTTACAATTTATCATTACATTACAATATATATATATATATATATATATATATATATATATATATATATATATATATATATATATATATATATAATGAGGGATAGGACAAGTACAGTATTGAAGAAAGATTTATTCATATTAGTAGTGCAGTATCAAGCGTGCTATTATGGACAGTGAACTGTAATTCATTAATTTAGTTGTCTGAGTAAATTATTGTATTGCAGTCAAGTCCAATCTTGGCATACCCACAGCAAAAAGGCCTGTTCATACTAAAGACATATGCGAGCAATACCGGAGCTGTATTATCACATGTACAAGATGGTCAGGAAAAAGTAATCGAATACTATAGCAGGGCGATATCTGAGTTCGAAAAGAGTTACTGTGTCATCAGGAAGGAACTTTTAGCAATAGCTAGGGCAATGATTACTTCCACAAATACCTATATGGTAGGGAGTTTCTCATTAGGACCGATCATGCGACTCTGAAGTGGCAACTGGAGATGAAAAACCCAGAATATCAACTAGCTAGGTGGATAGAAAAGCTAAACCAGTACAATTTCAAAATCAAACATCGCTCAGGAAGACTACATAGTAATGCGATGCCTTCTTATCTGGAAGACCGTGTCCAGAAGCATCTAAGCACTGTCAGCGTAATGAATAACATGAAGGAGTTGCCGATTTCAGATGCACGAGATTGTTGACTGAAGACCGCGCACAAACATGAGAGAGAGGACCAAGAAACCGATTCAAACATTGGGGACTTCTCACATTGGAGAGATATTTCGGACAGAGATCCCATCTTCAAGGCAATGTGGAAAAATAGACTACCCAAACGGGTATGGGAGTAGCTGATGGGAGGTCGTCAATTTCCCAGTTGGTTTTGCCCAGGGAGAGAATATGTGAGGACTTGAAGGAAATTCATGAGATAAAATAGGGGGGACGCCTGGAAGTTAATAAGACCAAGACCAGATCAGGCAGAGGTTCTACTGGGTTCAATGTCGAGACAATATAGATAGCTGGTTCAGAAAATGTCCAGAGTGCATAGCAACTAAAAGTCCCAAAACAAGGTACAGCGGTGGAATGGAGAAATACAAGGTAGGTGCGCCATTCGAACGGAATGTCATTGATGTAGCTGGTCGATTCAATCAAGATTTCTCCGGCTAGCATTATCTTTGGAAGAGAAATCCGATGGTGCGGTTACTTGGTGTTCGACTCACCAAGCACCCAAGAGAGGTTGAAAATCCACGAAAGAGATCGATATTTTCTAGCGACAAGGTGAAAGCTCGTTTTGATTTGGAAGCTGATTCAGGAGAATTCAAAGGTGACCAGGTTTGGCTGAGCAACCCACGAAAGGTGTATCCCCAAACTAACAGGTTTTTTAGAAGGACCATACGAAGTGAAGAAGAGGCTAAACAGTCGCGATGGAAATCAAGAAATAACCTAAGCATATTCATTTCATTCATTGAAATGGACCCAGATTGATTTTGTGCTGAGATTGGTAGTACTGAGAATAGAGATTACCATGGGCTGCGAGAAATAATTGTGGAATCGTTTGAGGAAGATGTGTCTCATGGGGGAAAGTAATTGTTATGAATAGAAATGTGTTGGGTTCACGTTACCTACCTAAAGAAGTCGGCCTCACTTTGCGTACTTGTTACATAAACTACTATTATTGTTCCTGAAATAAGTACTCCAGATGGATATTTCGAAGAAAACGTGTGTTGTCACTACAAAATTTCAAATAATCTATAGTTTATTGCATCTCCTGAAACGTATTTAGGATATTAATTATAAGTTGTCTTAATAAACAAATTTCAGTCCTCTAAAGTGTTGCCATAATAACTAAGTACATCGAAAAAACAGTTTATTCATAGTTAACTAAATTAATTAACAGATAATCAATTATTTATACGAATATTGCGGAATAAACTTTTATTTATCAGAAAAAAGTAATGCATTTAAATTATTTAAATATACCTTATTATTAGTAAATTAAAATTTACCTCAATAATAAAAATAAATCTCAATTCTTTGTAAGCGTTGAACCGATTTGGCTATTTTTTTTAAATGTTCGTATAGACCGAGGATGGTTTTAGAAAAATTAGGAAAATTGTCCGAAAATTGGAAACTTCGAGAAATAAGGCCAACAAAAGCAATTTCGGCTTACCTCTTAGTATGTGTCCGATTAGCTCAGTGATTGAGCGTCCACTTTGTAACTCCAAGGGCCGGACACATATTTTTTTAAGACTCAAATTAAACACAAAACATATTTTGTTGTTTGTAATAGTTCGAATGAGGTGTTTAGGGAAAGAAAGGTATTTTAAAAAAGTTATTGAATTCGGGAAAAATTTAAAGTGCTTTTTTCTTTGGGATTTTTGAAGACCATAACACTATTTGTGCGAGGTTATGAGTAATACAATATCACCATTGCTCTAAATTCAACAGTTTAGATTATATAGGGTGCTAAAGATAACTTTTCCAAAATTACAAATGGCCATTGTGAAGAGACTTTTTCATATATATAAACCAAATCGAGTATGCATCGATTGTTCATACGGCCGATTTGAATACACTATAGAGAACAATGATTCCTGCACGTACAGACGATATACTGAGTCCAAAAATAGCAAGTTTTTCAGTGATTTCAAAAAAATTGAGCGGTGGAATTTCATTCATTTCCAGATATTTTGAAACCAATATCAATTGCGATTGATGATATTAGCATCTCCTGAATTAAACTAACATATCTATTATGTATTTCTTATGAAGCTGCACCAGTCCTACTTATTGATATATCCAAATGCCTGAAATTCCGGAAAAGTCGGTTACAAACTCGATCATTCACGGTGAAAGTTCACTCTGCAGCTACATGAAATATACAGGGTGGATCAAAAACTCCTCTACTCATAATTTCCCTGAAGTAGTTATGATTGATATTGATGTAATTGAATCATTTTCAGAAAAACATTCTGTTCGACATAGTATTATTGTAAATAAAACTTTACCTACTACGATTAGTTAAACAACTCGAATGATGGTAGAAGAATCAAAACTGTGGAATTCTTTGAACGGAAAAACAATATATAACAGGGTACCAATGAACTAAAACGAATGATGACATGAACAACGTATATAAAAGGATGATAGAGTCAGAACACCTGATTAACTTGTCCCTCTCTATGTTCAGCATCCTCTATATGGATGAGAGGGGCATTTGATGGATACCTTATGTAGTGTTCATGACGTGCGTAGCCAAGGTACCAGATAACACTGGCCACATGGGCACAACATCCAAGGGTCCTGGCTCCAGTTTTACAAGTGCAATCATATCCAAATATAACATCGTCAACACTATTGCTTTGTTCAATATCCTCTACATTTGCTTCGAATGCTATGAATAATTGATATTTGGTGGCATAACGGAATCTTGAATGAACCCTCATTCGTAAAAATCCACGCTCATTCGTATTCTTGAATGAACCCTCATTCGTAAAAATCCACGCTCATTCGTATTTGCATCCATTTGAAATTCATTTGATGAGATACAGAATCTTGTATATACGATGCTGCCAATTCTACCTGGTATATGCCAACAGTTATATCTCGTATCAATTGTAAATCTAATCTTGGGAATTCATTGAAATGATCCTGTCTGAGTAATGTCCACTGACCACGTCTCATATTTAGATTTTCCTCTTCAACTCTGGCTTGAACTACGTTGACTCTATTAGCCTTTTCCAACATTATATTGGCTAATTCTAGGTTGGCATTTATGCGATGACTTATTTATTATCGCACTGTATTTAGAAAAATTTTATATTTAATATGATGTTATATTTTCGATACAAATTTTCGAATATTGTCTTCAAATGACCATTCCGTGCAGTTTTGTTATGATTCTGGACTTGTTGGCTTCGTCAGTTAGTATTTCATGTTCCTCAAGTAGAACTGAAAGATTTCTAATGAATGCCGATATTCTGAAGAAACGAAGAGCATCTCGTAGCCTATCTACAATAAAAATATAACCTGATGAAACCATCTTCTCATTTGGTTGACATCTAAAACTCAATTCATTCCACAGTATGCATCATAATTTCGAATCTGCAAAATGTCTTAAATATTCAAAATGAACCATCGTATTCTAAATTAGGCTGGTTTGATTAAATGTCTCCTTTGTCTTGAGAATATGATTTCAGTAATACCTGGAAGTTGCAACTTTTGTCGATGTACAAATAAGTCCCATCTATATAAACTATTGCTTTTGGTTCATGGGTTTGGATTGTACAATTGATTCAAAACCCTGACATCGTTTATAAATTGTTCTCTTGCTTGCAGTAAATCCTATATTATCGGTACGAAACGAGTCACGAGATTCTACTTTAGTTATCACTAAACTCGTTGCTGGCTTTAATAATTGAATATGATGGTTAAAAATTCATCAGAAATACCTTGTCGAGTTTGCATAAAATGCCAATAAATCGTTTTTAGAAATATGTCTCCCACCTCTATCTTGTTTGGTAAGATACACAATGATTATATAAGTCACCAAACTGTTCTTTTTTTTTGTGAGCGAGCAATGATTTGAATTCTTCATCAGAAAAACTATTCTGTTCATAATCCAATTTACGCTTAGCGGCAGTTTGAGTTCGTTTAAAATGATTGGAGTTCTGACCTTTCAAGTAAGTCTTTAATATATTAAGCCTATCTGTAGGATGGGAAATAAAACCCACGATCATCAAAATGAATTTAGGAACGGTTATTTTCTGGTATATAGATGTTCTAATTTATGAACACGTTGACTCTCATTCTATTGTGAGTCTTTGAAGATCACTACACCATTGCAAATGAGACAGTGTACCTTGAGGATTGTGTTAAAATATTAAATCTCAAACATCGGATCTCTTGAATAATTGATTGGTTGCATGTCAAACAGATTTATTTACATCAATTTCTGGACATATGGAAGTCTCCTTGGTCGCGCCATATTTTGGGTATGAAATAACATCCACGTAAAACAATTCAATCGGCGACGTTTAGCCATTTTTTCAATAATTGATATGATTTCAATGAGAACTTAACATATGCAGTGATTGCATAATGACAATTCAGTATTAGTTAAATAAATGGATATGGTTTCTATAAGTCATTCCAAACCAGATCCATTCTGATCAAACTAAAGTTGCGGCTAGTCCATCTCCTCTCCAAGTGTGGGTACTCTCCACATGAACTTAGTGTCGGGATAGTATACATGACTTAGAGTGAACATTTCATGGCATAGGGTTACAAATGGAAAGTGTGAGCCCATATTTTTTCGTAATAAAGAAAGCATTTATATGCGGACACAATAATGTTATTATAGTTATATTTTTTTGGTATCATTTCTTCATAATTTTTTCCACCATACAATGATCTGCTTGTAACCCCTTCCATTTTGCTGATGATGAAGGATTTATCCTTCGAAACATGTCCAGTTTCTGATGTAAATCTTCGTGCCACATTGGTATAAAATTATTTTTTGGTGGAGTTCGACTGTATGATTTCTCACCTACCTAGCATTTATATGAGATTATATTGCCCACAAATGGTTCACAGCAGGCTACTAAACATGTATTCCTTTCCATATATAGGAAGTTTCAATTACCAATCAACCGACATTTCACCAATTGAGGTGTGAATTCGAGTAACGAGTATGTTTTGCGAATTGGTAGTTTTGCTGGTCATTGGTGGGAAGTCGATTGTGGTTTATTCTAAAATTCCATATACAACATATATCTAGAATCTAGAAATTCTCCAAGGAATATTGAAATTGATTGTTGTTACGCGAATGTGATACAGTCTGTATATGTACGAAACATTTTTTATAATGAAATATTCAGCATATTCAGTTAACTATAATATTGTTATTCAATGATTTTATTTAATTTTTTGATATTTTTCGTGATTCTTTTACCTTCACTCGAGTTGTTCTACTACTCGTAGTATATATAAGTTTATACATATCATTCAAAATATTCCAGAGAAAATTGTTCAAATCTTTCAACAGATATGTGTCGAAGACATATTTGTGGAAATGCTTCAATGACATCAATATCAATCATAACTACTTCAAGGAAATTATCAGTAAAGGACACTAGTTTTTATCAACCCTGTATATTTAATGTATTTGCAGAGTGAACTTTCACCGTGAACAACCGACTTTGTTACAGTCTTTTCCGGAATTTCAGGCATTTGGATGTATCAATAAGCAGGACTGGTGCAGTTTCATGAGAAATACATAATAGATATGTCAGTTTAATTCAGGAGAGGAGGCTAATATCATCAATCGCAATTGATATTGGTATCCTACAAAATATCTGAAAATGAATGAAATTCCACCGCTCAATTTTTTTGAAATCACTGAAAAACTTGCTATTTTTGGACTCAGTATATCGTCTGTACGTGCAGGAATCATTGTTCTCTATAGTGTATTCAAATCGGCCGTATGAACAATCGATGCATACTCGATTTGGTTTATATATTCGAAAAAGTCTCTTCACAATGGCCATTTGTAATTTTGGAAGAGTTATCTTTAGCACCCTATATAATCTAAACTGTTGAATTTAGAGCGGTGGTGTAATGGGGACATTTGATCAGCATCACGAGCTCTGCAATATATAAAAAATTCGAGCAAATTCACCGAAAGCCAATTTCCCATTGATGCGTTGCGAGGTCCTTTGGCAGGTGTTCATAATTCCGGTGACAATACATTATGAAATTTTTGTTAGGAAAAAAATACAAAATGGCGAAATTTTTTTGTGATTATGATCCGATTCTATTCAAAATTGGTATCTGGTGCTTTCGAGGTCGGAGATTATGATTTTTTCGTCAAAATTCAAAAATAAATTAGATCGAAATTACTAAACTTGTTATTTAACGTCATAAATACTTGAAAATAAAAAATAAATAAATAAAAAAATATATTTTTAAACAAGCTTCTATTAGTTGTTAATAAAAACAGATCTAAAAAGTTAAAAATAAAAATTATAAAAAAAAAATTTAAAGACAAGCTTTTATACAAATGCACTGAAAAGGAAAACATAATTTCTTTCATTGTTTGATTTAGGTTATTCTGAGAATAACAGATTTAAAAGCTTACCGCGGATACAAAATAGGTAATCTTGACCTAGATCAAACAATGAAGGAAATTATTTTTTCCTTTTTAGTGCATTTGTATGAAAGCTTGTCTTTAAAAATGTTTTTTCTTATAATTTGTATTTCTCATGGACTCACGTACTCTTTGGAAAATGCCGGGACTGTTTCTAATAGTTTCGCAAGAAACTATGATGCGATTTCCTAACTGATCTTCAGTATGGATTGGTGTGCTGTAATCAATGTTTCAAGATGACCCCACAGGAAATAATCTATGCTATTGAAGTCCGGGGATCTAGGTGGCCATGCCTGTGGTCCCCGCGGCCTATCCAGCGATTATTGTAATTTTGGTTTAAATAGTCGCGCGCCAGAGTACTAAAGTGCGTTGGCGCCCCGTCGCGCATAAACCAGACGATTTCTTACTAAAATCTTCCATCAAAGCTGGCAATTCTTCTTCGAGAAACTGACGGTAATTATTCCCTTTCAACCTCGTATGAAGTAAATAGGGTCCAACTAAATAATCACCGTATATTCCAGCCCACACGTTAACCGAAAACTGCTCCTGGTGACAGGATTCCAAGATTGCATGTGGGTTTTCTTCAGCCCAAAAATGATTATTGTGGAAGTTTTGGGTCGCATTTCTGGAAAAATTGGCTCCATTGGTGAATAAAATTTTAGTATCAAATAATGGATTCTCAAACACTTTTTGAAGAAACCATTGGCAAAAGTTCATCCGTAATGGAAATTCGCGAGGGAGTAGCGCCTGAACCCGTTGGTCATGAAGAATTTTCCAAAAAGAATATGTGAGCTATTCAAATTGTTTCCAATTTTTCGTGTACTTAATACGGGATCTTCCTCAATTGAATTCAAAACCGGTAGGTCAATTTCTGGTGTTCTTACAGTACGTTGTACTCCTTTTAGATGATTATCTGGTTCAAAACTTCTATTTTCGCACAACCTTCTATGAATGTTTGAGAATGTTCGTGCAACCGGAATATTTATATTTGGAAAGCAGTCTCATACAACCGCCTGGCTTCCAGTGCGTTACCATCAGCAAGCCCATACATGTAATGCATATCTGCGTTCGTTTGTTAGTTAGGGTCAAAGCTTGCAAGTGAATTTTGACCGACTTCTAGTCGTCCGATTAATTTGAGATTTGGCAGGTATTCATAATTCCGGTGACAATGAATTATGGATTTTTTATTAGAGAAAAAAACAAAATGGTGGGTCCAAGATGGCGGACGAAATTTGTAATTATGGTCCGATCTGATTCAAATTGATATGTGGAGGTTTTCGGGGATGGAGATTATGAATTTTTTGTCAAAATTCATAAATTTGAGATGGCGGCTTCAAGATGGTGGACGAGTTTTGTGATTATGGTCCGATTCGATTCAAAATTGGTATGTGGTATCGGGGTCAGATATTATGAAATTTTTGTGAAAATTCATAAATTCAAGATGGCGGCCCCAAGATGGAGGACGAGTTTTCTGATTATGGTCATATTTTATTCAAAATTGATATGCGGCGATTTTCGCGGTCGGAGATCTTGAATTTTTTGTCAAAATTTATAAATTCAAGATGAAGGACGAGTTTTCTGATTATGGTCATATTTTATTCAAAATTGATATGTGGGGGTTTTCAGGTTCCGAGATTATGAATTTTTTGTCAAAATCTATGAATTCAAGATGACGACTTCAGGATGGCCGACGAGTTTTGTGATTATGGTCAGATTCTATTCAAAATTGGTCTATGGGAGATTTTGGGGTCGGAGATCATGATTTCTTTCAGCTCAAAACTTACATGGAAGAGACCTTGTAATAACGATGCTCTATTAGGAGTCATCGCTGACAATGATTTAATTATTTTTTGTTGAATTATTTGGTTTCAAAAAGCTTGTCGCGCGAAGTATTCATAAAAGTAGGTAACAATTAATTTCATTGGACAATGATTGGTTGATAACTAACAACTGTCTAAGTATTAATTTTATTACAATTCGCGCGACAAGCTTTTTGATACCTAATAATTCAACAAAAAATTATTAAATCATTGTCAGCGATGACTGAAACTTATTTCATACGTTTTAGTACACGGCTTAAATAAAAGCTTGTCTATAAAAAGGTTTTTTATAATATTGCTAATTTTGATGACATAAATACGTGACAACTAGGTTAGGTAGACAACTGTCAAAACTGTTTATGTTAACAAAACAAATCTGCTTCTTACGTACTAGATACGTTTTTAATCCTTGATAAACCCAATTTCAAACAACGTGAAATAATGAATTTTATTTTTTTATGCGAAAACCGCACGTCAAACGAAAAAAATCAAGGCCAGATTTGCACGAACGCCACTGGCAAGAATAAAAATATGTTGTACAGCAGAACATGCCTTTTGATGCATAGAAGATTTTCACAAAAATATCTAGGGTCATACCAAAGTTAACATAATTTTTTTTTAACGTTAGTTTAAAAGGTAAGATTTCCAGGATATAGGTCCATATGAAGTTTTTTTCTCAAAATGGAGCCAAGAATAACCTTAAATATTAGCATCTATTATGAAACACCTTGTATATTGTAGTTTCAATATATTAGGTTAAGTTAGACTTGTTACATGTAGGTTATAAATATTTTGGATTGATTGGTTAAACTATTTGCCATATTCTTATCTCGCAGATATAGGTACACAGTTTAACAATTTGGGAAAAATACTTTGCTGACCGAAATAGGTATATTATTCCGCTGATATTTGAAATGGGTTCATATTACAAATAAAATAGGTATAGGTATACGAAAGAATGTATTCATGCCATCATACAAAATCAAATTACATTCAATTGTAGTTTATAGCTGTGATTTTCAAAAAATATTGCTGATTGCTTCCTGAGATATAAAACAAACAAATGAAGCGAGTCATTCATATATCAATCAATGTATTACCGATGCGGCTAACGAGTAGGACAGAGTTTTCTCGTATACACGGTGAGATTTGAGATATAATTACATAACCATCTTATCAATAAAAATATACACTTTTAACATAGAAACACAATTTTCAAAAGCTTTGGATTTCAATCGAATTATTAACAAATCACGGAATAGAAATGGTAAGCACCTAAACTATTATATTTCATGAATGAATGGGAGAAACATTTTTCTATTGATACTTTTGAGGCTCATGCCATCTAGCCTTGATATTGACTATGTTGAACTTGTTAAGATAGTTATGCAGAAACCGACTTTTCGATTAACTGGCAACCGTGTCCCGTGTCCCGAAATACATTGTGCTTAGACCGAAATGTAAATAACGAAATACCTATATCCCTATTAGGTCATTGATTGCTTTTCCATTGAAAAGATGAAATTCCATTATTGAAATCAGTATTCGTGCCCCTAATGAGTAACATCGAATCCACCCTCATATAAAACGATTTTCGGTCAATTCAATTTCAATTTTAAATATGTTTACTGCCTATATTGTTTATAATATCTAACTTAAGACTTTCGCGGACCATGACGGTTCATCACGTCATTGTTAGATCTCCCACTGGTAGGGTGGTTTTGTTGTTGTGGTTGTGAGTTTGGTTTGGGTGTTGTACGGATCTGTGTTGTTTACTACATTTCTGTCTGCCACAGGGCGCCAACCCCACCATGGACGCATCTACTCTTTCTTCCGCTTCATTTGAAATCGCGGGAGACGTGAGGCACCCTCCGCTGGGAGCGCCCCTTGCCTCACCCTTGCCCGGCTGGTGAGGTTGACGAAAGACTATCGATATCTGAATCCAAGCAATGCCGAGCGCGGTTGGTTGCTTGCCAGGAAACACTCGCGTTTAGAAAGCCCCTATTACTGCAGCGTACGAGCATATTCACAGCTCCGAGCGCAATATCAATAAGCACGAGATATGCTGAGCTCGTTAAAAATCCCTACCTCTGGTTGAAAGAACCAGATGATTCGGCAAAATTTTCGGTTGTGGGAAGTGAGCTCATCGGCGTCGGTGATTAGACCTGGTCGCAAAAATAGTCCGACAATAAATATACAGAGTGGCCACTTTTTTAATGGGATTGTATTGGTAACTTTTAAACCATAAGAGTTAGAAGGTCGGTCAAATGGAGAAAAAGTTGCATTCATAGAAGCATTGTCAAGCAGTTCAAACAAATCGATATTATCAGGGCCGGTTATTGAGATATCATAAAAAAAGTAAATTCTGTCATTTTAATTTTTCTTTTTTTCCCACTTTATTTCGAATATTATCAAAAAATGTCGCGGGAATTTTTTATTCGACAGTAAATTATCCTCAATTTGACATAATCAGATTTTGTATCCAACGTTTCGTACGCTCTGGGCCACCCTCAACCTCATTTTTTTCAATACGGATCTGCATATTTTATGACACTTTTCGAAATAACTTTTAACGCTGAATTCAACGATATATCATACAATGTTATTCAAAGTTGATTTTCAGGTGATTTTGACCCTTATCCAAATTTCTTTGGGTCGGATCTGTATTACATTTAGGTACCTTTAGTTTAATCAACAACATGCAATACATTTCGATAAGAAAATCAACTTACTCACCTTCAACTGAATGGAACGTAACAGAATCAAAGCAAGAAACAAGTAATAATTATTTACAAATTTCAAGAGGTGAAAAACCTAATTCATAATAATTAAACGAAACTATCATTTAATGAAAGAAAAATCAAATGATTATTCGAAAGTAAATGATGAACATTAATGAAGTAAGTGTTCGAAATGTCCACCATTTTGTAAAATGCACTTTTCGGTTCTGGAACCCATACTTCTTATACATTTGCTTATTTCGTCTCCTTGAATACCTTCCAATACATTCTCAATCTTCTCGCGAGGAATCATTATTGTTGGATTTGTCATTTGTTCCGTTGAAACGAATTACAGAATCGAACTTTATTTTGAGATCATTACGATATAATTTTTGCAAGGCTTGGTATTCAAATTTAAAATCATTGTATTCGCGTCTCTTGACTATTTTATTAACAGCAGTTTTTGATAAATTGCATTCACTGGCCACAGTTCTCGTTTTTTTTTCTGGGTTCAATTGAATTTGGGTCAGAACATTGATATCGTTGATAGACTTGTTTTTTTCTTACATACACACAACTCTAGGTTTATTGAATGTATTATTTTCAAGTAGTAGGCCGTGGATAAAAAAGAACATAACAAGAAATGTCATATTATTTGTCACTTCGTTTATTATTATGTCACAAGAACTTGTCTTTAAATACTTTTCTGAGTAATTTCAATTTAACTTATTCGATATGGTAAGATACACAAATGAAGAGAAGAGAGATATGAACGAAGGGTACATAAAACTAGATAGAAATTCGTTCAAAGCACAACAAAGGTATGGTGAATTATATCCTGAAAGAACAACACCAAATATTAAAATGTTTCGACGTTTATCTACAACGTTACTTGCACATAATTCATTCATCAAACCTAGAGGTCCTTATGTACGACGAAACGAGCCTATCAATGACATCAATGTTCTGGCCCAAATTCGAATGAATCCAGGAATAAGATCGAGAACTATGGCCAGTGAATGCAATTTATCAAAAAGTGCTGTTAATAAAATACTCAAGAGACACGGATACCATGACTATAAATACCAAGCCGTGCAAAAACTATATCGCAATGATTCTGAGAGAAGGTTGCAATTCTGTAATTGGTTCCAACGGAAGGTGCGGAATAACAACAATTTTGCGCACAATATCATTTGGGGAGACGAAACGACATTCACAAATTTTGGCATGTTCAATCGAAGGAATAAACATTTTTATGCCACAGAAAATCCTCACTTAATTCATGAAGTTAGACATCAATATCGTTCTTCTTTGAACATATGGTGCGGTTTGTTGAATAATAAATTACTGGGACCCTATTTTATTGACGGCAACCTAACCGGAGCAAAATATGTAGAAATTATAGAAGAAATGTTGGATGATCTTCCTATACGGTATCGGCGTAATAGTCCATGGTTCCAACAAGACGGATGTGGTCCACACAACTCAAGAATAGTCACAGACTATCTAAATCGAACTTTTCCCGATTCATGGATTGGAACAAGAGGTCCAGTAGCATGGCCTGCCAGATCTCCGGATTTGAATCCGCTGGATTTTTATTTGTGGGGATATCTCAAAAATAAAATTTATGATACTACGAACCCGACAATAGAGATTCTTCGAGAAGATTGAGAATGTATTGGAAGGTATTCAAGGAGACGAAATAAGCAAATGTATAAGAAGTATGGGTTCCAGAACCGCAAAGTGCATTTTACAAAATGGTGGACATTTCGAACTACTTACTATTGATGTTCATCATTTACTTCGAATAATCATTTGATTTTCTTTCATTAAATGATAGTTTTGTTTAATTATTATGAATTAGGTTTTTCACGTCTTGAAATTTGTAAATAATTATTACTTGTTTCTTGCTTTGATTCTGTTACGTTCCATTCAGTTGAAGATGAGTAAGTTGTTTTTCTTATCGAAATGTATTGCATGTTGTTAATTAAACTAAAGGTACCTAAATGTAATACAGATCCGACCCAAAGAAATTTGGATAAGGGTCAAAATCACCTGAAAATCAACATTGTATGATATATCGTTGAATTTAGCGTTAAAAGTTATTTCGAAAAGTGTCATAAAATATGCAGGTCCGTATTGAAAAAATAGAGGTTGAGCGTGGCCCAGAGCGTACGAAACGTAGGATACAAAATCTGATTATGTCAAAATGAGGATAATTTACTGTCGAATATAAAACTCTTGTGACATTTTTTGATAATATTCGAAATAAAGTGGGAAAAAAAAAATCAAAATGACAGAATTTACTTTTCTTATGTTATCTCAATAACCGGCCCTGATAATCTCGATTTGTTTGAACTGCTTGACAATGCTTCTATGAATGCAACTTTTTCTCCATTTGACCGACCTTCTAACTCTTATGGTTTAAAAGTTACCAATACAATCCCATTAAAAAAGTGGCCACTCTGTATATATATACACAATATACAGACCGTATTTTTATGTCATACCACTTTTGGCATCTCGAAAACGGTATATGATAAGAAGTTGGTTAAATTAGAGAAAAGTTGCCTATTTTAGAGAACAATGAAATGTGTTGAAGAAACTTTCTTCTCTGTTTTAAATTTGCTTCGATATACTGTGCTTTGATTTTAAATACGACGTTTCGTTCTTCGGGGACCACCCTCAACTCATTTTTTTCGAATACGGATCTGTATTTGTTTTTAATGAATTTAAGTAGTTCTTATCTTACCGAGTTCAGATATATCTTACCTGGTTCTTGTTTCTACATTTCTTCCCATAAATTCCATCATCAAGATCCGAAAATTTTCGGTTGAGGGAAGTGTGCTCATTGGGTCGGTGATTAGCCCTGGTCGCAGAAATAGGCCGACAATAAATAAATAAATAAATATTTATATATATATATATATATATATAATATACAGTCCGTATTTTTTATGTCGTACCACTATTGGCATTTCGAAAACGGTATATGATACGAATTTGATTAAATTGGAGAAAAGTTGCCTATTTTAGAGAACAATGAAATGTGTTCAGGAAACTTTCGTCTCTGTTTTGAATTTGCTTCGATATGCTGTGCTTTGATTTTCATTACGACGTTTCGTTCTTCGGAGACCACCCTCAACTCTTTTTTTTCCGAATACGGATCTGTATTTTTTTTAATGAATTTAAGTAGTTTTTTCTTACCAAGTTCAGATATGTATCATACCTGGTTTTTGTTTCTAAATTTCTGCCCATAAATTCCATCATCAAAGTCGGAACAATGAAAATCCTCCCCTCCGGAATACGGTCCTGATTTTATTTTTGTTCGTATTTGAAAGGGTATTTGACTTAAGTTACGAGGATTAAAATTTAAAATAAATCTATCGTGAATGAATACTCAAACTTGAAATCAAATCGAGATCAAATCCAATGTGATGAAAAGGAAATAGCAGGGGAATAACAAGGAACAACGATTGATACATTTTTTTTATGTCAAAGAGCCGAGAAGAATTTTTCTTGTGTGTCCATTCTTTTGTGTGTCTTTGACGTATTCCCAAACGAACCTATTTCAAATGGAAACGGAACGTTTCAAACTTCATGATGTATGTAGTGAGCCATGGAATAAAATAAAGTGAATGACAGATTACAAATTAACGAATTCAAATCTGAAGAGTGGATTATTTACACGTTGAATTGAACCAAAAACTATGGAGTTTTCTAATGATGAGAAAGTGGATATGTTGTTCGTATATTCGAGGTGTTTGAGAAATAGCACCAGATCTCTGGCTATGTATCAAGAAATATATCCCGAACGTAGTCAGCCCAATACCAGAATTTTTCAACGTATTGAAAAAAGTTTACGAGAGCATGGTTCATTTGTGAAATCTAAGAATAAAAGTTGCCCTACTACTGGAAATGGTGGTGATAATGAAATCGACGTTTTAGGTAAGTTTTTTTAAAGTTTCATGAAACACATAGTTAAATGATAATTTGAATCAGGATTCGTGGAATACAAGAAAAATCAGAATGAGGAAGTATCTCTTAGAGATATAGCGAGAAATAGTGGTGTATCGCATTCGTCAACAAGAAACAGTTTAACAGACTACAATAAAAGGGCAGAATTTTGCACATGGCTACTGAGACATTTTCGGCAAGATGATGAAATTTGATTTGTTTGAAAATATGAACAGGATGTCGATACTCCATTGACGGGGGAGTTGTATCTTGAGTTCTCTCTCTGAATGTCCTAAGGAAATATGAATATTTCCAATATGGCGGAGCACCACCGCATCGCACACGAATTTGTAAAATATTTCTCGATATGACCATGCCAGGAAGATGGATAGGAAACAACGGTCCTATTAAATGGCCACCGCGTTCACCCGACCTCACTCTTCTTGATTATTCGATATGGGGTTTCATCAAGGATAACGTGTTCAGTTCGGTTTTTGAGAAGGGAGAGTTGAAAGCTTCAATAAGACGAGCATACATGGCTATAATAACTCCCCGAATGCTTCAAAATTGCCACAAACATACCTTTTCAGACATCGATAGCGATGACTAAAAAAATGTGTACATGAAATATCAATTGTTGTTCTTTGTTATTATTATAGTTTTTTGTCATAATTTTAAATAGTTTCAAGTTTAATGTGTAATTCAAAGTGAATATCGCCTTTTGCCTGCGAAGGCAAGAGCAAAATCAGTAGAAAATAAATTTTGGAATTTTAATTGTTTGGACCTTGATGATGGAATTTATGGGCAGAAATGTAGAAACAAAAACCAGGTAAGATACATATCTGAACTCGGTAACATAAGAACTACTTAAATTCATTAGAAACGAAGAACGAAACGTCGTAATGAAAACACAGGTCTCAAAAAAAATATTTTTGTTTGGTGCCGCTAATTCTAGGTTATAATTTGGTTAATTAGCCCGCAAGATGTCGTTCGAAGCTGTCAAAATCTTGAAGCTACGTTCAGGTTTGTATCGATCGATATAATAACCTAAAAAACGTATTTTATCATACTTAATGTCATTATAATCAATAAATTTCTTTTTTTAATTAATAATATTGATATGCCGTCGTCGAGAAGGTGTTATGTAAATAATCCAAATATATTTTGTTACATTTGTGGTGAATATGTAGTGAAAAAGTTTAGAAAACCTATAACAGATTCAGTGAAGAAGACATACCTACGTTGATTACTTTCCGTGTTTTGTATATCTTTCAAGAAAGTTTCCCGGTTTAAGTAATGAAAAACTAAAAGCTGGTATTTTTGATGGCCCACAGATAAGACTTTTAATGAAAGACAACGATTTCATACATTCAATGAATAATTTAGAAGCAGCGCCTTGGAAATCTTTTGTTGCTGTTGTAAAAAATTTCTTAGGAAATCAGAAAACCGAAAATTAAAGATTATTTAAAAATCTTGTGTAATATGAGCATAAAACTACACTATCTGGACAATCATTTAGACAAGTTTCCTGAAAATCTTGGAGCGTATAGCGAAGAACAAGGAGAACGTTTCCATCAAGATTTAAAGGTGATGGAAGATAGATACCAAGGTCGCTGGGATGAGCATATGATGGCAGATTACTGTTGGAGTATTACACGGGAATGTCCTGAAGACATCCATCGGAGAAAATCTAAAAAGAGAAGCTTCTAACCTGTAAAATAAAATGTGTAATTAAATGTAATTAAATGTTTTGAATTAAATGTTCTTTCGTTTTTTAATAAATGAAATCTCGAAAACTATACGTAGCATTAAAAAAGTAAGTATCAAGTTTTTATCAGGGTACCGAAATCAGTTTTACTTTTAGCGGCACCAAAATCATTGCAGACCAGTGAAATCAAAGCACAGCATATACAAGCAAATTTGAAACAGAGAAGAAAGTTTCTTGAACACATTTCCATATTCCTAAAAATAGAGGCCCCATATATTTTGAAAACGGTTCGTGAAACATCGTTTCAATGTCCACTAAAATATCATTTACCGTTTTCGAGTTGACCGTAGTGGTACGACATAAAAAATAAGGACTGAAGGTATCCAATCAACATACTCGATTAAAACAATGAAATTTCGTTTTTGAAATAAATTATTTATGGCACTAATGAACAGCATCGAACACACTCAATCAAATAGGGGTAGTTTCAGAAAAAGTTTTTTGAATGGTGGATTTCCAATCAAGTTGATAAAATTTTCCGCCCACGTTTTTGAAAAATTGCTGTATTCCTGAATGAATATCCAACAATTTTCGTAGAATTGCAGCAATACCAAAATAATATTTGTTAATTAAGAAATAAAAACAACCAAATGTTAATTATTTTTCAAATGGAAAGAAAATTAAATAGACGACTTTACTGAGCAAGCAAGTACAAAACCAAATATAATTCAAATAAACGTATTATTTTTGTTTATTACCAACTACCTAGTATGAGATGATTTCCATATTTCCAAAAGGATTTGAATTAGCAAGAACACATAAGCAATCATACGAAAAATAGAATTGTCACTTCTACTAGTTGAGGACAATCCCTATCTCCATAATAGTCAACGCTATTATTTTTTGAACTGGTCGTTCCATATATTTTGACACTCCTCTCACAGAGGTGCACCAAGCAGTGTAACTCGCTTATCGTTTAGAACCGGTCCTGTACCCGGATGATTTCGCGCTTGCTGCCCTGGGCATCCATAGCTTTCAAAAACCTCTTTGATACGGCTGTACTAATTCAACTGTTCTAGTTTGATCGCACTAAGCCATAGAAATAATATATTAATATATAATATGATTTCTTTGCACTACGCCAATCCTCGCTCATGCTATTTCTTTCGAATTTTCGAATGTTAAGATAGTTCTTTCCTCTACAAACATGGCATCATAATACAACTATTCCCCTCCAGTCACAGCACTGCACTGGAATGGTTTCGTAAATATACAGTGCCCTGAGTGCCTCACCACTCACAAACTTGCTGTGTCCATAGTTATTTGGTTGAGTTATCCGAAAGAACCCATTATATTATGTGCCAAAGTACGATAACCTCGGTCACCATAAGGTCGTTCATGATTTCTTGAATAAATATGATATAGTTTTTTGTTTCGCAGAGGTGTTGTGAGTGATATTGCATTTTGTGGCCGATTTCCGGGAGTGCATGAGTGAAAGATGATCGTGTGAACTGAAAAGTAATTCAGTATGGACGCCAAATTAGAGGCAAAATTATATTTCAATGTTTATCCCTATAAAAGATGGCGAAAAGGAAATTCGGCTCGCAACCCAGCTTTTACCAGGGTAGGTTGTTTTTTGTTTGTTTATCCAATTAGTTCCGAATGAAAATGACGTTTTGAAACAATGTGTTAAGATAGTTTTGTTTACACACATATCCGATTTGCACTCTGAAGACATCATTGAGCATTGAGCACGTGGAAAAATCCTCATTTTTTATTTTCAATAAAAACACATGAAAATGTACTGCCGTAAATTCGAAATCCAGGGGCACTCTCCAGATTTCAAAATCATGAGTTTTTATACATACCAATCTCAGAATGATATACAATATATTTGGTCATCTACCAATAATTTTGTCCCACATACAAAACTAGTTGGGACCACTATCCCTACTACTAGGTACTAATACCTATGTTCCGTGCAGAAGCAAATTTATTGATTATTCGAGATTTGAGGGAAGAATTATTTGTTATTTACTTGACGCCGAATAAATTGCTTATTGAAAAATACTGAATAATGACAGAAAAATGAATGCATCAGAAGATTGAATTGAATAATAAAAAATCATAATTATTCCCCTAAAAAATAAAATGGCAAATTTGATGTTAGATGTCTCCACCTCCGATTTCAATGAAATTTGGGGTACTCACGTATTTGCCTGTTAAACACAAAACTTCGCTCTCAAATATTTCTGCCTTACCTACCTTCTTTTTCGCAATAATGAAGATTCTTATCACATTTTATATCAATATGATTTTTACATTCAAATATACCCTCTTTTGTATTTTGAACCGGCAAAAAAGCTTACTTTCGAATCTGCCTGTCTCATTAGGAAAACCAATTAATTACTACCTACTTGATTTTGGAGGTTAAATTCGACCGTACTGAAGCGCCTGTTTTTCGTGAAAATAAACTCCTTCGACAGTACATAATGATACAAAATGGTTGAAATCGTTTATATTGCTAAAACAGAAGGAATAAAAATAACCATATTGACCTTTGAAAGGCCATAGTAGTCTGGTCTGGTCTGGCCAACAAGTGCTTTTTGGACCATTATTTTTCTATGGAAACGGAAAATTATGAGTGAGGTGTCATTTGATTAATGGCATTTAGAAAAAAGTTAAAAAAAAACTCCCGTTTGCAAAAATTGCAAAAGTTATAAACAATTTAATTAAAACAAAGGGTTTGGTTTTTTGCAAATATCTCAAAAACTATTGAAGATATCTAAAATCTGAAAAAAGATCTAAAGAAAGCAGGAAATTTCGTAAAAAAACCTGCTGGAACTGTACCCCCAATATTTATAATTTTAATTGAGCGGTGAAAATACGAGTGAAAACGTTCGGTTCGCGCGCGTCACCCAGATCGGATGCTAAAACAAACAAAACATATTTTAACTAATTAAATATGAATATAAAGGAATGAAAAAATTCAGGTACTTTCTAAATACATAAATAAACAATAATCCGTCGGCAAACAATTTTTACTTGATTTTTTCTATTATATATATATATATATATATATGTATATATATAAGTTGAACATTAACATAAAAACCCGGATAATTGTAAAAAATTCATTTTTTCTTCTTGGAACTATTCTTTAAAGGCTTAAAAAACGATCCCCGTTGGAAAAATAAAAAAATTGTTATTTTTCAATTTAAGACATTGAAAAATGGAAAACATAAATAAAGCTTTTTTTTCAAAATATGCCGATTGTTTTGATTTTTTATTGTTAAAAGCTACATAAAAATATTTTTTTTAAATTGTTTACGCTCATTACGCTCAATAATTGTAAAAAACAAATGCATTGTTTATAAGATAATCAAAAAAATGGTTTCCTAAAAAAAATATTTTATTGCACTTGTTAATTAACAATTTTTTTTGCAAGTGAAAAATAAATATTAAGGAACCATTTTTTTAAATCATTATTTCTATCTATTGTTCTTTCGTATTTTGAAAATATATTTTTTTATTTTTTATTTGATTATTTAATAAACAATTTACTATGAAGAAAGAAATTTTGGCGTTATGTATTTTTTTCAATTGTGCAAATTAAAACAATAACCATTTGACGTTTTTCGGGAAAAAAATTTTTGTACAAGCTTTTATTTAACTAGCTTTGTTCGTATGTCATTCTTTCCGGTTCAAAATTTGTAATACATTTTTGGAGCACTTGCCGACATTTGATTGGGTTGATATTTGAGGTGTTCATAATTCCGGTGACAATGCATTATGACATTTTTGTTAAAGAAAAAATCAAAATGGCGGCTCCAAGATGGCGGACGAGTTTTTTGATTATGGTACGATTCGATTAAAAATTGATATGTGGGGGTTTTCAGGGTCGAAGATTGAGAATTTTTCTTCAAAATTCATAAAATTAAAATGGCGGCTCCAAGATGGCCGATGATCTCTGTGTTTATGGTCCGATTCTATTCAAAATTGGTATGTGGGGGTTTTCGGGGTCGGAGTTAATTTTTTTCAAAATTTAATTTTTTTGGGGTCGGATATTATGAATCTAGTCGAAGATTATTGATTTCTAGTTGAAATTCATAAATTGAAGATGGAAACTCCACGGTGGCGGATGAGTTAATCTTTAGATGGTCTCATTGAAGGACTAGATAGCTCAGAACTTAATAACGATGCTTTAACAAAAATGAATAGATTAAGGCGTACTTAAGTACTGAAAAGCACAAAATAAAATAATTAATAAAAAACCTATTTAAAGACAAGCTTTGATTAAAATGTACTGAAAAGTAAAATATAATTGCTTTGGATGTGTGACGTGACGTAGGTTATACCGTGAGTTATAGATTCAAAAACTTTTGCGCGACAAGCTTTTGAATCTATAATTCACGGAATTACCTACGTCACACATCCAAAACAATTATTTTCAACTTTTCATTGCATTTGAATAAAAGCTTGTCTTTAAAAAGGTTTTTTATTAATTTTTCTATTTTTTTAGAATTTTGAATATTTTTGTCTTTTTAACTTTACCGTTCGCACCTGCTAATTGATATAACTTATAAACTATTGGAGATACGACAAGAACATCCAGACCTTTTCTATTCTTCATTAACCAATTAACAAATTAAGCTTCCAATCGAAGCTCTAACTTAATTATTAATTTAATTTCTTGCAATTATTTATAAAAATACTTGGATTTTTTTAGGCTTTAAAATTTAAATATCTAATAAACTATTACAGATTCGGCAAGATTACCTACTTCAAGTCTTTTCCATTTTTCATTAATCAATAAACAATTTGACCAGTGTGAAGTTAGCAGCCACTTTCCAGCAGCCATTTTCTCCCCAGCAGCCAAACGACCAGTGGCGGCGGTTATAAATAAAATACAATGAATATAGTGAGAGATAAGTGCCATGTGAAGTGGAATGAATAGAAAAATCGAATTTAAACGGTTTTCTTCACATAAAGGATTCAATATAAAATTGAACCAGAGAAAGGTAGATCTCAGGTGAAAAACAACTACTTTCCTGGCAAATACCACGCAGAACGTTGAATGATATTCACCTGAAAATCCATGCATACTTCCAAAATATCATGGACATTGAATGCAAATGTTTCTTTCTGATAAGCTCGATTATGTTTAATTTATGTCGGTTCACCTAACAATCGATACCGTTTCAGGCTTGCCTCATAACAGGTATCAACCAGCCAAAGGTCCAAAAGAACTCTGCTGAATGAGACACACGTAAACAAACCATCATCGATCTTGTAACACCTATGGTACGCCGGAAAGATAAACTTTAACTGGCGGTACCTGTGACAGAAAAACACTCGAAAATCTCCACCTCGATAGGTTTCTAAATAGAAGATTCCTTCTCGTAGATGGCAACCGTCTAGCATATAGTGAGATAAGTGCCATGTAAGTGGAATGAATAGAAAAATCAATTTAAACGGTTTCTTCACATAAAGGATTCAATATAAATTGAACCAGAGAAAGGTAGATCTCAGGTGAAAACAACTACTTTCCTGGCAAATACCACGCAGAACGTTGAATGATATTCACCTGAAAATCCATGCATACTTCCATAAAATATCAATGGACATTGAATGCAAATGTTTCTTTCTGATAAGCTCGATTATGTTTAATTTATGTCGTGTTCACCTAACAATCCGCATACCGGTTTCAGGCTTCTTGGCCCTCATCAGTACGGAGTAGTCAACCAGCCAAAGGTCCAAAAAAGAACTCTGGCTGAAGTATGCATGGATTTTCAGGTGAATATCATTCAACGTTCTGCGTGGTATTTGCCAGGAAAGTAGTTGTTTTTCACCTGAGATCTACCTTTCTCTGGTTCAATTTTATATTGAATCCTTTATGTGAAGAAAACCGTTTAAATTCGATTTTTCTATTCATTCCACTTCACATGGCACTTATCTCTCACTTATGCTAGAACGGCTTGCCACTCCTACTGAGAAGGAATCTTCTATTTGAAACCTATCGAGGTGGGAGATTTTCGGAGTGTTCTTTCTGTCACTAGGTACCGCCAGTTAAGTTTATCTTTTCCGGCGTACCTATAGGTGTACAAGATCGATGATGGTTTGTTTACGTTGTGTCTCACTTCAGCCAGAGTTCTTTTGGACCTTTGGCTGGTTGACTACTCCGTACTGATGAGGGCCAAGAAGCCTGAAACCGGTATGCGTTGTTGGGTGAACACGACATAAATTAAACATAATCGAGCTTATCAGAAAGAAACATTTGCATTCAATGTCCATTGATATTTTATGGAAGTATGCATGGATTTTCAGGTGAATATCATTCAACGTTCTGCGTGTATTTGCCGGAAAGTAGTTGTTTTCACCTGAGATCTACCTTTCTCTGGTTCAATTTTATATTGAATCCTTTATGTGAAGAAAACCGTTTAAATTCAGATTTTTATATTCATTCCACATCACATGGCACTTATCTCACACTATATGCTAGACGGGCTTGCCACTCATACTGAGAAGGAATCTTCTATTTAGAAACCTAACGAGGTGGGAGATTTTCGAAGTGTTTCTTTCTGTCACTAGGTACCGCCAGTTAAAGTTTATCTTTTCCGGCGTACCTATAGGTGTTACAAGATCGATGATGGTTTGTTTACGTTGTGTCTCCTTCAGCCAGAGTTCTTTTTTGGACCTTTGGCTGGTTGACTACTCCGTACTGATGAGGGCCAAGAAGCCTGAAACCGGTATGCGGATTGTTAGGTGAACACGACATAAATTAAACATAATCGAGCTTATCAGAAAGAAACATTTGCATTCAATGTCCATTGATATTTTATGGAAGTATGCATGGATTTTCAGGTGAATATCATTCAACGTTCTGCGTGGTATTTGCCAGGAAAGTAGTTGTTTTTCACCTGAGATCTACCTTTCTCTGGTTCAATTTTATATTGAATCCTTTATGTGAAGAAAACCGTTTAAATTCGATTTTTCTAATGAATATAGTATTGAACAATTGGGAATGAGTTTCTCATCGCTACCGCATGTCGTCTTATACAGAGTGGCCACTTTTTTAATGGGATTGTATTGGTAACTTTTAAACCATAAGAGTTAGAAGGTCGGTCAAATTGAGAAAAAGTTGCATTCATAGAAGCATTGTCAAGCAGTTCAAACAAATTGAGATTATCAGGGCCGGTTATTGAGATATCATAAGAAAAGTAAATTCTGTCATTTTGATTTTTCTTTTTTTCCCACTTTATTTCGAATATTATCAAAAAATGTCACAGAAGTTTTTTATTCGACAGTAAATTATCCTCATTTTGACATAATCAGATTGTGTATCCAACGTTTCGTACGCTCTGGGCCACCCTCAACCTCATTTTTTTCAATACGGACCTTCATATTTTATGACACTTTTCGGAATAACTTTTAACGCTAAATTCAACGATATATCATACAATGTCATTCAAAGTTGATTTTTAGGTGATTTTGACCCTTATCCAAATTTCTTTGGGTCGGATCTGTATTACATTTAGGTACCTTTAGTTTAATTAACAACATGCAATACATTTCGATAAGAAAAACAACTTACTCATCTTCAACTGAATGGAACGTAACAGAATCAAAGCAAGAAACAAGTAATAATTATTTACAAATTTCAAGAGGTGAAAAACCTAATTCATAATAATTAAACGAAACTATCATTTAATGAAAGAAAAATCAAATGATTATTCGAAAGTAAATGATGAACATTAATGAAGTAAGTGTTTGAAATGTCCACCATTTTGTAAAATGCACTTTGTGGTTCTGGAACCCATACTTCTTATACATTTGCTTATTTCGTCTCCTTGAATACCTTCCAATACATTCTCAATCTTTTCGCGAAGAATCTCTATTGTCGGGTTCGTAGTATCATAAATTTTATTTTTGAGATATCCCCCACAAATCAAAATTCAGCGGATTCAAATCCCGAGATCTGGCAGGCCATGCTACTGGACCTCTTGTTCCAATCCATGAATCGGGAAAAGTTCGATTAGATAGTCTGTGACTATTCTTGAGTTGTGTGGACCACATCCGTCTTGTTGGAACCATGGACTATTACGCCGATACCGTATAGGAAGATCATCCAACATTTCTTCTATAATTTCTACATATTTTGCTCCGGTTAGGTTGCCGTCAATAAAATAGGGTCCCAGTAATTTATTATTCAACAAACCGCACCATATGTTCAAAGAAAAACGATATTGATGTCTAACTTCATGAATTAAGTGAGGATTTTCTGTGGCATAAAAATGTTTGTTCCTTCGATTGAACATGCCAGAATTTGTGAATGTTGTTTCGTCTCCCCAAATGATATTGTGCGCAAAATTGTTGTTATTCCGCACCTTCCGTTGAAACCAATTACAGAATTGCAACCTTCTCTCAGGATCATTGCGATATAGTTTTTTCACGGCTTGGTATTTATAGTCATGGTATCCGTGTCTCTTGAGTATTTTATTAACAGCACTTTTTGATAAATGGCATTCACTGGCCATAGTTCTCGATCCTATTCCTGGATTCATTCGAATTTGGGCCAGAACATTGATGTCATTGATGGGCTCGTTTCGTCGTACATAAGGACCTCTAGGTTTGATGAATGAATTATGTGCAAGTAACGTAGATAAACGTCGAAACATTTTAATATTTGGTGTTGTTCTTTCAGGATATAATTCACCATACCTTTGTTGTGCTTTGAACGAATTTCTATCTAGTTTTATGTACACTTCGTACATATCTCTCTTCTCTCCATTTGTGTATCTTACCATATCGAATAAGTTAAATTGAAATTACTCAGAAAAGTATTTAATGACAAGTTCTTGTGACACAATAATAAACGAAGTGACAAATAATATGACATTTCTTGTTATGTTCTTTTTTATTCACGGCCTACTACTTGAAAATAATACATTCAATAAACCTAGAGTTGTGTGTATGTAAGAAAAAACAAGTCTATCAACGATATCAATGTTCTGACCCAAATTCAATTGAACCCAGAAAAAAAATCGAGAACTGTGGCCAGTGAGTGCAATTTATCAAAAACTGCTGTTAATAAAATAATAATGATCTCAAAATAAAGTTCGATTCTGTAATTTGTTTCAACGGAACAAATGACAAATCCAACAATAATGATTCCTCGCGAGAAGATTGAGAATGTATTGGAAGGTATTCAAGGAGACGAAATAAGCAAATGTATAAGAAGTATGGGTTCCAGAACCGCAAAGTGCATTTTACAAAATGGTGGACATTTCGAACACTTACTTCATTAATGTTCATCATTTACTTTCGAATAATCATTTGATTTTTCTTTCATTAAATGATAGTTTCGTTTAATTATTATGAATTAGGTTTTTCGCCTCTTGAAATTTGTAAATAATTATTACTTGTTTCTTGCTTTGATTCTGTTACGTTCCATTCAGTTGAAGATGAGTAAGTTGATTTTCTTTTCGGAATGTATTGCATGTTGTTAATTAAACTAAAGGTACCTAAATGTAATACAGATCCGACCCAAAGAAATTTGGATAAGGGTCAAAATCACCTGAAAATCAACTTTGAATGACATTGTAGGATATATCGTTGAATTAAGCGTTAAAAGTTATTTCGAAAAGTGTCATAAAATATGCAGGTCCGAATTGAAAAAAATGAGGTTGAGGGTGGCCCAGAGCGTACGAAACGTTGGATACAAAATCTGATTATGTCAAAATGAGGATAATTCACTGTCGAATGAAAAACTTTCGTGACATCTTTTGATAATATTCGAAATAAAGTGGGAAAAAAAGAAAAATCAAAATGACAGAATTTACTTTTCTTATTATATCTCAATAACCGGCCCTGATAATCTCGATTTGTCCGAACTGCTTGACAATGCTTCTATAAATGCAACTTTTTCTCCATTTGACCGACCTTCTAACTCTTATGGTTTAAAAGTTACCAATACAATCCCATTAAAAAAGTGGCCACTCTGTATATGATGTTCATATATACATTGCATTAAAATATATTTGAACCATTAATGAGCTTCCAGTTATACTCTGAAATATTTAAAATTAAAAAAAGTTTTTCTGCGAAGGAAAAAAATAGCCGCGTTCATAATTGGAATAGAGTGTTATATAAACCAGAAGAGTACACTGTATGAAAGACTTCGATTTGGGAGGCGTCCACGGGGTGGTTCCACCCTCATAAAAACTTAAAAAAATCGATTTTTCTATGAAGGAAAAAAATAGCCTCGTTTATGTTTCTTAGAGAGTGTTTTATATATCAGAAGAGTACTCTGTATGAACGACTTTGATTTGGGAGGCGTCCAAGGGGTGGTTCCACCCTAATGAAATCTTAAAAAATCGATTTTTCTGTGAAGGAAAAAAATAGCCGCGTTTATATTTCTTAGAGAGTATTTTATATATCAGTAGAGTACACTGTATGAACGACTTCGATTTAAGAGGCGTCCACCCTCATGAAATCCTGAAAAATCGGTTTTTCTGCGAAGGAAAAAATAGCCGCGTTTATATTTCTTAGAGAGTGTTTTATATATCAGAAGAGTACTCTGTATGAACGACTCTGATTTGGGAGGCGTCCAAGGGGTTGTTCTACCCTCATAAAATCTTAAAAAACCGATTTTTCTGCGAAGGAAAAAAAACGCCGCGTTTATATTTCTTAGAGAGTATTTTATATATCAGTAGAGTACACTGTATGAACGACTTCGATTTGGGAGGCGTGGTGGTTCAACCTTCATGAAATCTTGAAAAATATATATTTTTCTGTGAAGGAAAAAAATAGTTTTTTTTTTAAATTTCATGAGGGTAGAACCACCCCTTGGACGCCTCCCAAATCGAAGTCAATCATAAGTTATCAATCTATATATAAAACACTCTCTAAGAAATATAGCGGCTATTTTTTTCCTTCGAAAAATATTTTTTAAGATTTCATGGGGTGGAACACCCCTGGACGCTCCCAAATCGAAGTGGTTTACAATGTACTCTTCTGATAAATAAAAAAACTCTCTAAGAAATATTATCGCGGCTATTTTTTTCCTTCACAGAAAAATCTATTTTTTAAGATTTCATGAGGGTGGAACCACCCCTCGGACGCCTCCCAAATCGAAGTCTTTCATACAGTGTACTCTTCTGGTGTGTATAACACTCTATTCCAATTATGAACGCGGCTATTTTTTGCCTTCTCAGAAAAACAACTTTTTTTTATTTTAAATATTTTAGAGTATAACTGGAAGTTCATTAATGGTTCAAAAAATATCTTTTAAGGAAATGTATAAGAACATCACATATAAGACGACATGCGGTAGCGATGATAAGCTCATTCCCAATTGTTCATACTATAGCGAAGCGAAAGATCCTTCCTCCAAGATTACATTAACTAATTAATTCTATATATCTTTCTTTTATTAACTAAAGTTGAATATCTTTCAAATTGTTATTTATATATACATGTACTTGAAGACCATGCAGTACTTCAATATTCATACATAAACTATCACTCCACGTATACTTATTGTTTTGTGCTAACTAAACTAAAAGATTATACTTACCCGATAACGAAACTGTCGTTACTGTGACACCAACTGTGATATTCACCCGATTGTGAATTTTTTTACTAGATAATGCCAATGCTAGTACCATACTGATCATGTAATGTTTGTATTAGTCTGTGACACCCGTACCCAACTATGATGTTCCACCCAATTTATTTTAATTTATCTTATTTATCTTTGTTAGTCATAAATGTAATGTTTTATTAGTCTGTCACCCCCCAATTTATTTTATATATTATAATTTTTTTTTTTTTTTAGAATTAGTATTCAAATCACCTAGCTATATCACGCACAAGCGATACTTATGTTATTGCTTCTGTGATGCTCTTGTTTATTTATATCTCTAAATGTACCTAAACTTTATCTATATGTACATTCGATAAATAAACTTTATTATTATTATTATATTCAATGTATTTTATTTATAACCGCCGCCACTGGTCGTTTGGCTGCTGGGGAGAAATTGGCTGCTGAAAAGTGGCTGCTAACTTCACACTGGTAATAATTTGAGCGTTTGGCTGAAGCTCTAACTCATAATTTGCTATTATTAGTAAAAATATATCGAGCAAAATTTCTTGTCGTATCTCCAATAGTTTATAAGTTATAATAATTACAAAGATAAAAAACCAGGTGCGAACGGTAAAGTTAAAAAGACGAAAACATTCAAGATTCTAAAAAAAAATTTTTGGTTGTTGAAAAGGGAGTTTTTTGGTAAAACCGGCTATATGTTGTGCAAAGTTGTACCGAAAATGGGTGATTTGGTGTTTGTAGTTTAAGCTAGTAAAAAAATTGAGACATTATGAGTGATATTTGTGCGCGAAAACGGTGCCTAAAAATTAAAAATGACCTCTTGAAGAAGTCATTATATCAGTATCTATCATGTTTTAAAGCACCTGTGAAAATTTCGTTAAAATCTGGGCTGGCCCCATATACTTGACATTTTTCCGCTTTTTATTTATAACAGAAAAACATTAACCAGCAATTTTAGGAATATTTTTTCATTTCCATTCTTGTTCTAAAAGTCAGATGGAATGAATTTATATTTCAGACTTTCAGCATGTAAAAAGTGTCTATGATTACAATTACCATATTTAAATGCTCGGACCGGTACCTACTCCATGAAATCGCATGACGATGATTGTACGACAAGAAACGAACAATGCACACACGCAGTAACACACAGAAATACATTTCGAATAAAAATTACACCAAAGGAATGAATTCATTCTTTCCAGAAGGTCAAAGCGGTACTGCCATATATTTAACCAGAAAGTACAAACACTTGTTTTTCGTAGCTCCTGAAATTCGGTATGTTTAATGAATGGATAGGTTTTTATGTTACGATGATTTAGAATGGTTTTGATACTGAATAAATACTCAAGTGAATACTTTAGCAAGGACGCCCCCTGCAAATGTCTTGAGTGACCACCAAGAGAAATTGTTGAAATATTGTTAAGGTATCCGATAGCTAGCTCATATAAAGGCATAGAAGAGCCACCAACTTTATTTTGTCAAAACATTCCGAATTCTCACTTCAAAGTGGCATTTCTCGACTCAGGGTGACAATCTGCGCTCTGGATATGAAATGACATCACTGTGACTATTTAATGAGGTTTTGGTGGTGTCTTCATATAAATATATATATATATATATATATATATATATATATATATATATATATATATATATATATATATATATATATATATATATTTATATATATATATATATATATATATACGAATGTTCTAGTAGCAGGCATCACCACCACTATAAAACGACTATAAAACCACACTAAAACGACTATATCAACTGCGGCATCTCGCTAGAGAAGTCAGTCGTTGGAAAATTAGCCGAGTACAGTAAATTTTGTGGGGAAATGAACCCAATATCCCTAAAAATAATTTTGATCGAAAAGTCATCAAACAATTCCACAGGCATTTTTGAGAGTTTATCGATAAAAAGACTAATTTCCTTTGGCAATTTTAATTGTTTAAATGAATTATTGGAGTTGGAACTCCATAAATAGTTCATCAGTATTTTTTATTTTTTTTATCTTGCTACTACCTTTGAAGGAAATATCATATAATTCAATGAGTCGAAATTAAGATTATTATTGTGTCGTATCGCGCAGCGTTTATGATATTTGATGGGGAACAATCAGTAATTGTTTTCCAGACCAAACTGAAAACGAATGTATCTGCTGATCTAATGCCGGGTCCACATTAAAACAACAAAACAAAAACATCCAACATAACAGAAATACGACAAATGAAAATTTGTTTCCACATTGCCAAGAGACAAAATGTTAACAAAAGTTTTTAGTTTTGGTTTTGTTTCGTGTCCTGCTCACCTATAATTAGTTTTCTGTATCAGAAACTTACCAACGGTGAAAATATGTGGCGTTTTTATGCTGAAAGGAAAACATAATTAATAAAAAAAAACTTTTTAAAGACAAGCTTTGATTCAAATTCCCTAAAAAGTAAAAAATATAATTGCTTTGGATGTGTCACGTAGGTTATTCCGTAAGTTACAAATTCAAGAGCTTGTCGCGCAAAGTTTTCAGTTCGAATACAAAAGCAACAAGCTTTTGAATCTGTAACTCACGAAATAACCTAGGTTACATAAAAAAATTCCATAATACATTGTCACGGGTACTATGAACACCTGCCAAATTTCATGTTAATCGGACAATTAGAAGTGGGTCAAATTTAATAACAGACACCGGGACAGGTGAAAGTAAATAAAAGCTTGTGAAAAAACAAGAGGTTTTTCTCATCATCTCTGCGTCTTCAAAGTTGTCACCGAGAAAAACAAAGACGCTTTTGGGTAAAACCGCCTTTACGTGAAAGAAATAAATGTGATATTGAAAAATTATTAGCCGATTTACGTAGACTATATTGGAATGCAGGGAGAAATGCGTTCTAGTTTCCAGAATTTTTAAAGAATGTCCTGTGAGAATTTTGAAGATTTATAATAGCCTGCGATCTATAAAAGAAATACCAATTTTAGAAAGGGAAATGTCATTAATGTGGTTGAGCCGAGGGTTGAACATTTGGCGGTAAAAAGACGCGTTCTCACCAGTCGATTTTAGTTGATCAACTTAAGTTGGATTGAATATTGCGAAGAAATAAATTGGGCGTTTCAGAAACCTTGATCAAGGAGCTGGCTTTGGAAGACAAGGATGCATGCAAAAGTCATTTGAGAACAATTTGAAGGACTTATTTCTAAGATAGGAACCAAAATACAAAAAAAACTCGACTGCCTACAGTTCACACGCTTCAAACGCGTTTCAACTTGTCTGACAATCGTCTATGACGCATTAGTTGATCGATAAGTTTTGAATGTGTCAAACTTTTTCGGTTCGACAAAAATTGATCAACAAAAATCTAAATACAAGGTTCACAAGTATATTTTTGTTCGATTTTGGTTGATCAATAAAAATCGTTCAACTAAAATTGACTCGTGAGACCGCGCCTTAACACTAAGATATTTGGCATCTGGAGATTCTTATATATCTTGATGTAACAAAAACAAAACAAGCAATATCGGTAATAATACCGGAAACTTGTGATGCCCTGGGGCACGTTCCAATACTCCAACTTTTCATCCTAACCGTTCATAATCTCGGTGGATTCCCACTTATTAACTCGTGAAAGTCGTTCCTATACTCTGGTTGATTTAATCGGATGAACAACTTTTTCACGAACTCGAAAGTCCGTGAAATAGTTGAAATATTTCAACCGCATGCGCATTGCAGAATATAGTTAGAAGTGATCAAATGTCATAGGTTTCGTGCACATTTGACAGATAGTCGACATTGGAGGTAAAACAATCTCACTTTTCCGATTTGTTTATGTTGGCGAATTTAATATTTTTACCGATTTCGAAAAGAATTCGGTAGATGGATTACATATGTTATTGTTTAATTCGTAAATGATTATGCCTTCATATTGTGCTGTTGTGAAATGCAAGATTTTTTTTTTCTTCATACCGTTCTCGGTGAACATCATCCAAACTGGAATATTTTGCCCAGGTCCATTGTCACAATATTTCACTCGAAAACAATAAAAACAGTAAACATTTGTTTTACCTCCATGTCGACCATCTGTCAAATGTGCAAAGCCAATATTATTTTCTTCAAACTAAATCCATATCAAAAAGATCTTGGTCAGAAACCGAGTTTGACTCACTATCAGATATAATACGTAGTATCTACAAATTCTTTAAGTACTCCAGTAATGGTAAGAATCTTCCCTTCGATTCCTTCCATTGTTAAATCCTTAAACCATATCTTAAATTTAAATGTTATTTTGGACCATGACAACTGACAAATAACTAATTTGTTTCGTTTCGTTCCAAAAGAATCAAAATGACAATTGACACAATATGTCAAATTTTTCACTAATCATCCAACCGAGTTGGGGTATTGGAACGCGCTCCTGACTGAAGGCTTCAAGGAATATATTGAAGTTCTATGTTTCGTCTATGTTTTTCAATGATGTACTCACCACAACGACAATGTTGCCAGAAATGGCAAAAAAACAGAAACCCTTTGATGTTTACGACTCGCAACGGGAACGCGAAGAGTAGCTGCAACCAGAAACAGAACATATTTTGTTGTAATAATTTGTTTGCAGAAAACAGAGTCTTAACTCCTTATCTTATTTCAGAAAACAGAGAATTCCAATGGCATTGGTGTTAGATAATAAGAAAATCTATTACACCCAGATAATAATAAACGCTTGAGCTGAAATATAAAAGGATTTGTCCGTATGCAACTTGAAAACACGTCGATATTATGTGTTGCCTATATTTAGTCTTGGTTTTCATGGTGCGAGAGAAACCAATGCAATGTCACTATTTTAGTGTCATCGATATCGCATAATCAAAAAGATAACAACGATTTGTCTACATCAGGAACTGATTAACCGACATTCAGGAAATATATCTAATCATTGTTACCTTTATTTTCGCCTTCGATACCTTAATTGTGACATTCTTCTTCTGAAATTACGGACATCAGGTGGCTTGTGCTTCACGGCGGTTAATCTTCTTTGTTCGAATTTGCTGGTAGAGCATTTCTTCACCTAGGAATATCGGGTCCGAAGATCCACAGGAATCTACTTGGACCTGCTCACCGTGTACACCTAGTCGGTTCAAGTGATACCCAACTGTATCATATATTTTTTGTAGACGAGAGGAATTCTGGTATTGAAGTAGTACCTAATTGAATATATTTGCAAATCAGTGAATAATAACTATTGTGACTTCAAAATAGCAATTGTCGATACCAAGTGACAATTGTCACTTCAAACTGATAATTGTCGATTCGAAGTTGTCGACTCGAAGTCACAATCGTACTTCAAGTGGCAATTGTCGACACGAACTGGCAATTGTGACTTCAAAGTGGAAATTATTGACACCAAGTGAAAATTGTCACCTCAAAAAAACAATTGCAGACTCGAATTGATAACTGACACTTGAAAGTGGTAACTGGCGGCTCGTAGTGACAGTTGTCGACTCGATGTAATAATTGTCACTACAAACTGACAATACTCGACTCAATGTACTAGACTGACGTCCTACTACCGTGCAGAGGTTCTTAGACTGTGAGCGGTAGACCGTACGATGTTGACGTCAGAACATTCGTAACACTCTGCAATGCAAATACAATCGTCGATCATTTAGTCTGTGGAGGTGTGTTTGGTATTTTCTCGGCTCAAGCATTTAACAAACAATGAACGTGAACGTTACTCATGAGTGCAGTGAGTGCAAACGGACATATAAGCGTTATTACGACTTTAGAAGGCATGAAAAAAAAACCATTTTGAAAATAAAATTAATTCAATTGCTCTGTAATAAGCAGTTTGGTCATATATTTAATTCAAAATTACATGTTAAAAGAGTGCACAATGCTGCAGTACAATCGTGGAAACCAAAAAAAAAAGTTCTCCATTTGTTAATAACTTTCTTCGGTACGAAAAAAAGAGCACAAAAAGAAATTCCCGTTTAATGAAGCCAGGTGCAGAAGAATGTAAATAGCATTGCAATGGATTTGTTACATTAAGAGAAGTTATACCATTTATCATCTTATAACCACAATTACGGAAATAAAAATTACTTACCTATTCTTTCTTGTATGATTTCATTGTTAATGTCGTTCATCAATAGCACCATGAACATTTAATACATATTTTATTATGTGTTTACCACTCCATTTATTCTGGGCCAAATTATATGTTAACTATATGAAATTGAAAGTGATCGGATAATTTGAAAGAGGGCAATTATGCGCTAAAAAATATAATTGTTATCTAAATATCACTCTCAAATATATTGTACCTAATTTCAATGCCCTTGTTTCCCGGAATTTTACAATAATCGGCCCATTACCCTTTTTATTATCCACTAGTGTATTACAATCTTATCGCAATAGTCCACTTTGTAATCTACTTTCATTCAGTTACCGTAAATTGGCCGGTATAGAGAAATACACGAATACCGACTTGCACTCACGTTTGCATTGAGAGTGCAGGCGCTTATTAATCAGTCTAAGTAACATGAAGTATTACGGATGGTGACTGCGTACGTTCTGCCGCTCAGTCTAAGTACTTCTGCACAGCAGTATGACGTCAGGTTTTAAAGTCTAGGGACTCAATGTCACAATTATCACTTCAAAAGTGGCAAATGTCAAGACCAATTGACAATTGTGACTTCAAAGTGGCAATTATCGTCATAAAGTGAATTCAATTTCCCATTTTGTTTTCTCTCTAATATTTCTATTTTACCCATATTTTGGAAAAAAATCGACAGAAAAAGGTGATAGACGAATAGTTTTGGCAGAATAATTCTACATACAAATATACAAAAAGGCAATGATATTTTCGATCAAATACAAGTAAAGTTTACGCTCTTTTATTTGCAGTTCTCTGCTTTTCTCTCAGGAGTATCCTGGTAGGTAGTGCGCCTTACAATAAATGGAGTAGACAGTATATATTTTTAAATATTAATAAATATGATATCACATAATACATAATTATTATTATTATTTTTGGACCAGAAGTTGGTGAGATTTAGCCTGTTACTCTTACACTTAATAACCTTAACCTAGTGATCAGAGATATATTATTATTATATTCTGAGCTTGAGTATTGTGATAAAAATACATACAACCAGTGAGAAATGAAGAATAATGATCTATTATTAATTTAATTTAAAAGTTCAATAATTGATTTGATAATTTTTTTCATATTGGAAATTTGTCGTCGTTGAAGTTGATGGCATTTCACAATTTTCCATTCCTGAAGTCGACGGTATATTTGAAATGTCTGGTATTGCATTTTCAATTTTATCAGTTATGACAAGTTTTTTTGGCTCGATTCATTAATGTATCCCTCAGCGACTGCCGATGTATTCCTCTGCCGCCGAAACGTTTAAACTTGGTTATCGGCGAAAGCAGTCCCTGATATATAATTCGTGGTTTGGCATTTTTAAATACCTAGCAATGTCTTTTCCCATTGTTCTAAGCTTATTCAGGCATATTCTTTAAACTATGCTCTTTCCTTCTTGATAATTATTAAAAACCAAAGACTATTAACATTTGGAGGGCTGGAGATTGAAAATTTCATAGTAACGACCGGTTACATTAAAATTTCGTACAATTTTGGTTTTAGTGTCTGGAATTGAAACTTAAATACATTTCATCTGGAGCTTCTTTAATAAATTTATCGATGTCATTTGATGTAAAGATATTTGACGGGCCAGTAGCCGCCAAGTGAGGAATACTTTCAGATTTAAATATTTGGCAATATCTTTATCATGGATTGAGATTCGTATTGGGTCCATAAAGTAGTTCTACGCATTTCAGTGGTAAGCTTTTTTCGACATCTGCCTTAATAAATTTAATGTTGTTAACTTCGCTGTTTCTGTTAGTTTTCAAAATGTTGACAGAAATACTGATGACATTTTCAAATATCCCTTCTCTATGGACCATAACGTGTCAGGACCGCTATGCAATATGATATTATATGTGCAAAATGAAGCTATTTATGATTGAAATTATGATCGTTCAATAGACATATTTCGATGTTGTAGAAAAAATATATTAGAATTTTTATTTAAATCAAGTTTTCTCTCTGAAACTCATTGATATGATATTTAGGAAAGCTCTGTGTAATCTGAGTATCTTCAGCACATTGTTGAAGATTTCATGATATCAGCAGTATACACAATGGGAAAAAGGGGTCCCAATATACTCCCTTGAGGCATGCCTGCGATTAGATCAACGTAGCTTGATTGTCTATGGTTCGATACAACTTTCTATTGGCGGTCTATACTGTAAGATGAAAAGTTGATCATTAGTTCTCGGAAAAGACGCAGTATTAGATGTTACCACAAAGTAAGTTATGGTTTATGGTATCGTATTTATCCGAATAATCGAGAAAAGTCAATATACTAACTTTTTTATCCAAACTATTAGTTAAGCTGTCTATTACATGATCCACAGACTTAAATGTCTCAACCTTTTTTTGGAATACTGTTTGGTGAGAGGGGATTATGAAATTATTCTTAGCATACTCATTAATTTGCGTGCATATTATTCATTCTGGCATCTTAGATGGACAAGGCAGAATACTTATGATGCGAAGATCAGACAGTGGTTTTGGTATTTTAGGTGATGGTTGCCCTAAGGAGTTTTCTCATAACCTAGGAAACTGATACTTTTCTATGCTATAGTTATCCAGGTGTGTAATAAAAGGATCAATAAACGGTCTACAATATCTCAACATAGTTAAATTATATTGACCATATTGACAATTAATGAATCTGCTGTCGTAAATCGAATTTTGGTTATTCATGAAATCATGAAACGTCAATATTCAAAACCTAGAAGGATAATATACCACTCATTTCAAAGGCACTTTAACTAATATCTAAAAATATTCATTTCATTAGGCCTGGGGTTTTATTCACATATCATTAAGTTACACCGAAAGCAACACATAGGAACATTGTCTTTATGTTGCTTGTTCCTGGAATTTGTTTCTGAATGCCTCTGAAAGTTTCTTGCTGTTTGTGGTTGCAAAAACAAATGTTCCTACAAGTTGCTTGTTTCCACATTTAGCGGTAAATATTAAAGGAAATTTAGTAACAATGTTGGTTCTCAGATGCAGTGTGGACACATCGTAACTTTTGTGTTGTGTGGGCATATGAAAGTAGGAGGCAACGAACGACGTGGGCAGCGTAAACTTTTGTTGTTTTTTGTTTTATTATAAATAAAAAAGGGTAAACACAACTTTGAACTGGACAACAGAAAATGTAAGGAATGTAATAAACTATACTATACCGGGGATAATATATATATAAAGATCGCTACCGAAAACAACACGATTTGTGGGTGGAGATAAGTATACGATGGGAGCTGGGAGATTCTGAATATGTACAGAGAAGTATATGAATCTCCCATCGCATGAAATCGAAGTGTTAAGCCGGGATCCAACGGCGCGTGGAGTGGCACCCCTCGCGCCAAACTTGCCAGATCACGCGCCGTCGGATAGGGCAGGCTTGGCGATCTTCGGTCGGCGCGGTGAGTCCCGTCGCCTGTCGGTAAATGAACACGGTTCAAAGGAGCTCAGACGTGCCCACGTCTGAAACCGCGATCCTACATGTCGTGGGAACGGCCCGACATATTTCGTTGCGCCAACCTTGACACTCAACCCTCAATCCAGGATTGCCACTCCACGCGCCATTGGATCCCGGCTTTATTCGTAAGCATCTCGATAGCAGCTCTTTAGTTCATGTCTTCCTTATAAATTAAATGACTAATTTTGCACGTAACCATTCCAAAACAGTACCACGCAAACGACATAAGTGTTTTATATTTCCATCATCGATCCTACATTCTGATATTAAATCATATTTTTTTAATGAACTCATGAGACGTAAGACACCAAGTTTATTCTGAAAGAGCCGGCCTAGTCCAACATTTACGAATTTTTGTTTCGGCCTTCTCAAAATAATGACAATTGCGGCCATTGCTGCCTGTAAATCATCTCCGCACCATATTGTTAACGAATATTGGAAAGTATTCTTAAATATCCGAGAGAAAAAGAGAAAAGAGGATTGGACTAAGCGGTTCACCTTGAAGCACTCCCTCGATATGCTATGTTTTTTGGTATACTGAGTGTCCATTCCTATGCAAGTTGTTGCTTGATCATACAGTTTTCTAACGATTCTTACGAATTTAGAGCTTATTCCCTGATTAAATAGTTTGAGCCAGAGCAGCTGGTGGCTGACCGAGTCAAAAGCTCTTTTGAAGTCTACAAAAGCTATGAAAATCTTTCTGCCACGTAATCGCAGATTAATTTGTAGGATAGAGATAAGAGTGAAGATGTTGTCAACGCAACTCCTTTCTTTTCTGAAACCCGATTGTCATTCAGGGAGGATTTTATTATCCTCACACCAAGCAGATAATCTATTCAATGAAATGGAGGAAAAAAGTTTGGCCGGCGTGTTTAACAAAGCAATGCCCCTTGTAGTTGCTTGGATCATTCAGATCACCCTTTCTGTGTAGCATGGACAGAGATGATTCATGCCATGCTTTGGGAATATTTTCACTGTCAAGAACATTATTATATAAAGAAAATAGATACAGCATCCAGTTATCATCATAATTCCCGGAGATATGCCATTTTTGCAGTTAGCAAGACAATTTTGAAGCTCATTGAAGGTTATATGAGAATCTAGGAACGGATTCCTTGCATCAAACAGAGTTATGTCACAGGGAATTTTAGGGGGAAAGATAGAGTCATGGAAAGTTTCCCATTGTAGTATGGAAATAGGACAATTATGATTAGAGGACCTAAATGATTTGATGGTTTTCCAAAATTCTGACTGATTTTTAGTATCAGTTAGTGACAGCGTAACCTCTCTCTCGTATTAATTTTTTTTCCTTTTTGTGATTTTTTTGTATTGTGATTTCTGTTGTAAGTATTCTGATTTATGGGGGTCAGTGAAGTTGTTGAATCTACATGCTGTCAGGAGATTATTGCAGAGTTTTTTGGAAATGAAACATTCAGAGTCGTACCAGGGTTTGTTTTATGGCTTAATGAGTATACCGCCTGTTGTTGACAGAAAACACTAAGATCATTAGAAAATTCTACCCCTTTCTCACCTCCTAGAAAGAGCTTACTTTGTAGGACGACAAGTAAAGAAATTATTTTGTCCTTTTTAGTGCATTTGTATAAAAGCTTGTTTTAATTTTTGTCTCAATAATTTTTATTTAATTCTTTTTATTACATTAAATCCGCCATTCTATTGAATTCTGCCAAAAAAATCCACATACCAATTTTGAATGATAACAAAACACATCGTGTTCTTGGAGACGCCATCTTGAATTCATTAATTTCGAGTAAGAAATCATGATGTCCGACCCTAAAAACCCCCACATACCAATTTTGAATAGAATCGAACCATAATCACTAAACTCGTCCGCCATTTTGGCAAAAATTCGATAATGCCTTGTCACCGGAATTATGAACACCTGCCAAATTTCACGTTAATCGGACAACTAGAAGGGGTCAAAATTCACTTGCAAGATTGAACTAAAATACATTTATATGTGAAATTAAATAAAAGCTTGTAAAAACATTTCATTCTGTTACTCGATCGGCCAGGTTTTCAGCAGGCAGCTTTAGATATGAGAAATGATTTGTTTTGGGACGAATATTCGCCCCAAAACAAATCATTTTTTTAATTTCGAAGACAAAAATTTAAAAAAGCTGCATGAGCTGGGGTTTGAAACCACGCTTCCTTTCGTGAACCAGGTTTTGAATCTGGTGCCTTAGACAGCTCGGACAAGTGTCAAAAGTATTTCTAACATGTTATTACATTGGTATGGTTGCTTTTTCCAAAAAAAGGCCATACAAAACTTATGCACAACTTTTGCCCAGGCAGTCAATTATTTTTCTTATGTTTACTGTGAGTACTAACATAATAAAAAAATTTCATTCTGTTACCGATTGGCCAGGTATTTTGCAGCCCGCTCTTGGACTTATATATTTCAACTTCAAGCAATATTCGAACCAAATTTATGCGTTTGTGATCTCCTAGCCAACGACAATTTGTTTTTTTTTTAATTTCATGGTTAATAAGATTATAACGTCTTTTGAGATATTCGATTGAAACCTGATGTATTCAGTAATAAAACTTGATTTTTTTTCGTTGAAATTTCCCTGATACTTTCTGTTCTCGCCCCCTCTCTCTCTCTCTTCTCTCTCAATTTCCGAAATTTCTTCTCTGTGTTTTATATTAATCCCATTTGCTACATCAATTTAATCAACTCACTATCGCAATATCCGATGCCCTGGGGCTAATTGTACTCTTTCAAGTTATCTCATTTTTATGAGTATCCTGAGCAAACACAATTTGTTATGTCATTAATGTGATAAAACTTTATGGGAAAATCATTGTAATAAATGGGTTCAATAACACATGATATGACAGAAATATGCTAAGATATTGGAATATTAATTTTTGATTTTTTCTTCATCATATTGACTGAAATAACTTACTATATGTTAAAAGTATCCAATGATTATTGTTTGAATTAGCGATTCCCGAACTTTTTGAAGCAGGTTCATTTACAATTGTTACCAAAAACAAATTTTTTCTATACCGAAACAAATGTTTTTCTTTACATTTTAATGTTGTTCTGGATATTATGATTGTCAAATTATTTGATAAAAACTTTCCGAGAATTATTAGTGTTTACCCCCGCTGGATATCTAATGCCAGAATGCCAGGGGTGGCTTCGCCCGACTAATTTTCATTCTTTATGAAAAATACGATAACTGAATTACTTAAAAAAGTAACGTGCGAGTCTAAACTTGCACAGGTGTGAAAACAACGGCCAAAGATAGCAGACTAAAGCCCCCCCATTCATTATTATCAGATTAGTCCAACGGATTGATCCATCCCAACTTGTCCGCCGACCGATCCGCTAATGAATGGTAATGAGAGAGAAGTCGCATATTGGTCAGTTCGGTAATTTGACAACCGAACCTACGACCCGACCGCGACTAATCCGTGCTATTTGTGTAATATGTGTGATCGGTCAAGTCTTGTCCGGCGACTCCAAATATATAAAACAGTTCAACGTGGGCATTCGGAAGATATAGTGAATTTAAAATAGCGTCGTTTACACGGACATACGGTGAAGATGTTGTCAACGCAACTCCTTTCTTTTCTGAAACCCGATTGTCATTCAGGGAGGATTTTATTATCCTCACACCAAGCAGATAATCTATTCAATGAAATGGAGGAAAAAAGTTTGGCCGGCGTGTTTAACAAAGCAATGCCCCTTGTAGTTGCTTGGATCATTCAGATCACCCTTTCTGTGTAGCATGGACAGAGATGATTCATGCCATGCTTTGGGAATATTTTCACTGTCAAGAACATTATTATATAAAGAAAATAGATACAGCATCCAGTTATCATCATAATTCCCGGAGATATGCCATTTTTGCAGTTAGCAAGACAATTTTGAAGCTCATTGAAGGTTATATGAGAATCTAGGAACGGATTCCTTGCATCAAACAGAGTTATGTCACAGGGAATTTTAGGGGGAAAGATAGAGTCATGGAAAGTTTCCCATTGTAGTATGGAAATAGGACAATTATGATTAGAGGACCTAAATGATTTGATGGTTTTCCAAAATTCTGACTGATTTTTAGTATCAGTTAGTGACAGCGTAACCTCTCTCTCGTATTAATTTTTTTTCCTTTTTGTGATTTTTTTGTATTGTGATTTCTGTTGTAAGTATTCTGATTTATGGGGGTCAGTGAAGTTGTTGAATCTACATGCTGTCAGGAGATTATTGCAGAGTTTTTTGGAAATGAAACATTCAGAGTCGTACCAGGGTTTGTTTTATGGCTTAATGAGTATACCGCCTGTTGTTGACAGAAAACACTAAGATCATTAGAAAATTCTACCCCTTTCTCACCTCCTAGAAAGAGCTTACTTTGTAGGACGTGTTTGGCGTCTCAAATACAACTGATTTCTAATGAATTGGTCGAAAAAATATTATAGGAACAGCTAGGACATTTTTAGCAGACAGATACACTCATGCCATGAAAATACAAAGTTTTGATCACGTTGTTTTTCTATCGATAAAAGAACGTCTGAATGTAAAAAACACTAGTACTTTTCGTGAAAAAGCATGCACTAGTGCTTTTTTCATATATAATATAATCTAAACCAAAATAATAGCTTTAAATGTCACTGCCCAAGGTTTCAGCACGTTCTTTAATACAATCAGAGTAATGCATTTCGTCTGCAAGTTTTGCCACAGTTATATTATTTTAAAATGCCATTTGTGAAACAGAGGGATCCTTTGAGTAAGTAAAATGAAAATTATCACCCAAGTATAAGTAAACTTTTCATCCTTCTATATATGTCACTAGACAAATATTTCTCGTTTTATTCATTGCGTGGTTTCAAATTAAAGTGTAGCCCCAAATGCTATGAAAAATTCTATTAGGCCTTCAGAACAAGCAGTTTCTTTTTTGCGTATTTCTCAATATCTCTTTGAAAATTTCACTCATGTGTTAAAATGTGCATAAGAGGTGTGGAATTAGCGCTGAATGACAGTGGTAATTCACCTACTATGTGGATTATCGCTGTAATTCAGTGCGCTAGGTGACAATTCAACTGCAGTGACGCGATTTAAAAATCTAGAGTGTATGTTTCGCGATTGCCATGGATGTAACGAGAGGCTTACGACCATAGCAACGCGTACCTGAAGTAAACAGATACTATAATTTAGTCAGTGTTTCATATTTAACGTCTAAAATGAACCGTTTCGGGACATTCAAAGAAGCTGAAATCGATACGCAAATCGAAAAAACGACTCCATCGAATACAAAGAAAAACAAGAAGTTTGTCAAGAATCAGTTCATGGATTTTTGTGCAACAAGAGGGTATAAATTGGAACGAGAAACGCCAGTATGCGAAATTGCGAAAATCTTGAAGGACTGGGCTCATAACATGAAGAAAAGTAACGGTGAGGAGTACAAAGAATACTTCCGGTGAGGAGTACAAAGAATACTTCCAGAAATATGGTATAAAAATTAACCCATTCCAAGATGTCGTGTTTGAATCTGCACGGGACGCAAAAAATGCAAAGAGAAGAGACCTACAGGCTCAAGATAGTAGACAAGTGAGCTCAACTGCTCGAAGAACTGAAAAAACTAGTAAACAGTTGTGACGAAGGAACCCCAGAGGGACTACAAAAGAAGGTGTTCTTTGTTTTGTCGTATGAATTGGCGTGGAGAGGGGGCGAAGGATGCAGAGCAAAGCTACAGTTTTTCAAGGAAGAACTCGAACAACTCACGATATTTCTTGAACAAATATAAATCTTTCACTAATACCCAAAGCTATGAAACAGACAAAGACGTACAACCATTAATTCCTTTGAAACACCAGTAGTTGACCAAAGTGGTCAATTACTGGAGCTTCAACAAATATTTTGTTCCAGTAGTTAACCATATTAATTAAAATAGTAAAAACACATTCCAACAATGAATACAATGAAAATACTTTACTATAATCATCTAGCAACTAGTTCATCAAATATGTTTTTAATAAAACTATCAACATGAACGAAAACTGTGTAAACATGACAGTATCGCGAAATTTATTTGGGTTAGTTGTGACATCTACTGGACCAAATTCCTAACCAACAACCAACCAACAACCAACCAACAAAACAATATAGCAAGAAAAATGGTCAATTACCGGGTGTTGGTCAACTATATACTATATATATATATATATATATATATATATATATATATATATATATATATTATGTTCTATCACTCACTATTAGGCTAAGATCGGGCTGCAGAAAATCTGGCCAAAGTCCCAACCAACAAAACAATATAGTAAGAAAAATAAATATATATATATATATATAATATTTTATCACTATCACTATTAGGCTAAGAGCGGGCTGAAAAACTATGCAAATCGAGTAACAGCAAGAAATGTTTTTAAAATGTTATTACTCACAGTAAACATAAGAAAAATTAGACTGCCTTGGCAAAAGTTGTGCATAAGTTTTGTATGGCCTTTATTAAGAAAAAGCAACCATACCTATGTAATAACATGTTGGAAATACTTTTGACACTTACAATCTCTGCAGTTGGCCGAGCCATAATTCAATAAGATGACGGATTTCATGAATGACTAAAAATAATTAAATGAAAATGTTTGAAAAATAATAAGACAAGCTTTTATACAAAAAAAGGAAAAAATAATGTATTTAATTGTTTGGCCTAGGTTATTCAGTGAGTAACAGATAAAATCTTGCCGCGCAAGAATACCTATTGTGTATTCGTCGCAAGCTTTTGAATCTGTTACTCACAGCATAACCTAGGTCAAACAAGTAAAGAAATTATTTTGTCCTTTTTAGTGCATTTGTATAAAAGCTTGTTTTAATTTTTGTCTCAATAATTTTTATTTAATTCTTTTTATTACATTAAATCCGCCATTCTATTGAATTCTGCCAAAAAAATCCACATACCAATTTTGAATGATAACAAAACACATCGTGTTCTTGGAGACGCCATCTTGAATTCATTAATTTCGAGTAAGAAATCATGATGTCCGACCCTAAAAACCCCCACATACCAATTTTGAATAGAATCGAACCATAATCACTAAACTCGTCCGCCATTTTGGCAAAAATTCGATAATGCCTTGTCACCGGAATTATGAACACCTGCCAAATTTCACGTTAATCGGACAACTAGAAGGGGTCAAAATTCACTTGCAAGATTGAACTAAACATACATTTATATGTGAAATTAAATAAAAGCTTGTAAAAACATTTCATTCTGTTACTCGATCGGCCAGGTTTTCAGCAGGCAGCTTTTAGACATGAGAAATGATTTGTTTTGGGACGAATATTCGCCCCAAACAAATCATTTTTCAATTTCGAAGACAAAAATTTAAAAAAGCTGCATGAGCTGGGGTTTGAAACCACGCTTCCTTTCGTGAACCAGTTTTTGAATCTGGTGCCTTAGACAGCTCGGCCAAGTGTCAAAAGTATTTCTAACATGTTATTACATTGGTATGGTTGCTTTTTCCAAAAAAAGGCCATACAAAACTTATGCACAACTTTTGCCCAGGCAGTCAATTATTTTTCTTATGTTTACTGTGAGTACTAACATAATAAAAACATTTCATTCTGTTACTCGATTGGCCAGGTATTTTGCAGCCCGCTCTTGGACTATATATTTCAACTTCAAGCACATTCGAACCAAATTTATGCGTTTGTGATCTCTCCTAGCCAACGACAATTTGTTTTTTTTTTTAATTTCATGGTTAATAAGATTATAACGTCTTTTTGAGATATTCGATTGAAACTCCGATGTATTCAGTAATAAAACTTGATTTTTTCTTTCGTTGAAATTTCCCTGATACTTTCTGTTCTCGCCCTCTCTCTCTCTCTTTCTCTCTCTCTAATTTCCGAAATTTCTTCTCTGTGTTTTATATTAATCCCATTTGCTACATCAATTTAATCAACTCACTATCGCAATATCCGATGCCCTGGGGCTAATTGTACTCTTCAAGTTATCTCATTTTTATGAGTATCCTGAGCAAACACAATTTGTTATGTCATTAATGTGATAAAACTTTATGGGAAAATCATTGTAATAAATGGGTTCAATAACACATGATATGACAGAAATATGCTAAGATATTGGAATATTAATTTTTGATTTTTTCTTCATCATATTGACGTGAAATAACTTACTATATGTTAAAAGTATCCAATGATTATTGTTTGAATTAGCGATTCCCGAACTTTTTGAAGCAGGTTCATTTACAATTGTTACCAAAAACAAATTTTTTCTATACCGAAACAAATGTTTTTCTTTACATTTTAATGTTGTTCTGGATATTATGATTGTCAAATTATTTGATAAAAACTTTCCGAGAATTATTAGTGTTTACCCCCGCTGGATATCTAATGCCAGAATGCCAGGGGTGGCTTCGCCCGACTAATTTTCATTCTTTATGAAAAATACGATAACTGAATTACTTAAAAAAGTAACGTGCGAGTCTAAACTTGCACAGGTGTGAAAACAACGGCCAAAGATAGCAGACTAAAGCCCCCCCATTCATTATTATCAGATTAGTCCAACGGATTGATCCATCCCAACTTGTCCGCCGACCGATCCGCTAATGAATGGTAATGAGAGAGAAGTCGCATATTGGTCAGTTCGGTAATTTGACAACCGAACCTACGACCCGACCGCGACTAATCCGTGCTATTTGTGTAATATGTGTGATCGGTCAAGTCTTGTCCGGCGACTCCAAATATATAAAACAGTTCAACGTGGGCATTCGGAAGATATAGTGAATTTAAAATAGCGTCGTTTACACGGACGTTCCATTCTGTCAGTTTTGGAATGCATTCCAGCGACTACGGAGGCGTATAAGGGCCAACAACAAAATATTTTTTAAAATATTAGGAATTGTCACTTCAAAGTGACAATTGTCACTTTGAACTGACAATTGTCACTTAGAACTGACAATTGTCACTTCGAACTGACAATTGTCACTTTGAAGTGACAATTGTCACTTTGAACTGACAATTGTCACTTCGAACTGACAATTGTCACTTCGAACTGACAATTGTCACTTTGAAGTGACAATTGTCACTCAAAAAGGACATTTGATGCCAACTGCTTTATTCTTGATTGAAAATGACTTCCTTTTCGATAAAAAAACTATCTCAGAAAAACCAATCGAATTCTCGTGGAAAATCTAGTATTTTCTTTAAAAAAAAGAGCACTGTGTCCGTCCGAGACATTTGAGAAAAAACTCCATTCATTTTTCGAAAGGAACTACCCTGTATACAAAATGAGATGTTCATAGGAGAGTAGGTCATCAAAAATGAAACAGGTTGAATATTTAGTCAATTTTCAACATAGATATAGGAAAAAGTATTGAAAAAACTTTTATAGATTGTGCATGTCGAATAACCTCAAAATCAATTGAAATTTTACATAATGGCCAGTAAGGCAACAAGTTGAAAAAAACTTTGAAGATGGCAGAATGTCGAAAACAGTTAGAATCCAATACTATGGCTTATGTGCAGTTCCAAGCATTTATTCGAAAATATCTAAAATCACCTTTTTTTCTATATTCTCTGATCAATTTATAAATATCCTATTTTTCTTTCAAATAACTCAAGTTAAATAGAGTAAGTAGTTTAATACCAATAGATGAACTATTTAATTTTTTTCGCAATTTTATTAATAGAACCATCTGGAAATGGGTTTTTACCCCGCCGCTCGCTGTTGCAATAGTTTGTATCGAATAACTAAATCAAAATTCAACTTCAAAGTGACAATTGACAATTGTCAGTTCGAAGTGACAATTGTCACTTCAAAGTGACAATTGTCAGTTCGAAGTGACAATTGTCACTTTGAAGTGATAATTGTCAGTTCGAAGTGACAATTGTCACTTCAAAGTGTGTTCTAACAAATGTTTTTTGATAATTGTGATTTTGTTGAATATGCTTCAAAGTATGCTGACTTTATCTACTAGTTTTGACTTAATCTACCAGTTTGGATATAACGAGGTTAATTTGTTTTCATTACGTACATTTTCATTACATTTCTTTCAATACGTATCGCCAGTAGCCTGCGTCGAATATTAATAAAGATTCGAAACTCTGTTTCTACATCTCTCATACAATAAGTTCCAAATTCCACACATTTAAATATTCATTGCATTCGGCAATTGCCAGTGTTTCCTTGCGGCTTGGGTTATGTTAGGCAGGCAGCGGTTCCTAAAATATAAAAAACAATACTTTTGTGAGAATTTCTTTCGAATTTTCAACTTTATCTGCTTATAGTAATAAAAATGGGTGACAGCTGTCGGGTCAGCCCAAATTACACTGAGAGTAACGTTTTTGAGAATGCATGTGCGGTGGAAAGATTATTGCCTACTTTGCCATCCGAAAACGCCTGCACTTCATTAATTTTTCTCGCAAACATTTTTTAGTTATTTTCCGAGTTCATGTCGTCGTGATAAACGCCGTTTTTCAATCCTGAAATGAAAATTAATTGCTGAAAAATCTACCCCTGGCTCCCAAGGGAAGTCAATTCTTTGCACACGAAATAATCATATTTCTACACAAAATATTTTGCCAAAACCTATTTATTTATGCTAGAACAAAGCCTTGCTAAAATATATTCATGCCAGCAACAAGATATTCGAAAAGCATATATATACAGGGTGTCCCTGGACTTCCTCTTTTCCTCTCGGGAATGTATAGATGGGGTCAAAATATCACCAGTACTTCATATAACTTTTGTTCCTAAAAGCCTTCGTTACCGAGTTACGGGCCCTCAAAGTTACACACTTTCAAAGTGAATATTCACAATCATCTAAATTTTGGTGATTGACTAAACAAATGAATTCCTTCGATGAGCTTTCATGCAGGAGTCAGTTGTTTTGCTACAAAGTCAGGAACGGACTACCCCCGATGGTCCACACCCCAAAACTTTGAAATGACAGATAATTTTTCAATAGTTTTCAAGAAAATAAGGTTACGTAGACAATTTTCTGAATAAAAGTACTCGTGTGGAAAGTCGATCAGAGCAACGATTCTTAATAAAAATGCAGTTTTACTCGACGACATCAAACCCGATCGTCCACCATTATTTGAAATGAAAAATTTTCACAGTAGAAATACTAATGCTAACGTTAATTCAACAACATTCATAACAGGGATAATACAAAATATGCTAAAATAAAGTCGTAAACAGTAAGTACAGTACCTAGTTGAAAGTTTCATTCACAATGTAGACATTTTTTCAAATGAAATATCAAGTTATGTAGATTCGTGGTGTTTTTGAACTACCAAGCTACTCCACTATGAAATATCGAATTCAGTCCATATTTTGTATGTACGCGTGGAATAAGCACGTTTCGTGTTGTGTTATCTGAATCTCATGAAACTCAACATTTGGATGTTGCAAATTCGTATTCACAGCTTAAATTTTGAGGAGTTTCACTGATAAGTATAATTTCATGGGAGAAAATTAACCCGAAGATAACTTTAGCTGAAAAAACGCATATCGGAAGACATAACTAATAAAAAGCAAACGAATAAACTACAAAAACGGCTGCACATGAATAGGTGAAAAATATCCGGTGAATAAATTTATGTTCCATTTTTTCCACAGATGTTGACAAAAACACCTTGTAGAAAGAAATAAAATTATTGTGGATAAAAAATGACAACTGGAATGCGATTTTGTTTTGTTGAGTGGTGTGTTGTCATTGTATTGTCAATATTCTAATAGGACAGTTTGAAGTGTTTTGATATGGCCGAACAGTTTACATTCAACGAATATGCAGATATGCATGCATTGTATGGACGAGCATTTGGTAATGCTGCAGAAGCCCGTCGTCTGTATGCCGAGCATTTTCTCAATCGAACGTTACCGGCAAGAGAAACGTTCGAGCGTGTCGATCGCAGCTTGAGGGAGACAGGTATGTCTAATGGATAATTAATTGGAGCCTGTTGTTTTATTTCGAAATTATTGTAGGTTCAGTTTTGCCAAAACGAGGTGGTGAGGGCGCTCCTAGGGCTGTGCGTACCGTTGTATTGGAGGAAAATATTTTGGAAGTTGTCGCTGATGATCCTTCAATGCGCATCAGAAACCTATCAAAACAGTTCCATACATCCAAGTCCACTATTCATAGAATAATTAGGGAACAACTGCTCCACCCATATCACATCCAGAAGGTACATACCATGACACCTGAAGATTTTCCAACCCGACTGGAATATGCCAATTGGTTCCTGGATAAGCAAAGAGAGGATATGACTTATATTACTCGAGATTTATTCACTGATGAAGCAGGTTTCAGTAGAGATGGAGTAATCAACTCTCATAATCTCCACATATGGGCCGAAGAAAATCCCCATGGGATATTGCAAACCAAACACCAACGGAAATTCAACGTGAATGTTTGGGATGGTATCATAGGAAACCATCTTATAGGACCATTCGTTCTACATGACCGATTGAATGGAGAACGTTATTTGGAGTTCATTTAGAACGATTTGAATGGACTTTTGGAACATGTTCCATTGCAAACCCGAAGAGATATGTGGCTTATGCATGATGGCGCTCCTCCTCATTTTAGTTTGATTGTGCGGGACCATCTGAACCAGATTTTCCTCAATAGATGGATTGGTAGAGGTGGGCCATATTCATGGCCACCGCGGTCTCTGGATTCAAATCCATTGGATTTCTTTCTGTGGGGGCATCTAAAAAGCCTCGTTTACGCTACACCTATTCACACCAGAGATGCCTTGTTGAATAGAATTACATTACATTGTGGAGCCATACGAAACGACCCTGGCATGCTATTTCAAGTGCAGGGAGGGTGTTTGCGCCGACTAAGAAAATGTATTGAGAGAGACGGGGGTCATATCGAGCAGTTTTTGTAGCGGATTTTGCATTTGTGTTTGCTCTTGAGGCTTGCGATTGATTATTTACACCATGAGTTTTGTAAGGTAAACGTGTTTGCATGATAAAAATTCGTTATGAACATTGTACCTATGATTTCTATTTTCATTACAAATTAATCTTTTCGAATAATGGTAGACATCTCAGGTTGGATGTCGTCGAACAAAAATGCATTTTTATAAAAATCGTTGCTCTGATCGATTTTTCACACGAGTAGTTTTATTCAGGAAATTGTCCAGGTAATCTTGTTTTGTTAAAACATATTGACAACTCCCAGTCATTTCAAAGTATTGGGGTGTGGACCATCGGGGGTAGTCCGTTCATGACTTTGTAGCAAAACAACTGACTCCTGCATGAAAGCTCATCGAAGGAATTCATTTGTTTAGTCAATCACCAAAATTTAGATGATTTTGAATATTCACTTTGAAAGTTATTAAAGAAACACATTTTTCATTTTGTTACTTTGAGGGCCCGTAACTTGGTAACGAAGGCTTTCAGGAACAAAAGTTATATGAAGTACTGGTGATATTTTGACCCGAGAGGAAAAGAGGAAGTTCAGGGACACCCTGTATACATATATATATATATATATATATATATATATATATATATATATATATATATATATATATATATATATTACGTATATTACGTATATTTTCAGAATATGAGCTCTAAATTCCACGTCCTTCCAAACCAATCATCAGGGAAGTTATTTGAGTCGATATACTTTCGAAGATGTTCCTATTTATTTCATATCATAGATACTATATGTTCAAAAACAAATCGGGTAGTCTCGGCGTTCGGGTATTCGCGGAGATTTAGTCTGCTATGTTTGGCCGCTGTTGTCACACCGGTTAAATTTGTGACATAAATTTGAAACATTTTCCATGCTCAGGACAGTACAAAATACAAGTATATATTTTTTCGCAACCGAAAGTAGCACTTTTCCGGCATAGTCTAGAAATTCTAATACGTATTTCCCCGAAATAATTACATCGTTGTCATTGTACTTAACCAATAATAGTATGATGAGTTTCATACTATTATGAAATGGCCAAATTTACACAAAAGTTAATGGAAAAAACATTAAAATAGGTAGTGACTCCGACATTGAAACATTAGGTTAATTTGAATTGTACTCTAGTTGTTAAAATAAAAATTCGGAATGTCACAATCTCTACTCTATTATGTAATTGTTTATTTATTTATAGACATCATGAAATAGAAAATAATGATTTATATTTTCTATTTAATTAATTCCTACTTTTCAAGAATATTCAAACTCTATGTATTCAACCTTTTAACTCAATCTTCTCTTCTGTTATATATATATATATATAAATATATATATATATATATATTCATATTACTATTTATATATATATATATATAAGTTTCATTAAACTATCATTGTTGGATTTTTTTGATAGTCTGGAACAATACGAGGAAAGGGATACAATAGTCTGTAACATTGGCGAGAGTAAATATGTGTTGGGTGGCCAAAATCAATCGAATATCCTTCACTTTAATTTTCAAAGTTTGAGGAAGAATTTTGATGAATTTCTTCTATATATTCGGTCATTCAATAATACTAACATCGGTGAAATTGTCCTATCTGAAACTTGGGAAATAGATGATGCTGACACTTTCTCCCTTCCAAACTATGATGTCATAGGTATAAAATGACTCTCATTTCAACCAAAATGATGGTTTGATCTTATATATAAGGAAGGATATCAACTACAATGTATCTATCAAATACTCATCTGAAACTAACCTTGTTCAATTATCCTTCAAACTAAATAATTTATATTTCCTTCTGATAGCCTCTTACAGACCTCCCTCCACCAGTATGGACCTATATCTGACAGAGCTTGAGGATTATTTTTCTTCGTTAGTTAAATGATATAAATATCTTTTGCGGTAATAAATATAAATACTCTAAATCTTGCCTGTATATTAGCTGAATTGGAATTTTTCCCGTATATCGATAAACCAACGAGAGTAACAGGCAGTACTTCTAGCTTGATTGACCATATCTATGTCAAGACGAACAATGCAAATACCCAAAATGAGTCTAAAATCAAATCATATATCTTTAAAACTGATATAACCGAACATTATACAATTATGCTTTCCGTCCATCTGGATTCTTCAACAAAGGTGACTGAACCTCTCGATAAATTAAAAAAAATCTACTAATTATAATAAACTCTATAAGTTACTAAAAAGATAAAACTGCGGGGATATTATTCAGTCTGTTGAACCAGAAACAGTATATAATTTGTTTATTGGGAAAATAGCCCATTATAATGACATTAGTTCGGTAACGAAAGTATTTAATAACAACAAAAATAATACAAAGCTCAAACCATGGATGACTACCGGATTATTAAATTCCATACGTCATAGAGATAGTTTGAAACAAAAAGTCCCGAATGTAAATCAGAATACAGGTTGTATCATAACTTCTTGTCAAACCTCTTGAGAACCACAAAGAATCAATACCACAGGAACCAAATCGAAGTAGCAAGAATAACTCGAAAAAAGTATGGGAATGTATCAGCGAAATTACGCATAGCAAGCAGTCTTCAGGCTCATACACCTTCAACATCCACGATGATGAAGATAAAATAACGAATAAAGACACGGCAGATCACTTCATTAAGTTCTTTTCCAATATTGGTACATCAATGGCAGGAAAAATATTAGAATCCGATTAATCTGTCCCAGAAAAAAAGGTGACGTAACGAAAACCGAAGTGGTCAACGTTATATCGTCTCTAAAGAATAATACCTCATCGGGGCCCGATGAAATTTCTGTCTACTTTATAAAAAAAAATCATACCTTTTTTGTTGAACCATTATGTTTTATCTTGAACATCATTTTTACATCATACTTCCTTCCCGATTCAAGGAGTCAACTACAGCACCAATAATTAAAAGTGGTGACAAAAAAAAGCTACCAATTTTAGGCCAATAACTTTAATAAATAATTTTGCAAACATTTTTGAAAAATGTTTAAAGACCAGATTACTTTAATTTTGTACTAAGAATAATATTTTGTCTGATAACCAATTTGGTTTCAGAGAAAACCTTTCAACTTAAAAAGCAGTATTCCAATTGAAAAACGCGACCAATAAAACAACTTCATTCTCAATTGGAATAACTTAAAACTTTCGATCGAAGACAAATATCTCCTTCGTACAAAAACTCAAGTGAGATGGAGGAAGAAGACAATAATTATTATGAAAAAGATAATGAAGATTCATCAAAAATTGTGAACTATTTTTAATAGGTATAATTTGTATGCCACGACATACAAATACCTTTTTCTAGCTTATAAATATTTTTTAACTCTTTCCTTCACTCAAGTGTCTTGTGAGAGAAGTCAATTATTCCAAGAAAATTTACAGTGTTTCTTGCTGATGTCATGCAAAAGAACATTCTCAATAGTCTAAATTCCGATGATTAGTAAATATCTTTTTCCAGCGACCTCGTATTAACGAGTACCTGTTTAATCTACACGAAATCGATCGTTAATACCCCTGTTTCCGGCGACCTCGTATTAACGAGTGTTAAATCTACCCGAAATCGATCGTTAATGACCCCTATTAATCTTCAATTTCTCTTTTTCTTCAAACCAGAATTCAAATAGTTTTCTTTCAATGTCCTGATAGTAGCCTAAACTGCTTTCCTTAATATTTTTTCACGGTAATAATGTCTCGTTTATCCATCCAGTTGTTCCACCACGGTGCAATATGCAAATTGTTCATCCTAATTATGTGGAATATTTTTTACCTACAGATTTCTTAGAGTTATCTGTCCTAGCTCTCCGAATCATGTCGCGGATATCATCCAAATAATACATTTCATGGCCATAATTGCGATACATAGATTCTCCATTTGATCAACAGTGTGCTCTCCATTATCGCTTGTCTTTCATTAACAATTTTATATTTGAAGCCGAAGCAGACATTCATCTTGAACAATCCTCGATTATAGAGTTTTTAGTTTTTCTTCAGAGTATCTAATAAATTGTCCAAATATAACGTCATTCATGTGTTTATCATGTATGTTTGTTCCTTTGTAGCGCTCTAGAGACCAACGCGAGTGCCGATTTTGATGAGTCTTACGTCAGTCGAATTATCTTAATCTTGCGAGTGTCACTAAAGACATGACAGTAATAAAAATTCAATATGGCGACAACCAGACGCCATATTGTGAATGAAGACATGACAGTAATAATCAGAATTCAATATGGCGACAACCAGACGTCATAAATAAAGACATGACAGTAATGATCAAAATTCAATATGGCGACAACCAGAGCCATATTGTGAAAAAGTTATAACAGCGTATAGCTTGGTACATCAGTAATTGGTTAATTTGCTCGTTAGTTGGTTTATTTCAGTTTCAGTTACTATTTCGTTTTCGTTACATTTTTAATGCACTATCACTTAAATATTTTAATAGAAACTTAATTAAGTACAGTCAAACTCGGCTATAACGAACAGCTTAATGACTAGAAATGGTTCGTTATAAAAGGTGTTCGCTATGAAGAAAATATGCAGTACATGCATCCTGGTAGATTTTTTTTCCGTAAATTATCGGTACTTGACTGAACAAACTTTCCTCGGTAGTTCGTTATAACCGAGTTTGACTGTATCTTGTTAGTACTGAAATTATCCATCTACTTTGTTGTAGTAGTATATTCATTTGTTATTAGTGAAATCGTGCATGTACTTTGCTAGTGTATGATTCAGTACACATGGTGAGAGTTTGTATCTATTTGTTGTATACCTGAGTATTATATTAGTCACAACGTTACGAGCTCGAAAACGTCGTCGGTCGTGTGCAAATCTTTCTCGTGAAACCAAAAAAGCCCTACAAGAAAGTGCACGTCGCGAAACTCAGTCGCCGGCATCGCGACAGAAACGATTGCAACACGTTAGAGATCAAACTCGTCTTAGTTATAAAAGCCAATCACCCACCAAAAATTTACCGTCTTATAATCCTAACTGAAAAGTGTAAAATAAAAAATGGAAAATTTAAATAATGACTTTAGTTTATTACCGTCTTATAATCCCAACTGAAAAGTGTAAAATAAATAAAGTTAATTTAAAAAATCAAAAAATTCTACTGCGTAAAAAGTGTACTATAAAAAGATGGAAACAAGATGACCAGAAAATATTGTCAGAAAATTATGTTTTAAGAGGTTAACTATTAAACTTAATACTGTAAACAATCTCACGCAGTCGGAGGCAATAATATATCTTCATTGTTAAATTAAAGAAGATGCCTCCGACTGCGTGAGATGGTTTACAGTATTAAGTTTAATAGTTAACCTCTTAAAACATAATTTTCCTACAATATTTTCTTGTTTCCATCTTTTTTATAGTACACTTTTTATGCAATAGGGTTTTTTTATTTTTAAATATTTTTTTTTCTTTTTTTGTGCGACCATTCTTTATAATCCTAAACACTGTTCTGTGGGAATGTTCAGTGTCAAAGCTAAAGCTAACCTATTGTTTGTTTTATTAGAACGCCCTTCTTGGAAAAACAATTTATTATGCTAGTGACAAAATGAATCAAGTCATTAAATTGTCCATTACTATGTGATGTGTCACGTGTAATTTTAACTAAAACTGATGAATTGTAATTAGCACTTTTACATTTTTTAATTTTTTCCGACGCTTTTTTTTTCGATTTGCTACTTACAAACAATTAATTAATGTAAATAAAAAGGAATAATATTTCATAAAATACTGAAGTTTGAGAAATTTCAAATAATATTCACAGTTTCAAGTTGATATTACATGTAAAATTAAAAATATTATTGTCAATTTCAACTATACTTCGAATTTATAAATATGTTCATCATTGTTCATAATCATAACACAATATAAATGTCTTCAACATTTAACTTTCACTCAAATCAAAATTCAAATTTTACCTATAACAACATAAGAATTCTTGGAAGGTTTTGTCTAAAATAATTTATCCGCACACTGTAATACAATGTTTATTTATGTTTTACAAATTACAAACTAACTTATTTTTATGTTTGAAAAATGACGATTTTCTGAATAACTAAAATAAGTTTGAATTGAGGCTCGATAAAAAAGTATTCTATTTAATGAAGTTCATTTTGATTCGAGATTAGTTATGTGGTTGAAATAACCCCATCTTTATGTTAGAGTCTGTTCACATTTGGCCTAATGAAAGACGAATGCAATCCAGTTATTTGATTCATAATACTTTTCGAATTTCGTTGAAACTTCCCTGGTATTTTTGAAGTTTTTGAATTTCTAAAATTGACCCTTTTTGTTTTATATGAAACACTTAAAAAATTGAGTTTGTGCCACTTTTTCACTGATGCATAAGATTATCTTTCTTTCATAAAATATCGTGATAAATTAGATACTCTCGCTGCATTGAAAAATATTAAGGATGAGTCTGAGTGCGATTAGTAATTCATTGTTATATTTATTTAAACATAATTGAAAATCCTTCCCCAGTGTCTACTGTCCAAACACGAAAATTCGGAATTTATGAAAAAGTGTTCGACGTATATAAAGCATGTTTCAGGTACCCAATATTTTCCGACTTATTGTACAGTATACACGAACATTTGCTCCATCAATGTGATAAAAGCACTATCAGCCAAAATGCATTGGGACTAATTGTATTCTTCAAGTTATCTCATTTTTATGAGTATATTGAACAAATATAATTTGTTATGTCATTACTGTGATAAAGCGTTATGGGAAAATGATATATTAAATAGGTTCAACATATGATATGTAAGAAATATACTAAGACACTGGAATGTTAATTTGATTTTTCTAGGATTTTATAATCACATTTAAAATCACTATACCTGATTATTGTTTGAATCAGCAGTTCCGAACTTTTTGAAGCAGGTTCATTTAAAGTTTTTACCGACACATATTTGTTTTTTACATTCAAAGGTGTTAATGTTGTTCTGGATACCTACAATGTTTATTAAGGTAAATTTTAATTTTTTTTTTTATAAACCAATATAATTAGGTGGGTGGAAATTATTATTCATATTATATTTTATGTTAGGTACATCTATAAATCTAAAATGAAAAATTGTTGACAAATATTCAGGAGAAAAATCAAGTTACGTGTGGCCCAGAGAGTAATAAATAAATATATAAATAAAATAAATTCGTTTTTCTCAATATCTCAAGTTCCTTATACTTTCAATTTATTTTCACCGCAGGATGACAAGCTTTCAACTTTTTCCCATTCGGCCGACCTTAACTCTCCTACTCAGAAAGTTAGCAATGCAATCCTATTAAAATAGTTCAGATATGTCGTCGACAATAATCACAACAAATTGCCTTCAAGGTTGCCTATCTTCGAGTGTTTCTGTTCTGATAGCGCATTTTTACCGACATTATTTTTTGACATTTCTAGAAACCAATGAAAACTTTCATCATTCATGTACGTTGTGGCCAATCAAAACATTATTATAGTGAGAATAATCTACCTAGAAAATTGCCGCGGGAATAATTTGAGGTATTTTGTTTTTATTCTTTGACAACCTATATTTTTAATTTGACGTCTGTCATCAATTCGCATGAAAAGTGGAAAATGAATCAAAACCGGTCTAGTTCATTATATCATTTTGCGAGGAAGTGTGTTGTGATCTTATATTCAAAAAATAATCTACAGAATACCATTTGGCAATAGACACTCGAGCCCTTTGGGCTCTCGTGTCTATTACCTGGCAACAAGTTTTCGAAAATCTGTCGAATTATTTTCACTTTATTCTCACTCTCTTGAGGTATTACAAGAGAAAACTAATAGGGAGTGATACTTCTAAAAAAAATCATTTCATTGATATCATTTTCATGTAACTACTTTCATCATCATTATTGCGCGCTTAAATTGAATGATACAATTTTATGGACCATATGCTCGTTATTGATTGGCAAAGAATTGATTGAAATCCACGAGTGTATAATGTTACCGATCAAATACCTCTTTAAATAAGTTTTACTTCATCCCGAACACACATATTCACAACTCAATTGTTCAGAATTTCAGTTTTAACATGCACGATATGCCAATATTCTTGATTCTTGGCATGACATTTTTCTTGATAAATTTATGATTCTGAAACCAGCCTTTGCGAATAAACACCTCCATTTTCACTTTGTATGGAATACAAAATGTGCCCTTCGTTTTAATCGACACTAACAAAGCACATTCCAGTCATCTATCGTCGTTAAGCTATTTTTACTGCTCGAACAATCTGAGTTAGCAACAATTAATATCGACAATAGCGCAAATTGATACCATCAATATCCTAATAAATATGACTATACCTACAAAACATTCTCAACAGCCCATCATCACAATAAGATTTAGTGTTTGGTTTCGATATAAAATCGGTGATAATGGAAAAGTAGGCGACTATTTCATCGACATGCATAGGCGAGTGGAACAGCTCCTTCTTTGGCGCACTGTCCAAGTGGTAAAATTAGTTGTTCGGTCGCTTCACAATATGTCATCTTGACTCGTAACTCATATAATGATAGTCAACGTATATTTTGCAAAATGCCCAAAAGTGACTCCCTAAAAGGAAAGCGTTTGAATGATACTGGCGTAAAGTATTTTCAAGTTGAGCAGAGAATGACGTCAAAAGACGACAGATTGCAGCGTTACGAATATGTGCGATACTACGAAGTTTTTTCGTGTACTACATTTAACGGTTTTAGTGAGGATTAAAATCAGTAGAACAACATCAGAAACTGTTGCAGATTATACCAAAAAGAAGCACTTGAAAATAACGATATCCAAATTGAAGAACTTTACTTAAGAGTTTTACAATATTGACAGCAAAAATAATCATTGACAAATCCTATTTTTTTAAACATAGTAATATGGAACACATTAGAAGATATACTGGATGTACAAAAAACTAAATGAATACATTTTATTCACATTTCAACAGAAACAATATTTCTATAGGGGCTTTCTCAGGCTGAAGGCTTCACTCTCAATTTTTGATATGTCAATTAAAGCTATGAACTTCACTTACTAACTTGGTTGGTTAAATTAAAATACAATCAGTGGGGTACTGTACATCAATGTTACAGTAGTAATGAGAAATGACATACCTTATTTAAATGTATTTATTTTAAAGTTTCCTTGAATTACAAGTCGTGATCATTATCATCATCTCTACCCACTTTATCCCTGTGAAAAAATACTTAAATTTGTTATATAGCATTGAACGTGTACAGTGTGTACAGTGATATGGTGAAATCTCTCAATTTCCATATTATTCTGCGAACATATTAGCTTCATATACAGGTGGTAGCTCATTCCCAAAAATACATACATATATATATATATATATATGTATGTATTTTTGGGAATGAGCTATATATATATATATATATATATATATATATATATATAAGAATCCTTTTTAAATTCGGGTATGCAGTCAACAGGGGTATGGAAAAAAAGTGTACTCTTTTTTCTATTCAAGCTTTCGAGTCATTTATTGTCTCTTCATCAGGAACTCTACAATGAATTAAAATTGAACATTATAAGATTTGAAAACCAAATAGGCATATGTGTACTTACAAAAGTGAGGTTAAAAATCCCTTTCACTTGCAGCAATTTATAAAATACCATGTCACAACAGACAACACTCTTGGTATAGTCATATATAGTTAAAACTTTGATCAAAATTGATCAAGATTACTTAAACATAAGTGTATAAACATTTTAAAATTCCAACAGGGCTCTTATGGAGGTCATGTTGGATTCAAGAGGCAGTGGCGACAAATGAAAAATGAATGATCATTGAAGTATATGAAGTTGACAATTGACAAGTATGAAAAATAGATCTTAGACCTGTTGCCAACATACAATGCGGTGAAAAATAATATCACCAAACAAATCCAGGGTACCAACTTATGTTAATTGAAACGATTTTGGTGTGTCTCATAAGGAGACTGTCAGAGAAAATATGAGTTTTTTAGAAAAAGTGAAAAAATTGACAAAGTGAAAAATTCAATACCCACCATTCCAGGGGACACACTTATGTTAATGTATTGAATTGTGGTCTGTCTCATACGGAGAACGACTGAGTAAATATGAATAGATTATGCTGAGATTATCAATGTCCGTTCTCGAATTCATTGAATTAGGTTCTTTGAAAATTTGTGTCATTTCGAGAAAAGTTCTCTTTTTTACATAAGATTCATGTTCCAAGATATTCACATTATCATAATCTGGGTTATGGTTCAAAGCCATGGTGTGATGAGCTAATGAACAAGTTTTTTTTAAATTTCTATTATCGCTTTTATGGGAGGTAATTCTGTCTTTCAATTTCCTTTTGGTTTGGCCAATGTACTTCTTTTCACATTGAGAACAAGGAATACAATACACCAAGTTCGAATTGTCTAATAGAGGGTCTTTGTCTTTTAACTTTGAAAAAATCTTGTTCAATACTATTTGGTTTTTATACGCGATTTTGATGTTAGGAATCTTAGAAAATAATTTTTTGAATTTATATTTTAAAGATTCTATATGTGGAAAGGTAAAATAAAACGTTGGTTCCAAAATGTTATTATTAGAATTAATTATATTATTATTGTTGTTATTTGGATGATCAATATCAATGGAAGACCTACTGAAAATCAGTTTATAAACAAGGTTTCGTGGGTATCCACTATTGATGAAAAGTTGCAAAAGTTTTTTTAAATTGATTGTTCCTAGTGAAGTGTGACTTGTTTTGATTACTCTATCTTTCATGCACAAGACCAGATTTATCTTTTGTCTGTGTCGATGTTATGATTCGTAATGTAAGAATCTTCCTGAAGCACCTGGTTTGGTATACCAGCTGGTGATTAGAGTATTGTCTGCCCTTCTGATTAATTTTGTATCTAAGAAGGGGACACTCTGTTCTATGTTTTCTTCTTCGATGGTAAATTGCAGTTTTTCATGATAAGAGTTGAAAACAAGTAACAATTCTTGTAATTTGTCCTGAGGGGCACTTAATATAATGGCATCTACATATTTCTTTAAAAATGGGATCTCAAATTGAATCTTGTTTAAACAATCATCAATGAGATCATCCATTACATATTGAGCGATTATCGGGGAAACTGGGCTGCCCATTGGCATACCTAGACATTGTTTATAAATTTTATTTTCAAAACTAAAAACTGTTGTATCGAACAGGAAATCAATCAATTTTAAGAATAACACTTCGGAAACATTGCAATGTAAGGAAATATCATTCCAGTGTCTGGAGATACTATCTTTGCCTATTTGGTTTTCAAATCTTATAATGTTCAATTTTAATTCATGGTAGAGTTCCTGATGAAGAGACAATAAATGACTCGAAAGTTTGAATAGAAAAAAGAGTAAACTTTTTTCCATACCCCTGTTGACTGCATACCCGAATTTAAAAAGCATTCTTCTTTAACTTAGACAGTCGTCTAACCTTCACAACTTACTATGGGATTTTTAAATATATATATATATATATATATATATATATATATGTTATAAATTCAGATTGAAGTACATGCACAATTACTTGGTTACTAAATCAAACAATTGGGGTTCAGAAAGGCACTTTCTAAAGGAATGCTGGATATATTGTTGGGACTTTATTAATTACAGTGCTGTGTTAACTTGCATTATCTATAACTATTATTGAGGCTCTTCCAATACAGAAGATATTTTTGGTCATCTCTCCATGGTATTCACAATTCTTTGTTTGTGAATGGAAAATCAATGCGGCTCCACAAATGAACCCGGTACTGCATCCAGCATGAAGTAAAATATACCTTGAAATAAATACAATAAACTGGTGTATTGTGGTTTCATTTTATGATTGTTTCTACGTTGCACCATCAATCTTGGTATTTTTTTACTATTTACATACGAATCTTGTCGGGAATGCCCAATGGTGCCAGGTTTCATCCAAAAATACAAGCTGACGTAAACCCTCCTCCTCAAGTTTCATGTATTTAACACGAGTACCTCCCAAGAGGTTATCTTGAACGATGGAAGATAGTGACTAAAGTTTCAGTCGCAGATGATTCCACATCCGATTTTATGAACACCGTTCACATTTTCAAACAAATCCAGGCGCGGATCCAGGATTTCAGTCAGGCTTTCGTTACCAGATGCAAAGAAATTTCTTCAGATCTGAAGAATTTGCTTGCTGTTTAGGGAAATAAGGATTTTTGATTGAGATTTAATGAAATCTGAGGAAAAAACGAGTAACCCATTTTTATGTCTTCCAATGGAGCTTAAATCCCTCAGAATTGCGCACGGGCCTGGACAGGCCATAAATAACGAAAATATAGAAATAGATAATTATATTATGACAGTTCACATTAATTGTTTTCTGATTGGCAGTTGAAAGTGAATACAAAATTCAGCAGCCAATCAGAAAACAGTACACTGTGAGCACATTGCATGTGAAATAGCATTGGGTTGGAATGAGGAAGAAGAATTATGAGGTTAAGGTTAAAGAAAATAAATGTCAAAAGACAGCGGACACTTGGACTCGGTAAAATCTATATTAATTGTAGTTGTCAAATTGTCAATATCAAGTAGTGAAGTAATGTAGTATTCTTCATTGCCCGACCAAGAAAAAAAACAGAAATAATAATCAAATAATCGCCTTATGATCTAGGTTTTTGCACATGCGCATTGTAGATAAATTGTAGATTTGTAAATCACCCATCTAAATAAGTTGCAGAATGCATATGTCAAAAGTGACGCATGCGCATATTATAGTATTTTCAGTTTAAGGAATTCCAGGGATTTTCAGCCATTTTTTTTTATTTTATAAATTCTAGGCTGGCATCATTGCTCTCCATAGAATCAATTCTTCTTTTGGGAGAAGAGAAGCAACGCTCTTATCATGGTTTTGAAATTGTTTAAAAAAAGGGCCGCGTCGGAGGGGGGTGGGCAATTGCTACCATCCCCCCCTTGTATCCGCGCCTGAATTAATCAATGTATACCGTTATTTGCGATACTAGTTCCATTAAACTATGGTTTTTTCTGTAAAACCTTTTTTTTCAGAATTTTCCATACATATGATGAACATCTTTTGTAAAGATCACGTTCATCTTTTGAAGTTTTGTTTTCTTAGAATGTTTGTCATGTTGATTGAAGAAAATGCTAACTGTTTTCGTACAAAACATAGATTACATCTCGAATTGTAGGTTAGTCGGAACCCTCAATATCTACCACTGGTTCTATCCGTTTTCGCTTTTTCGATGGAATACTTCATCTCTAATTAGACTTAGTTGCCATACTCAAATTCAAGGCATCTGCAATCCTCTGAAACAAAAAACAGATAAATGTACATACATCCTAAACTAACAACTTTAATTTAGTTCTTATAAATAGATGTAATTGATATAGCTTACGTTTTTAACAGCAGTCGGTGGAAGAAAAGGTCCTCCATTTTCATGTTGTCGTTGAAAGTAGTCCATTAAAAACGCTACTATTTATATATATATATATATATATATATATATATATATATATATATATATATATTAATATATTACATTATATTAATACGTTTTCACATTTAAACATTGAAAAATAATCAATCTCAAAGAAGAATGATTTCGATGTGGTGTGGATCAGAGAGAAATCCAGAAAACGTTTTAATTTTTCGATATTGATGATGAAGGAAAACCATGCACCTCATGCACGGCCAATAAGCTCTTTAGACCATTGCACTTCTCACTTCTTTCGGTAATTGGAATACAAAAAACATATTTGAACCTCAATAAATTAGCAGCCCTGAACAAAGTATTACTGATATTTAGCACCTACTCAATATATTCCGGGCCTGTTGTTAGCTTATTTTAATTTGCTATAATGCTAGATGTGTCAAAAATAAATACTATAACTAATGAACACTTTGAAGTGTTAGTTTCAGGTTTGACTAATGGAAAATTTACGTATGTGGGAAATAACTGTAACCATTGATGGTTTTGAAAATATATGATATTACAAATGATAAACACCAACTATAGTTTATTCATAAAAACTTTGTTGCCACAAATTTGGAAAAATAGAACTAAACAGTTTTGAAAATCAATCGAATTATAAAATAAAAATACCACCATGTTTACCAACATTTTATTTTCCTCATGGATTCAAAATTATCTTTGGTTAGACTGTTTCCAAGATAAATTCGATCTTGTATGAAAACTGAATTGATTACAGAGAATCGACTTATTTCACCTGCAAGAAGAATCGAGCAAGTGAGTCGATTCCCTTTTGAGGAATCGTGAAACGATTCTTTTTCGAATGGATTCGACTCAGATGTGGTGTGAGAATAATTTAAAATTCAGGCCTGAACTTATATACCCTTTCTTCAGCCTGTACCCTTTATCTGAAGTATGTAAGGTATTATTGTGCTATCCTCAAAGAATTTCATAAGTATACTATCCCACTGTATAGAAACCTGTTTCAACTCAATTGGTATACAATATTCAAGGGGAGAGGCAATATTCAGGAACATTCTTGTGTTGTATTGTGGAATGATGAGGAATAACAGGTTCGAGGTTGTCAAAGTTGATATTTCTCACGGCAATCTTTTTTGTGTTATATTTTTGTTCAGTTTTAATCATACATACATACCGGGAACATGAAAAATTACTTAAAGACTCACCTTTCAATGATGATTCTGATTGGAACAATCTTAAGTTTATGTAAGTCGTTTTCCAATGAAACGTGTATCACATCCTTTTTCGAGATAAAACTCGAAATACATTTAAACTCTTACAATTTGACAAAAACTGTTGAACTCTGGGTCAACCTAAGTCATGCGAAATATAACACGAAATTTGTTTAGTTCATTTTACTGATACTAGCAATATTTATTCCACAGTTTCATATCATGACCTTAACACCTTAGTCTTTTTAATGTATTCCGCAATTGAACAAAGGAACAAAGGGAACACAATTTCCATCAACAAAACGAGGAATTCGATGAATTAAAAAAGGTAATTTTATTACACCAATCACATTTAAAGAATCTGATATTCTTATTCAGTTGACATTCACGTCTCGTAACATTCTTATAGTCCAAGAGTTATATACTAAACCCCTAAAGTTTTCTAAAGGGTTCCTTATGAAAACATATCCATGAAACGACAACTGTGCTGGGGTAAATCCTGCCGAAGTATTTTTTATTAATTAATAAACAGTCGCGTTATTTACCTTTATTCCCGAACGGTAATATAGCGTCTTGACATACACAAGTTCGTAGGTTCAAATCCCAATTCAACCAAATGAAGAGTCTCTTTTTTTTCTCCCATCCCCAAAAAAAATAACAAAGTAGGGTAAAAACCCTTAATAACACAATTATTTCAAGCCAGTTTTTTTGTATAATATTTTTCCGGAAACACACAAGAATTCAACGCTAACAATTTTATATAAATCTCAACTATTTCAAATCGGTATTGGCAAAAACCCACATTAGCATACAGCAGATGGGTAAACAAAACAAATCAATTTTTCGAAAAATCAATGCCTAGCATTGTAAATTGTTTGTTTTTAACCGCTTTCTTAGTTGTTTGACCAACCCTCAGAAGTTAATGAAAACTTGTACGAGTTAAGATCACGGGGACCTTACCTTTTATAGCGGGATCCGAAACCACTCTTGGGACCTTGAAAAAATTTTTCACCAGCTGCGGGAATCGAACCCGCGCCAGGTGGAAACAGTTGACACAAGACCGACGCTGGTGCCACTGAGCCACAGGCCCCGTCTAAACCTGTTAACAGCAGGGGTAGCCCTTTCGCGCCCAGCCAGGAGAGCAAGCGAAGCTACCCGGGTGTCCCAAAACTTCCCAGTCATAATTTCCCTTCTTTCCCTAACCTCACCAGGAAGAAGAAAAATTTGTATATATCTAGATTAAGTTGTTGACCAATGGTTGACCAATTGAGAGCTTCTTTCAAAAAAATAACTTATAGATACTAAAATATCTACTTTTCATGAAAATCAAAAATAAATAAAGAAGAACCAAGTTTGGGATTCTTATTGATATTATGTACAATCTCGAAAAAAACGGTAATATGTAGTTAAGAGAATATTTGAGTGAAAATAGTCATAAATCACCAGTGATTGACCAGCAAGAACCACTACTTAACCAGAATTTTACCCAGTGGTTGACCACTTGATAAAATCAAATAAAACAAGTTTCTAAGCAAAACTGTAGATTTATTGATATAAAAAACAAGTTTTGATTTTCAAACAGAATCTTAAAAAAGAATGATGATTTTGGAACTCAAACCTTTTCCAACAATACTAGTTTTAAACGAGTTAAAACATATTCACACGGGTTTGGAGTACAATTTCCTTTAATATCCTTATTATTTTTATTTTTCTTTACTTCAGTCTCAATATTAAATTTTTGTTTTTCAGTTTTATTGTTCTTTTCTTGTGTTTCAGTATTACTCTCAGTTTTCTCTTCGACAGTTTCATTATCATTATTAATTTCATTTCCCAATTCTATATCAATATGTTTTCCTCTATTGTATTCTTCTTGGCATCATCATGTTATTCTTTTGCTGACTCATCGCCGACCCATTCCTGCATTTCTGCTGTTTTTAACAATTTCTGTCTTGTCTTGGAAATAAGTGAATCGAAATATAGAAACGTTAATTGGCTTGATTAGTTCTATTCCGTCTTGATCTCCCAAAGTTAAAGTTAAATCTACTGCCTCGACTTCAAACTCAATTTTCTTTTTTCTAATAAAAGTGGAAAAGTGGCTTTAATCAATCAATATCAATCAAACACATATTTTTTTCATTTACTTTTTTTAAAAATTAATGTAGCATACGGTATCCCATACATCCTCTTCGATTGTCTAATATTGCTAACATCGCTCACAGCCTGTTGCAATCATACCTTCGTATATTGGAAAAATCTCCTGTTAGTTTCAGTTATTTTTTCTGGAAAATACGGTGGTTTCACTAAACCTTTGTTTGAAAATAAAAGAAACTGATATAAAGTAAAATATATGTACCAGTTGCTGACCATGACAAAAAACCAATAGTGGACCACTACAAAACTGGTCAATTACTAGATCCGTTTTAAAATAACAATATGTTTTTAACAAAAATAAATCTTTTACTCATACCAAAAGCTATGAAACAGACAAAGACGTGCAACCATTAATTCCTTTAAAATACCAGTAGTTGAATAAAGTGCTCAATTACTGGAGCATCAACAAATATTTTGTTCTAGTAGTTAAAGTTTTCCCAATATCAATTGCAGAAGCATAAAAAAGTCTTGCGGCGAAATCCTGTGAGCAGCAGTGGCGGAGATAACTAATTTTATTTAGATATTTTAAGATTTTAAAAATACTTCATAAATAATGAAAAATGAAAAAAAACTAAAGACAAGCTTTTATTTATACAAATACATCAAGAAAGAAAAGTAATTTCTTTCATTGTTTCATTTGTATATCCTAAAACGTATTTCGGTCGGCACACATCAAGACCACAGACGCTACTGGTTTTTAATCTTTCAGAGCTATTAAAACACAAATATAACGCGTGATTTATGACCTCCCATCGTATAGACACATCTGCTAGCATTGATGTCCGACTTGATTGGCCCAGACGAATCGGTTGACAGCAGTCACTCAAGCCCACGTTGACCAGCGGGCTCTTTGTGCCGACGGAGACTGTATACAAGTAGTACAGATTATTTTTCGTTCCGTTTCTTCGCATGTACGCTCGTGTTAGCGAAGTGTGTTTTTATTTGCTCCCTATAGAAACAGCTTCTGCAATTGATATTGGATGGACTATAACCACATGAATTAAAATAGCAAAAACACACATTCCAACAATGCATACAGTGATAATACTTAACTATATTCATCTAGCAACTAGTACATCAAATAGTTTTTAATAAAACTATCAACATGAACGGATGATTTAAGATTACTAAAAATTGTCTACTTGCCAAGCTTATTGCCACATCACCTGTTTTCTACCAGTGAAAGACGAAAAATGTGTAAACATGACAGTGACCTACTTATCGCGAAATTTATTTAGGTTAGTTGTGACATCTACTGGACCAAAGTCCCATTCAATTATCAAAAACATAGGCAACCAACAAAACAATATAGGATCCTTATTTCTGCGCATTAAGGGAAAAATGGTCAATAACCGGGTGCTGGTCAACTACCGGTGCCACAACTCTAGTAGGATAAGATTAGAACTGTGACTGAATAGGTAAATAAAGGTATTTGAATTGAATATACATAGAAGATTCCCTAGATTGTGCATTTCAATGAGAACAACTATGGAAACTTACTGTGCCGCAAACCTCAGCATGGCGGCGATAAAGGGGTGGCAAAAATACAGTTAACTACCTTTTCGTCCCGGGTAAAAAAACCCTCATGTGTCCAGGAAAAAAGGTAGATAACGCATCTGTTTATTAATGAATACAAAATACTTCCGGTAGGATTTACCCCGGCACAGTTGTCGTTTCATGGTATGTTTTCATGAGGAAGCCTGTAGAAAACATTAGAATCGTCCGGAGGTTCAAGGCATATAACTCGAACGGCTCTCCTACTATTGGATATAATTTGGTTTCCTGCATTTCTGGACATTTTTAGGACATCCAATAGATGAAAAAACACTCACCTTGTGATTTTCCTTGATTCCTTCTCGAATTGGTTGTCATGTCAGGTTGAAGCCAATTTTTAATTTAACATTAATATTCTGAAAGTCTGATATATTTTCTTTACCAAATATCAAAGCAAGATATTTGTTTGGATTTAATTTCTAATAATTATGGCACGTCCAATCGAAATTATTACTTACAAATGAATGACGTTCTTACGTATCTAGGTCGTAATATAGGCGTTTAGCGCCCGATGGCTATTACACGCCAAGGATGCTAAACGCTATTTACGACCGAGATACATAGATATTTTTATGCACAAGCCAGTATTTATTTCATTTAATTATATTTTGCAATTTAAATAATTTTGACTCACCCAGTATATATGTACTGATTGACAGCAATTGACACTGACAATAGCGATATTTTAATTTTATCCAAATCATATTGTAAATAACATTGTTTATGACCATAGCAACCAAATTAACAATTTATTTTTGAGTCGGCGCCATTATTGTGTCCGCATTATTCCACAATGGATCAATGGTTTTTGCTGAAAAACTTCTACCATCGAAATCAAGGAAGTATAAGAAGATGTATCAAGAATATTCAGTGTGGTGTACAGGAAAAGGACTTACATTAAATTAAATTAATGAACAGACTGAACATAAAATATGTTTAGTGTTTTAAAAAAATATGAAGTGTTCTACAAGTGGGTGGAAAAAACACGTTTGGTCAAATGCCACGTAATATTGCAGTTTTTTTGCTAGTAAATACACAGGACATTGTTTTCGGCGTAGTTCCGTCACTCTTTTAGCTGAAGTAAATGAAAACCTAACCAACATTAAGTTACACGCTGGCTGGAAATCAAGCAGTGTAGCTGAAGGTTATATTGAAAAAACAAAACTTGCAAGAAAAAATATCGCTAACAAGATTGTGTTAAGGGACTGTGATACACCCTCAACATAAAAGGTAAACGCTCAGGAACAACCTAGTACAATTACTAGAGAAAATTAATATCATCTCAGTCATTCAACAAAACATTTGCCGGCTTTGAATATTGCTAATTGTAATAATAGCATTTTAATTTTAAATTTGAATAAATGAACTGTTTGTAGTATTATTTTCGTGTTAAATAAATTATTTCGATGTGTTTATTTTTGAGTTTACTATTCAAAATGTATATAGTATGTACATAAAGCGGGTGATAAAGATTTTTAGTTTTTCGCAGATTTAAGAAAGAGAAAAACTGATGAGTTATGTGTGTCGAAAGAAGATAAACTATTGTAACCAACAGGGTAATCAAAAATTATGAATTTATTGAAACCACCATTGGTAATTTAGAGCGATTTTCTGTTTTGTTCTGTCTTAGATAAACACTTTTCTGATTAACGTGGTGGAGCTTGGGAATCTCCATCAAACGACATATATTTTGCCAATATTGATTGGGGAAACATTAGGGATTTTTTTCATTCTTTCAACAGCCGCCATTTTGAAACTACTCTACCGAATTGACTGATCTTCGAACTTTATAAAAGTATTTATATAATATATTTTTGTGCCTCGGGGATGTTGCACCTACCGAAGCAAAAAGTTTACTCATATCTGGAATATACTCAAACTAAGATCGTTTGTCCCTTGTTAGATATCTTTGATTCTCATTTTTTTATTCCATAGTGAATATTATTTATTATGTAAACTCTGTCACTCAATGTAAATAACCAATAACTTGTGCTATATTATAATTGATCGATATATGTGAGGTATATGATAGTATACTGAGTGTAATATAATATCAGGCCCCCATATAATAAACGGATTATACCGAATTCCCTTAAAATTTAATTTGATATACCTAATTCTACTATTATTTTCATAAGAAATATAAGCTGATTTTCTCACTGAATTACCCATTGACATTTGATTGAATTGAACACATCATTATTGAAAAACATTGCAGAAATTCATAGCTGTTTTTTTGAAATTTTGTTTTGCTTCAATTTTTTTAAATTTCGCTCATTTATATACCCTGCCCGAAGCTCCACGAATAAATGTGGAACCTGGCTTATTTTCATTCCATATTTCCACCTTTAAGTATTTTTCTTGCAATTGCATAGTGAAGGAAAGAAATATCCTTAAATTTTGTTGATTCACAATACGGGGATTAATATCGTTGTGGTAGTAAAAAAGTATAGTTTACAACAAGCATGGAATAAATTGTAACACTTGCAATTAGTATCATCATTCCATGCCCGTTGAATAAAATACTAAATGCTAGGTGTGGATATGGTAGATTCGATATTTCAAATTTTTAGGTGCATCTCACAAAAGTTGTTTCTAAATATTTTTGTATTGAAAAAATATTTCGAATCAGTGAAACGAAGAGCTTAATTATGATTATTTACCAATCCATACTGTCTACAAAAAATATAACACAATAAATGTAGTACTTTGTACTATCTCAAAATGATTAATTCTCCTATAGATAACGGTATCGTAATGTGAATATCCGCAAATAATGGTCTGATTTCACAAGTGAATCTATTTTTAACCGACGAAACCAAAAAGGAGGAGGTTCTCTAGTCGAGGCGTATTTTTTTTATGTATGAACACGCTAAACTTTTTGGAGAGACGTCCGATTCCGATAATTCTTTTATCAGTGGATGGGGTATACTTCGAAGTTGGTCCCATTTGAATTTAAAAGATGAAATCCACCCCTAAGGGTAGCAAAATGAAGGATATTGATCACTGACCCTCTGAATTCTGGGTTCTTCTTTGTACTGGGTTCTTCGATTTGGATGATTCATCTTTTATTAGATAGGGTATACCTCATAGTTGATCATATTTGGATTTCGAATGGAATTATCCACCCTTACTGGTAGAAAAATAGGGGATAATTGATTTTTCACTTGTGAACATTGGCACACGTATGTAGTTGACAATGACAGATCGCTATTGTCATTATTTTTGTTGCCCTACATCCGTCACAATCATTATATTCTATGGGAGGATGGAATGACATACAAAGTAATGAAATAAAGTAACCAGAACAATAAAAATAATTTATATTACAACAAATAGTAAAAGTAGATAATCATATTAATTAACTGGTAATAGTTGAAGTGAGGTGGTATTTTGGAAGTAATCAAAAAACAATTAGGTAGTCATTAGTAGATTTCAGCCACAAAAACTTAAAAAAAAAAATTAAACCGACGAAAAACGGAACTGAAAAGTAAATAATTAAATAAACCTTCTTAGTCTCAATAACTAAGCTCCTAAACTAATGTAAGTAACTAACTAATTTTGAGTCGGCGTCAAACAAACAATCAACGAAGATCATTAAATTACTCAAAAAAAATTATCAGAATGTCACCGCGCAACTCGATGCCATCATTTCACGCCTTACCTAATTCATTTGCTTGTTTGTTTGGCGCCGACTCAAAATTAGCTACTTACATTAGTTTAGGAGATTAGTTATTGAGACTAAGAAGGTTTATATTATTTTTTACTTTTCAGTTCCGTATTTCGTCGGTTTAATTTTTTATTAAAAAGTTTTTTTAATTCGTGAATGAAGGCATTTTTTTGTCTCTTATATAACCGACTGAGGGTCTACCCAAATATTTTCCAACTAATATTCGACAAGTTCTTGCTGAATACGCGTTTTTCAGTGACTTTTTCCCTCATACTATTTCAACCAATGATCTGTCAGCATTTTTCAAATTTTGACCAATTCTGTCAAAATGACAGCGGCAAAATTTGCAAATCATCCCTTGGGTTTTTTTTCCCGACAATATCTAAACATACTTAGGTAATTGATTTTCGTGGTTAAGACAAAAGCACTCTGGACATATGTTTGTCATCTGACGTAAAATTTTTGAAAGTGTCAAATTGAGTCGTTTTGGTACAAGTTCATTTGAACAAATTCAGACTAATATTTGTAATATTCTGCAATGAAAGGAATTATGAATTACGCGCTGATACACAAGTGAGCACTCTATTCAAAATTTCAACGGACATATAACATGAAAAAATCTAATAAAGAAAGTTGCATAAAAAGTATATGGAACACAACAGCAAATATGTTGCAGGAATATTATTTTGAAAATTTCAATTTCATTTTTTATTTTCAAGGATGCGCGAAATGCTAAAATCGTGAAGCGCAAGCAATTACAAAGAATGCCCGACAAGAGAAAAGAGAGTTCTAATGCATTAACGAAAAATGAAGTGTATGGGATGGCAGTTGTATGGGATGAAGATAATCCTGAAGGATTACAAACAAAGTTGTACCATATAATGGCATATGAACTAGCCTGGAGAGGTGGCGAGGGTGTCCAGTGCAAAAAGCAATACTTTCAAAACGAATATACGAACGACGGTATACCAACTGGAGGAATTGTACCCATTACAGAAGAAGCATTGCCCCAATATTTTCCAAAACAAGTCAAGGGGGAGAAAGAAGACTCACTGATAGCAAGTGGCTCGTTACAAATACAAATGCTCCAGTTGTTTGTCCAGTGCGTTTGTTGAAAAAACTGTTTGATAAGCGCCTAGTGCACGTAATGACAGATCGACTATTTCTGAGAGTCAATATGGCATGTAGTCCAAAATCAGATGGGTGGTATCAGAATGTACCCATTGGAAAAAAATTAATATCAAAATGGACAGCCGTATCCACGCAAAAAATTGTTATCGATTTAAAAACTAGAAAAATCACCAATCATTGTCATCGATCTGCAGCGATATCTAATCTAGCAAAATATATATATATATATATATATAAATCGTTTATTTAGTCATATAACTAATATCAAGTACAATGAGTAACAAAAAAAAAATATGATAATATAAAAATATGAAATATATAAAAAATATGTATATAGGTACTCACAAAGGGACATATGTAGCAAAATAAACAAACATGCATAACATACACAACATAAAAAAAAATAAAAAAAATTATATCACAATATGTTTGTACAGAGGTGCTTCTTCAGCCTAATTTTAAAAATATCAAGACTTCCAGAATTTTTCACATCAATTGGAATTCTGTTGTACATGGTTACACCTTTGACAAAAATAGAATTCTGGCTATATGTTCTGCTAACCAGGGGAACACGAAGGTTGCCTCTATATCTAGTGTGGTGCTCATGAACTTTCTGATTGAGGATTAAAATATTCTGCAAATACTCAGGCGTCATACCGGTTTTAATCTTATGAATGAATATGAGGGAGTGATATAATAGATCATTCTTAACCGGTAACCAATTGAGGGTATCTAGCATGGAATTTATCGACGTATCTCGTGCACAACAAAGAATAATTCGCATGGCTCGATTTTGTAATTTCTGTAATCGGTTTAGCACATTTTGATTCACCATATAAAGCACAGTGGCACAGTAGTTGAAATGAGGGAGTATAAGAGTATTGTAAATTATTATTTTACTCCATTGGGTAAGATGCTGAGAACATCTCCTCAAGTAGTTGATTTTCATGGCAATTATTTTTATCACATTTTTTGCATGATCATTAAAGTACAGTTGACGATCAACTAATACCCCTAAATATTTAAATTTCTCAACCAACTTTATCTGGACACCACCAATAGACAATTTCGGTGCTGTCTTCATCACTTCCTTATACATTTTGTCTCTACTGATCAACATCCATTTAGTTTTGTTTGTATTTATTTTCAACAAATTTCCACAGCAATAATTGTGTATAGCTTCTAAATTTTCATTAATTGTATTGAAGCATATCGAACGGTTATTTCCAATACAATAAATAACAGCGTTATCAGCAAATAGGTGTATACAACATCCATTCACTACCTCAACCATATCATTCATATACACTAGAAACAATAAAGGACCCAGAACACTACCTTGAGGTACACCTATGTTAATATCGATTATGCTAGATGTAACATGGTTAAGTCGTAACTTTTGTTTCCGATTATCCAAATAGTACGCAATCCATTGTAATGCTGCATCTACAATTCCGACAGCTTCCAATTTTTTCAATAATCTGGTTCTGTCAATAGTCTCGAACGCCCTTTGCAAATCAAGAAAAACTGTCACTGTCATTAAATTTTCCAAAGTGTTCTTCCAATCATGGAGGACACATTGCAAAGCGGTTTCACAACTATGCTTATTACGGAACCCTGACTGAACACATGTGATAGCCTTATTGCGTTCCAAGTGATCCACAATTTGATTGTATACCGATTTTTCCAGTACTTTGCCTACAACTGATATCATATTTATTGGTCTCAGCTCACATGCTTTATTCGTATTTGCGACTTTAGGGATTGGTATAATTGTAGCAGTTTTAATTTCGTCAGGTACTTCATTAGTTTCAAAAGAATAATTTATAATATTCAATAGTGGCTTAGAGATCGTTGAGAAACATTCCTTCAACAATTTTGTTGATATTTCATCTGTACTATTTTTATTAGTCATTAAGAGTATTCGACATTTTAATATCATCATTTTCAACAATAACATCATCAAATTCAATACTTGCATACACGCTGGAAAAATTGTTATTTGGTAAGTATTTTTCAAAGTCCGCCACATTTTAGTAGGATTACCAACATTACCATTTATTTTATTCTCTAAATATTTCTTTTTTTCTTGTCTTATCACCTTCACAGCAGTATTCGTTTCTGTCGGTATGATTCCCAGTTCTCTGCTTCACGATTATTGACATATATCTTATAGCTTTCGTCTCTCTCTGCTGTCGCAGTTTTAACTGTAATATTCCACCATTCTTGATAGTGAGGAAATATTTTTATCTGCTTCTTGGGGGCAACTATATCCACGGCTTCTAATATTGTGTTAATTAAACACTTATATTTATAATTAATATCATAGGTTCTATAGTCCCATTCTACACTTTCTAGCCTCTCATTGATTGCATGATAATCTAACGCCCTACCTCTACTCTCGATTAGTTTAACTTCATTTTCAGAAACTATTTCATCAAGATTTACTATTATATTTCTATGATTACTAATCCTAGGTAAATCCAATACCTGTATAGCGATGTCACAATTCGACAACACTAAATCAATTAAAGTACCTCCGCTATTTGTTAGGTGCGTATACTCTTTAACTTTATTTTCAAAATCAATATCCTCCATCACCGCCATCAATCTCTGAGTGTAAGTATTTGTACCACACCAATTAATATTAAAATCGCCAACGATAATAATCTTGATGTTCCTGTCGGTTAAATTATCATCGCACCATTTTTCAAAAAAGTCTAGAAATATTACACTACTACTATTTGGGGACCTATAAACTGAGACTACTTAGAAATTAGTTTTATGATACACAAATTTAACAGATATCAACCAGTAGGACTTCTCGAAACTCGTTTTAGAAATATTCAATATTTGCAAATCGTTTTTTGTATAAATGAGAGCACCACCAGTATGTCTACTACAACTGTCCACTCTATTAACTACATAACCGCTCAACTCAATTTCACCACTGTAAATATCAGGTGTCAAGTGTGTTTCTGACAAACAGACTACTAAAGGTTTTTTCTCGTCAACAAAATGGTTTATTTCATCAAAATGTGCTAGAATACTTTGCGAGTTCATGTATAGAAGAAAACATTCATTATTATCTGTTATGCGTTGTTTTTCACGGTTTTTTCGTTTATCTCTAAAAAATTACTCTCAATCACATCCTTATCATTCCCTGTCTCATCCCTATTTGAATATTCACTTGTGTGTGTAACAATATGAACCAAGTTGCTATGTTGTCTACCATTAACAATCAAACTAGCTAATTTAGACACTAACATGTTTTTAGTAAGTATATGTCCATTATCGTTAATATCTACTAATATTGCTCTTGTCTTAATACAATTGTCCAACCTTTTTTTTTTTTTTATGTTCTGGTTCCCACGAAAAGGGATATCCTGTAATGTTCAGAGAACATCGTGGGAACCAAGGGAAAGAAGGTAGGAGTTGGTGTTCTTCTTAAATATCTGGAGGTTGTATGCCTCGGGGAACACCTCCCTAGGCAATGAGTTCCAAAGCCTCGCTGTTCGTTGGATGAACGAGTCTTTGGAAAGTGATGTTCTGCAGGTCTACAAAGTGACCACGAAGGGGTGTGATGACTGAACTTGACGGGTTAGTCTCGAAGAGACTGCCAAAGCAGGAACGATTGTTGATATTTCAGAAGAGCATCGCCCATGAAAATATCTATAAAATAGAGACAAATCGCCAACTTTTCTACGGTGTTCCAGACAAGTGAGCGAGTTTGTAAGCGAGGCATCACCGACGAGACGAATTGCCCTTTTTTGGACAGAATCCAATAGCCTCAGGATATGTTTAGGTGCCGCGCTCCAAATATGGGAACAGTATTCCAGGACAGGTCGGATCTGTGCCTTATAGATCATAAGCAGCTGAGTGGGGGTGAAATAGCTCTTGGCACGAAACAAAACCAAGTTTTGGGATGCACTTTTTGGGAATGGACCTCACGTGATTTTCCCAGGAAAGGTTATTGCTGTAGTAATACCAAGCATCGATATGGATGACTTCAGTGGTATGGTTACTCCTGACAAAGTTATGTTAGGCACCGTGAGATCGGCTTTTCTAGAGAAAAGACATGCTTGTGTTTTGTTTGCATTGAATTCTACCAAGTTATTAGATCCCCACTCGAGAAATTGTTGCTAAGTCCATATTTATATTATTAACATTTCTTCCTCGTTCATTTCTGGTTTCACGGGCTGATATAGGGGCCCTGGAAGAGAAAGCGGTATGGAGGGTACTATCATCGGCAAAGCTGTGTACTGGACATGAAGTTGCTTTCAACAGGTCGTTGATGTGGAGTAGAAATAGTGTTGGTGCGAGAATAGATCCTTGCGGAACACCAGCATTTATGAGTAGAGTGTCAGATGAAACTCCATCGACCACTACATGGAGAGACCTATTTGAGAGAAAACTAGCAAGCAGAGAACACAGCTGAAGGGGCAAGCCATAAGACGGAAGCTTGGCGAGGAGTCCCTGGTGCCAAACTCGATCGAACGCCTTGGAGATATCTAATGCCACAGCTAAAGTTTCTCCATACTTTTCAATAGATAGCTGCCATATATGTGAGACGTAAGCGAGCAGGTCACCAGTTGATCTCTGATGGCGGAAGCCATATTGCCTATCGTTGACAATTCCTGAGTCTTCCAGATATTTCATGAGCTCGATGTTGATGGCTTTTTCCATGACCTTTGAAATAATAGATAGCAGTGCGATAGGTCTGTAGTTGCTAGGTAGGGCCTTTTTGCCTTTTTTAGGGACTGGCTGTACTCTTGCAATTTTCCAATAGGACGGAAATACCCCCAAATTGTAAGAGTGGTTGAACAACTTGCAAAGAACAGGTGTTAGTTCGGGGGCACATTTCTTGAGAACAATCGGCGGGTTTCCGTCAGATCCGCAGGCTTTGTTGGTGTTGAGACCCAGCAAAATCTTTCAGATAGTACGTTGGCGAAAGGTGATCTCGGGCATGTGACTGTCAATAGGTGTAATGTTTGGGGGTTGTTTTCCCGATGAATCCAGAGTGTAATTTCCAGCAAATAGGTGCGCAAAGATATTGGCTTTTTCCTGGGCAGTCGTTGCTAGGGTTCCATCTTCTTTGGTTAGAGGAGGAAATGAGCTGGAAGTGAAGTTTCTTCCCACAGCTTTGGCGAAAGACCAAAATGAACGGGATCCGTTAGGACATTCAGCAAGTTTTGATCTTATTTTGGCATTGTGGGCATCTTTTGAGCATTCTATTGTCTGTTTGCATATGCCTCTAGCCTCGACATATGCTGCTCTGGTCTCAGGGCCCGTATTTTTTAGCCATCGATGGTATGCTGCCTGTTTGGAAGCCACAGCTCTAGAGCAGTTTCTGTTAAACCAGGTCTTATCGGATGATGTTCTTCTTTCGGTATTCGGTATGTAGGTTTGCATCCCCAACATGATGATTTCAGAAATTGTCTCAGCACATCGTGTTGGATCTACTGAAGAGAAACAAACTCTCTTCCATGGAAACGCTGAGAAAAACATACGAAGACCTTCCCAGTCGGCCGAATTGTAATGCCACATGAGACGGGGTGGTATTGTGCAGCTCGATGGTAAATGGAAAGAGCATGTTGTGGAGATGAGGGTGTGATCAGAGTTTCCAAGTGGGGCACAAACTTCTATTCTATACGGGTCAGGATTGGTGGTGGGGAAAAGATCTAGTGTATTGGCAGACTGGTTGTTGACATCAGGGATGCGGGTTGGTAGCTCGACCAGTTGTTCTAGACCATGAGTGATGGCGAAGGCCTCGGCTTGACGACCCGCATCATCTGTTTTGTTAGAGAATTTGAGCCAGGCAGCGTTATGTACATTAAAGTCTCCCATGATTATGGTTTCAGCTATTGGATGGTTCTCCTGAATGTAGTCCAGTTTGAGTGATAAAAACTCAAAGAGGTCGTTATATGAAGGTTCATTAGGTGATAGGTAAAGGCAGCAGAGGAACTTAGTCAGTTTAGTATCAGATAGCTTGAACCACATCACATCAAAGTCTTTCGGTTCCAAACTCTCTTCACGCTGGCATGAAAGGTTAGCCTTAGCGTAAAGGCAGACTCCACCTTTGAACCTGAATCGAGAATGGAGTTCGTAACCAGGACAAAGCATATGGACCTTGTTGGTGGACGAGTTTACTTGTGTTTCTGTTAGAGCCAGAACATCCGGTTTTTTCGTCTGTAGGTGATGGTGGACGTCATTGATGTTCTTGTTGAGTCCGCGGATGTTGCAAAAATTAATCTTTAATGTTGAGTCCCCTCGAGTACCTCTCGCCCGGAAATCCGAATGGAGAGGTATTTTGCTTCCGGAGTGTTTTACTCTAGGAGACTTCATCATTATTACTATTAGGATGCACCTGAAAACAAAGGAGGAATTGGGGAAAAGGAAAGAGGGAGACCGGAAAGTATCGACCGAACACTGAAACATCCATTTCACAGCACACAAAGTCGACATGGTGGTATTTCACCGTGCGATGAGACCATCTTCCATTTACGGTTATCCTTTTAGTCGCCTCTTACGACAGGCAGGATTTACCATGGGGCTATTCTAAAGCCGACCCCATACAGGTAAAACCTGGTAATGTACTTACCAAGTTTGTCATTGAATTTGTTAATGAAAAAATTCAGTTGTAATACTTTGAGAGGAACTGTAGTCAAGATTACATTTGTATTATTGAGACATTGTTTCAAATTGTTATTCAACATTTTGAATGAAGGGTAATGTGGCACTAAAGAGCACTGAATAATAAAAAATTCCGGAAACTCTAGCGTGAAATAGTGAGCACAAGAGCCCCATTGATAATATTAGAAAAAGTCCATCGATTTTTTCAAATGGAACATCTTATATATTATTAAATTTTTGGAACCTCCATGGAAGACTGATTTCAAAAATATATCACACATAGGGTTTGTATACAGTGCGTCCGTTAAATTAAGTGCTCTCGTAAAGTAGTGGATAAATAGAATTAAAGGAATACTTTTTGGAAAGAACGCTCGAAGCCGTCGAATTTTATTTTCATTTGGGCATTCTTTCAAATTTAATTAATACATACAGAATGATTCGTGTAGGAGAAATGACATCATCGGTATTTTTTTAATGGCAACTCCATTTTTCATTACGGAATGTGAAAAGGTGATTATGAGTATGGGTGAAAATAAAATAAAAAAACTATTTTGAAATATGAAAATACTAAATTTAATGGCAATGATAGCTTCAGACAACGAGCAAATTAAATGTTCAAATTGTGCACCGTTTGCTATCTGACAGTAGCCAAGACGACGAATAAATTATTTTTGAACATTGTCAATAACGTCAGGAGGTATACATTGTATCTCGTGACGAATTCTTGCTTTTTAATCTTCTAAATTATCCGGCCTATTAACATACACTTCACTCTTTAAGTATTCCCATAAGAAGTAATCAAGAGGTGTCAAATCTGGAGATCTAGCTGGCCACTCAATCGATCCCCTTCTCCCTATCCAACGATTCGGAAACACTGCATCTAAATAGTCGCGGACAGCTGTGGCATTATGGGGAGATGCACCATCTTGTTGGATGAATAAATTAATTTTCGGAAGATCAGGTTCCTCTAGATCTGGATACAAAACTATTAGTGCAGGAGTAAGGTCGAATCGAAAAAAATCCAAATATATTGCACCAGTCAGGTTCACGTCAAAGAAATAGGGACCCAGAAGTCTTCCGTCGACTATGCCACACCCAGAAATTCACTTTCTGTGGATTTTGAGTGTGATACTCCATCATCCATCGGCGATATTTGGTAGCCCAATAACGGCAATTTTGCCTATTGACGTGGCCGTTCAGAACAAACGTAGCCTCGTCAGAAAAAAATTTATTTTTTACAAAATTATTATCATTATTGCATAGCTGTTGCAGTTGTTCGCAGAATTGATTTCGCCTATCAAAGTCGTCTTCATTCAGCTCATGGATGAGGCGTACCTTATAAGGATGGTGCTTTGCATTTCTCAGAATTTTGTGGACTGTATACGCTGCCATATTGAAATCAGAAGCCAATTGATTGAGTGTTGTGTGATGATTTTCATGCACTGCCAACACAACATTAAGTGTGGATTCATGCAGCACAAAATAATAATTATCAAATAAGAAATAACAAATAACAATTATCAATTAACAAGAATTAAAATGTAGCATTCATGCACTCAAAATAACAATTAAGAAATAAAATGTAAGCATGCGCACAAGACGGAGATCCGAGGCATTTAAATTAGGTAATCCTACTCTTTCGAAATTCCATGTCCCCTCGATAATAAGAAATAAGTGAAAATTCAAAATGTCCAATAAACAATATGAAACAAAAACATTACCTCAAATATTAGAAAAAGTGAGGTTATTTTCATCATCGGTTTGACCAATCCGCGGTCATCTGCTTACTAGTTGCGCACTAGAAGAAAATTTCGTTAAAATAATGTAAAAAGATAAAAGTTGGCCAACTTCTACATGTTATTTCTTAAATGATAATTGTTATTTGTCTGCATGAACATAGTCATTGAAAACTATAGAGTTCAACTTATATTGCGAAATGTTATTTCTTATTTGATAATTGTTATTTTGTGCTGCATGAATCCACACTAAGCTGATCGTCTTCTGGTGGTGAGGGTCGACTCGATTTAGGAAGATCACGGACATGCCCAAATTCACGGTATTTTGACTCAACTTTGCTCACCATGCTTTGGTTAATAGGTTGCCGATCAGGATGAGTTGCATTAAACAATTCAACTACTTCTCTTTGGGTGCGCATTCTGTCTCCAAATCCTATCATGCAAAAAATTTAAATTCTTTCTCGTTCATTTCATTTAATCATTTTCCATGAAATGAAAAAGTAGCTACTCGATAATGCAACGACAAACGATAAGATATGTTATTCTTCAAAGAAATAACTTCACAAAAACTATTCAGCGATAAAAACAACATTCTGGCCGCTATGGCTACTGTCAAGTAATGGAAATAGTCAGATAGCAAACGGTGCACAATTTTTACATTAATTTGATCGTTGTTTGAAGCTGTCATTGCCATTAAATTTAGTATTTTCATATTTCAAAATAGTTTTTCTCATTTTATTTTCATTTCACCCATACTCATAATCATATTTTCACATTCCGTAATGAAAAATGACGTCATTTCTCCTACACGAATCATTCTGTATGTATTAATTAAAATTGAAAGAACGCGCGAATAAAAATAAAATGCGACGGAATCGAGCGTTCTTTTCAAAAATTATTCCTTTAATTTTTTACGAATTTATCCACTACTTTACGAGAGCACTGAATTTAACGGACGCACTGTATACAAACCCTATGTGTGATGTATTTTTGAAATCAGCTTTCCATGGAGATTCCAAAAATTGAATAATATATAGGGTGTTCCATTCGAAAAAATTGTCGCGGACGTCATTAGTCAATCGGGGATCACCCTATATATTTAATTTTTCTTTATAAATGTGCCAAATTGATATTAAGAATCGACCTGTTTCAGGAGATTCCTCAAAAATGGATAGTTTGGCTAAAAATGAATTTATTCAGTACTTTACGAAAGCACTCTATATATACAGTGCTAGTCAAAAGTCCCCTCCCCCCCTCGTATCTTTTGAACGGGTATACTTATAATAATGAAATTTGGAGGGTGGAAAAAAACGGATGTAGGCTTCTCAACTGGTCATAACAGGTGACGCAATAGTCATAAATGACGTCACAAGGCCACTGTGACCAATAATTTTAAATGGGACCCTATGGCAAGTGACAGCTCGTTTGAAAGGTATTGACAATACCTATTCAGTCATACCAATTTTGTTTGGGTTTCGGCTGATTTTGATTGATATATTGAAGAAATACGAAAATTATAGTTTCGCATTTAATTAATAAAGATTTTAAAGTACGCCTCTGGTTAAGTGTCAAAAAGGTTGACGTTTTTGAATTCTCTACTTGTCAAAAGTGTTTATACCTTGAAAATTTACCTAAGCTATTGTTTAACGAGACGTTTAAGTGTTTACATAGGCAAAATGGTACGTACTGTAGCCGACAAAGTAGCAGCTATCTTAATAATTGGTGAATGTAGAAACAATTTCCATGCAGCGGAACGACTGTTTAATGAGAGGTACCCCGATCGCCCTATATCGAGGGTTTATTTGAGGGAGCTTCTTCGGAAGTTTGAAGCATCAGGTAGTGTTCAAGATGCCAAACGATCTGGTCGACCAACAATTAGTGATGACAAAAAAATTGACATAATTGGAGAAATGGTTGTAAACCCTACTTCTTCCACAGCCCAAGTTGCGTCTATCTGTGAAGTCAGTCAAAGGACAGTACATAGGGTGTTGGCTAAAAACAAATTTCATCCATACAAATTAAAAATGGTGCACCAACTTTCAGATGATGACCCCGACCGAAGACTAGAATTCTGTGAAACTATGTCCAATAAAATGAACCAACAACCAGGCTACATACAGACAATTTGTTTTAGTGACGAGAGTACTTTCTTTCTCGATGGAAATGTTAACACTCAAAATGTGAGGTATTGGAGTGACACAAATCCTCACATTTTTCGTGAAAAACATACTCAATTTCCAGAAAAAGTAAATGTTTGGGCAGGTATTTTGGGAAACCACATAGTTGGGCCTCTTTTTCTCAATGCTAACTTAACCGGTGAATTGTATCTGGAGATGTTACAAAATGATATTGAGGCGTTAATTCTTGAAATTCTAGAAGATAATCCAGATGAATTCGACAACTTGGAAATAACGTAACCTGACAGTATTGCCATTCTGAAACAACGAATTGTTGAAGAATGTAGGGCAATTTCCGCTGACACACTGGGACGAGTACGACAAGAGTTTAGCAATAGGATGCATTACTGCCAGGAAGTAGATGGAGCACATTTTGAACACTTATTATAAGAACTGGTTCTTAAATCTTTATTAATTAAATGCGAAACTATAATTTTCGTATTTCTTCAATTTATCAATCAAAATCAGCCGAAACCCAAACAAAATTGGTATGACTGAATAGGTATTTTCAATACCTTTCAAACGAGCTGTCACTTGCCATAGGGTCCCATTTAAAATTATTGGTCACAGTGGCCTTGTGACGTCATTTATGACTATTGCGTCACCTGTTATGACCAGTTGAGAAGCCTACATCCGTTTATTTCCACCCTCCAAATTTCATTATTATAAGTATACCCGTTCAAAAGATACGAGGGGGGGAGGGGACTTTTGACTAGCACTGTATACAGTGCTTTTCCTTAATGCTCTCCCCCCTTTTATTTTTTGAACGGGTCAACAAATTGAAACTTGGGATAATGAAATTGATTTTGGAGTAAAATTGACAGATGAAACTTTCAAGATGGCGTCTGGGCACCACTTGGGAAAAAAAATTAAATCGAAAGGGGGTTTTGTGACACATCCTTTTGAAGCTCCTGACGAATACTTCACAACCCTAGAGTATAAAGTCAATATCTTCACCTACTACAAAATGGCGGAACATTTAATAATTGCCTGAATACATCGACGTTTAACTTCATAATTTGAGGAAAGAAGCTGAGTTCAGTTCAGAAGATGCTCGAAATGGTTGCCTTGGACTGCTTGACATAAGAACAGCCTATCCGATATTTCACGACGAACATTTTCGAACACAGTAACGTCGATATTTCTACAAATATTTATTATTCTCTGCCGTATATCCAATATTGAAGCAGGTTCAGTTTCGTACACCTTTTGCTTAAAATAGCCCCATAAAAAAAGTCTACAAGTGTCAAATCTGGCGAGCGGGCTGGCCAATCCAACGACCGGGAAAAGTATTATCCAAATAGTGTCTTACTTGTCCGTAGTAATGTGGTGGTGCTCCATCTTGTTGGAATACAATATCCATATCGAATTCATTAGGATTCGCTTCGACGATTTCGGTGATTAGAGGGTCAACAGTATTTTCCAGCATATTCAAATACAGTTCCCCTGTTAGATTTTGTTCAATGAATAGAGGTCCTACAATATGGTTTCCCAATATTCCTGCCCAGACGTTAATTTTCTGGATATTGAGTATGAGTTTCCCGGATAATGTGAGGGTTGGTGTCACTCCAATAACGGCAATTTTGTCCGTGAACCTTGCCGTTGAGATAAAATGTAGATTCGTCACTGAAACAAATATTGTGGAGATAGGTAGGATGCCTTGCAATGGTTTCCGTCATAATTTCGCAGAATTCTGTTCTTCGATCAGGGTCATCTTCAGTTAACTGGTGTACCATTTTGATTTTGTATGGATGATACTTATTCCTCTTCAAAAGTCTCCACACAGTAGAAGGACACACCTCACAAACATTCGCGACGGAGGAAGTAGACTGTTGAGGATTTACTATCATCTCACCAATTATTTAAACTTGCTGTTCTTCCGGAATGGACTGATGACCTGGGGCTTTTTGTTCTGTACACTACCGATAGTTGTAAATTTGGTTACAAGTTCCCTTAAATATTTTCTACAGTTAGGACGATTCGGGAAACGATCATTAAAAATCCTTTCGGTTTCTTGAAAATTACGCGTCGCACCGTAATTAAAAATCGCTTCGATTTTTTCTTCCAATGGACGAGAATTCACCATTTTAGAGATAGTTCACGTGGTACCTATTTACTAGTGAAACCGAAAACTAAATGAGAATATTTTAACTGAACAATGATGTTCGTCGTCATACTGACATTTCTTGTCATTTTTTGTTTAAACAAAAAATAACCTATCAAACCTTATCGGGTTGTTGGGATTGCCATATGGCAGAGAAAAACAAATATTTCTAGATGTATCGATATTAATGTATTTGTATTCAGGTAATTATCAAATGTTCCGCCATTTTGTAGTAGGTGAAGATATTGACTTTATATTCTAGGGTTGTGAAGTATTCGTCAGGAGCTTCAAAAGGATGTGTCACAAGACCCCCCTTTCAATTTAATTTTTTTTCCCAGGTGGCGCCCAGTGGTCATCTTGAAAGTTTCATCTGCCAATTTTACTCCAAAATATAGTATTCATGCATCAATTTCATTATCCCAAGTTTAAATTTTTTGAGTTGACCCGTTCAAAAAATAAAAGAAAAGCACTTTATACTAAAATCCTGGTGAACCCTAATACTATTGCATTTGTATTATAAACTAGTCAGTGATGATCACACATCTAAATCAGATACCATTTGACAATAATGTATATCCCTTTATTTCTGAAATCTACCTTTACGACTGTCCGCGCCATCGGGTTTTTTATTGTGCTTGGCTAGTTCAATCAGTCATAGCTCACGATTTTTTTTTGCAAATTCAATTGACCCATATTTGTTTATCACATGGATGTATAGACATTGATTTAAAGTTTTTCAATTTAGAGGCAAGGAGTAGAAACATTACCAAGAGTCGCGTATCGATCCTGGCCAAACAGTAAAGTATTATCAGCTAGGTGAAATACTTTTAGCATTATATTATGCAGGTATGATTTCGCTCCTTGAAGTCCAACCTCACTTTCACGTGGGTTGGGGTGAACGGGCCGCGGCCGTGCGGCGTATGGGACAGTTTGCGACATTCGCGTAGTCCAAGCTGTGAGGTGAGCACCGTGGCGACGGATGTATGGCACCGGGGTCTCAATAGAAATAGTACCGCAACTAGCCTCCGAGGAACAAGGCGAAATCTCTGAGAAATCAGCCTCAGCCCTGAGCAGGAGGCACCACAGGGCTGGACTAAACCCTCCCCCCTCACTCACTCGTGGGAACATATGACCACTGAGCCGAAATACCGAAAGGGAATGAGGACAACTCTAGGACTTCTCGGTTTCTTTCAGGGCACTGGAGAGGATGTGATTCCGAGCATTCTACGGGATCGCAAGAGGACTTTTCAGGGTGCTGCAAAAAACGATAGGGGCCGTCCAGCACTGTTGGGTAGCCACGGCAGTACTTGCAGTTGCTAGGAGGGACCTCGAAGGGGCCCTTAATCGCGAACCATGGATATGACATGGTGGAACAAAAGATCTGGGAGGGACAAGTGTAGCAGATCAACTGAGATCTCCCGAACCTGCATTCTCTCAGGAAGGATACAATGGGCCAAAAGGCTCAAGGGTCATCGGAGGCTTGACGAGCCTGCGGGGTGGAGGTTTTAGAGGGTAAATCTGACTTAGGGACTCCCACACTACCACAAAGTATTTCCTTCACCTTCCAAAAAAAGGGTTTGATTGACACAATTTGTATTTGATAAGCAGAAAATTTGTTATTTTGCCGAAACGTCGTAAAATCATACCTTTTGAGGACCAATACCACAATACCAATCAATATCCTTCCAAAGTTTTGAGAACTTTTATCAGAGTTGGCACGATATGGTTTTATGAGATATTTTTATAGATTTTATGTTGTTAAGGCAAAATAATATCGTCTTAGTTATCACTGATTTTGGATACAGCATGTCCTGAGTCCTGTCATAGAACTCAAATTGGTTCTTGGACATATAAAAAATATTTATTCTGAGAGACCACTCAGGAGTCAACCGATTTATTACTATAACCTTGTGGTGCGCAAACTTAGTTGTGAGCTGCCTGCCTATCGAGCATACGTCGGCCACCAAAGTGACGTCACTATCTAGTAAATTTATATTTACAACGACAAGGAGAACGAACAGAACAGTCAAGCTAATTTCGCGAGAACGAGGTGTACGAACATTTTTGCAAAATGGGTGTTTCGAAACGCGTTTGGTTACTTTTGGAAATCCGCCGTCCATTCAAAAGGGCCGTTTGTGAATAGAGTGACGGCGCGGCGCAAGGTCCGTTCTGCAACGAACGTTGATCAAACAAAAAGTGATCGCGGATAAATATCCTGCTTATAAATTATAAACTGTAGATATTTTTTATATAATTCAACAATGAGTGGTACCGAGGTCCAGAGACAACCAAGAACGAGAAAAATTAGTAGGGTAGGTGTTCTGATTTTATTTTTTTGTGTCTGTGGAAACCAGTAGAGTTCACCTCCAAATTTTGCTCGTCATGTTTTCACGGAAATGTTTATTTTTAAAATGGCTTTGTTAGTAAAAATCATTGTTGAATGTACGGAAAATGGTTAGTGCATCGTGTTGATATTGTGTACTATTGATTTTGTCCTTTAGAATCCGGATCAGTTGTTTTCTACTGCCCAATTCAAGTGTACAATATTATAATGACAAATTGAGATTTTTGTCTGTAATTTGGGATGATGTAAAAAATATAAGTTTTAGATTTTTGGGGAAAATGATGAAACATCAATTACGTAATTGTAATATTCAAATTAATCTCGGCTTCCTGCTTACTGGACAGTTTTCTTCAACAACTTTCTCAGAGATTCGGAAAAAACAGTTTTCTTTGTTGAACTTATCATTTATTATATAAACACAAATATATTTCCGTATTTTATAATGAATGGATATTAATTCTTTATATATTATTTATATATTATTTATATTCTTTTAAATAAAAGATAACAACTAATTTTCTAATATGATTTTGAATAAACGTTTTTAGACAGCCTTGAAATTAATGGATAGTTTAGTTTAATTCTTTTTTAAATGTAATGTGTTGCCATGAATAAAATATTGTTCTTTTCCCAGAAAACATAATTTACGAAATTGCTATTTCAACTCACTCAGAAGTAATTTGTTGGTTCTTTTCCTGAAACTTGAAGTTTGTGTGGAAAATTTCAAATCATAAAGATAATTTATTTGAGTTTCTATGCATTCACGTGAGCCCTCTATTGAACTTTCAGGGAGACTATTCAAAACTAAGCCCTTGTTTCTTTTGAAAAAAGACAGTAAGGAAAAATGCAAAATATAATTCGTGGTAAATTTGTTCCATCTCACTCGGATATAGCATTTTTTGAGCATGAACGGCCATCTACTGAAGGGCCCTGTTTTCATCCAATAATAAACCCGTATGTTTGTCTGGCTATATATTTTCAGACAATGCCTATAACCTATTTCATCGAAAAACCGAAACTTTTTCGTTTTTGAAACTTAAAAACAAAATAGTTCATGCTCATGAACGAAATATTAATCAAATATTCAGTCGGTGAAACAACTCATTGTTTGGGAGAGTTTAAACTGAGATATATACCTAATTTCCAGCTTTAGCAATAGCAGTTATGATATATAATATTAAAACATAATTTTAATATAATAAAAACATGTACATGCTTCTGCAAGCGTCCTGAACTGGCACACTTTTTTGTAGAATAAACATAGGAAAATTACAAATTCTAGAACGTTTACAGTTCTATGTACAATACCGAAAGAAATAACTTTTTACATTAGTGCGTCCAGCCCAGACGTCTTTGAGATGTCTCTTCTACTGAAGTTGAATTTTCTATATATCCACATGGTCCGAGGGTGTACTTTTTGCTATAGAGATATTCACAATACAAAAATGAGCCAGAAGTAAAACCTAATACATATCTTTCAGTTATATAGTCCTTGAAGGAGTAATAACATGGACTCGTCAAATATTCATTAACTCGATTTTTGAAGGCATATATATTTTCGATAGATTTAAATGTGTTGGTTAGTCTATTGAAAAGCTTCAGTGCCAAGCAGTTTGGTGCAATCTCTTATTTTCAATTTAGAAACATATCACTGTTAAAATTTTATCATTATTTAAAATTGGTCTACAAGATGTTCTCCTAGGCCCCAACATGTCGGTCACTGCTGCTGAATTTGTCCATAAACAGACTTAAGTTCAGAAGCTGATGCTTATCTAGTATATATCCCATATTTTTAAATACAAATGTAATTTAACATAGTTTTAACACAATATTGTTATTGAGTTATTTTCATCTATAACTTTTTATAGGTTTATTGGATTTGAGGAACATTTACGGCTTCGTACTTCTCGATTTTGTGTAAAAAGTTAAACAAAAAAAATGGAAAAAATATCTTTTGATAACTGTTTACCTCATCGGAAAGTTTTTTAATTTTAAAATTTCATGTTGTACACGAAATGAAGAAGTAAACCAGAAAAGTTTCTCAAATTCTCTAATAATAGCGAAAAATATAATGTTCTTTCAATGATTATCTCTCTTCTAAGAAAATTGGGGTCGAATAAAATGGCATTTGTAAATTTCTACGGAGGAAAAAGGTCTCGTTTAACATCATGATTTGAATGAAAAGATCGAAAATTCTCCAACCCTTGGTGGTTGGTTTGGTCTTGACCCAAAATGCGAACTACACGATATCGCAAATATTTTAATCGAATGCTTCGATGCAGAATGATAAGGAATTTTAAGTAGGCAAACAATAACATTTAATTGATTGAATGGAATTGAAAGAAGATCAATGAGGTTCACTTCACGACGAATGGATGTTTTGTGAAAACTGTGTACACAATCAAATTGTCATTGGGCGGCAACATGAATTCGACGGTTTCCCTAGAGTAGCTATACAGAAAGTTTTTAAAGGTTGAAATTGAGATAAGACTTGAATTAATTTGATTTCTATCTGAGGATTTCTATGAAATCTACCTAAAATTTCTTCACCAAATCAAAAGCAGAAACACCAATAAAAATCAAAAGCGATTTGGTCTAAAAAAAACATAATGTGAAAAGTGTATATTGGACAAACAGACCAGAAAAACAAACTCGTGTGAAGACCACTGCCGTTTTTCAGATAGCTGCCAAATGACCAGTGGCGTCGGATATTTTTTTTACGTCGGAAAAATAATAAAAAACATTAGGTACATAACTAACCAATTTATTGATTCATTTAGAATCTGAAAATACTTGATACACTTCGACATAACAGGAGTGGACTGAAAGAGCAACATTCTTGAATATAAAGTGTGGCACTTTGAGATAATATTTGACTTATTCAGATATTTTGTAAATACCCTGTTCATTCACTCAATACTAAATATAAACATTGAAATGAATTTTTAACATTATCAATTAGCAACGATTCACCAGAAAAGGTGTCCAGTCAGTAATTAAAGAACATTTCTCGGAAAATTTACTAATACCGAAATCTTTAGCCAACTCCATACTTATGGACTGCCTTGAATACTCTACAATGAACATCTATGAATATGAACGACTCGCAAGCCGTTCGACGGAGGGAGTTGTCGTATCGAAATTTTGAAAAATATATTTTAGGCATACCGAAAGTTTAGCAAACTCCATACTTAAAAGAACAACATGAATATGAACCGTCCGGCGGAGGGAATTGTATCGAAATTTTGAAAAATGTGATTTAATCCGCGTACAGACCGAGATTGCAACGCCGAGCAAACGAACCCAAGCATTTGTCCGTTGGGGATTGGCGTTGGAAGGGATTGGAATGCGTACGTCCACACCAAAATTTAGATTTTAGTTCGACAGCGTTTGGGAGGGATCGGTGCGACTAAAGCTAGTGGAAATTTCGAGCGACAAGGAAGATTTATTATTAGCAAGTGCGGGGTTTTTGATATTACACTCTGTAATTTCAAATGAAAAGAAGAAACGACAGCCTAGACGTTGGTGGTTGACTTCACCATTTAAAAACAGACTTTTGTACAGTGGAAATGGCTTATTAGAGGAACTTCAAAGTGAAGATAGTGGACATTTTAAAAATTATTACAGAATGACACCCGATATTTTCGATACATTACTTCTATTCGTGAGCGCATAAATTGAAAAGCAGAATACAACTTCAGTTTTTAGTCCACTCCATATTTTTTTAATGCAAAATCCAAATAATTTTACTATACGATCACAACGATACGCCCACCAAGTACGTGGCTTAACTAAATTGATAAAATGCCTAAAAGTACTCCACGAAAACAAGCAAGCAACAAATCCCGTCCAAACCAAATCAAACTTTCTTTCACGTACCGCTCAAGGAGCGAACGCAACTTAACGCCAACTCCAAGCTTGGAATCAGTTGGTTAGTGTCCGGTTGCGCCGTGCACACGGGCTCCAACGCTGACCACATTTTTTTTTTATGTTCTGGTTCCCACGAAAAGGGATATCCTGTAATGTTCAGAGAACATCGTGGGAACCAAGGGAAAGAAGGTAGGAGTTGGTGTTCTTAAATTTCTGGAGGTTGTATGCCTCGGGGAACACCTCCCTAGGCAATGAGTTCCAAAGCCTCGCTGTTCGTTGGATGAACGAGTCTTTGGAAAGTGATGTTCTGCAGGTCTCCAAAGTGACCACGAAGGGGTGTGATGACTGAACTTGACGGGTTAGTCTCGAAGAGACTGCCAAAGCAGGAACGATTGTTGATATTTCAGAAGAGCATCGCCCATGAAAATATCTATAAAATAGAGACAAATCGCCAACTTTTCTACGGTGTTCCAGACAAGTGAGCGAGTTTGTAAGCGAGGCATCACCGACGAGACGAATTGCCCTTTTTTGGACAGAATCCAATAGCCTCAGGATATGTTTAGGTGCCGCGCTCCAAATATGGGAACAGTATTCCAGGACAGGTCGGATCTGTGCCGTAGAGATCATAAGCAGCTGAGTGGAGGTGAAATAGCTCTTGGCACGAAACAAAAAACCAAGTTTTGGGATGCACTTTTGGCAATGGACCTCACGTGATTTTCCCAGGAAAGGTTATTGCTGATAGTAATACCAATCATCGATATGGTTGACTTCAGTGGTATGGTTACTCCTGACAAAGTTATGTTAGGCACAGTGAGAACGGCTTTTCTAGAGAAAAGACATGCTTGTGTTTTGTTTGCATTGAATTCTACCAAGTTATTAGATCCCCACTCGAGAATTGTTGCTAAGTCCATATTTATATTATTAACATTTCTTCCTCGTTCATTTCTGGTTTCACGGGCTGATATAGGGGCCCTGGAAGAGAAAGCGGTATGGAGGGTACTATCATCGGCAAAGCTGTGTACTGGACATGAAGTTGCTTTCAACAGGTCGTTGATGTGAAGTAGAAATAGTGTTGGTGCGAGAATAGATCCTTGCGGAACACCAGCATTTATGAGTAGAGTGTCAGATGAAACTCCATCGACCACTACATGGAGAGACCTATTTGAGAGAAAACTAGCAAGCAGAGAACACAGCTGAGGGAGGAAGCCATAAGACGGAAGCTTGGCGAGGAGTCCCTGGTGCCAAACTCGATCGAACGCCTTGGAGATGGAGATGCCACAGCTAAAGTTTCTCCATACTTTTCAATAGATAGCTGCCATATATGTGAGACGTAAGCGAGCAGGTCACCAGTTGATCTCTGATGGCGGAAGCCATATTGCCTATCGTTGATATTTCCTGAGTCTTCCAGATATTTCATGAGCTCGATGTTGATGGCTTTTTCCATGACCTTTGAAATAATAGATAGCAGTGCGATAGGTCTGTAGTTGCTAGGTAGGGCCTTTTTGCCTTTTTTAGGGACTGGCTCTTGCGATTTTCCAATTGGACGGAAATACCCCCAAATTGTAAGAGTGGTTGAACAACTTGCAAAGAACAGGTGTTAGTTCGGGGGCACATTTCTTGAGAACAATCGGCGGGATTCCGTGAGATCCACAGGCTTTGTTGGTGTTGAGACCCAGCAAAATATTTCTGATAGTACGTTGGCGAAAGGTGATCTCGGGCATGTGACTGTCAATAGGTGTAATGTTCGGGGGTTGTTTTCCCGATGAATCCAGAGTGGAATTTCCAGCAAATAGGTGCGCAAAGATATTGGCTTTTTCCTGGGCAGTCGTTGCTAGTGTTCCATCTTCTTTGGTTAGAGGAGGAAATGAGCTGGAAGTGAAGTTTCTTCCCACAGCTTTGGCGAAAGACCAAAATGAACGGGATCCGTTAGGACATTCAGCAAGTTTTGATCTTATTTTGGCATTGTGGGCATTTTTTGAGCATTCTATTGTCTCTTTGCATATGCCTCTAGCCTCGACATGTTCCTTGGTTTGTGTTGGAATCTCGATCTGTACCCGGCTTTAGGCTTACCGAAATGTTTAGCCAACTCCATATTATGGAGTGACTAGAAGACTCTACAATGAACATCTCCTATGAATATGAACGAGTCGCAAGCCGTCTGGCGGAGGGAGTTGTATCGAAATATTGAAAAATATATTTTCGTACAATCGCACGCGAAGTAAGTATTTCGCGTTCTCAACACAGTCCGCGAAATTTAATTTCGCGGCCGTTACCCATAGCAATGGCCGCCAAACCAAACGTCACCAAATTTGACATTTCTAATATACGACAATGACAAGGATGATTTTTTATTGAATACAGCATTAATTGTTTAATTAATAACAAATACATACTTACTTATATAATTTTTCAGGTATCAAAACGGAAAGCGCCGAGTTTACAATACTGTCTAGCTCTGGAGGAGTGCAAGATACTAAAATATCACTATCAGTATCAGACTTATTTGCGTTTTTCCAAGAACTGTCAAAATATTTTATATATAATCAAACATATCATTTCCATAGCAACGCTGTGACTTTGATAAGTAAATTGAATTGCTGTTGATTTTAAAGTAATAATTTATTTGTTTGCAATTATCTATTTTACTAATTTTGACGATAGCACGAAAAATAGTGTGTGCTATGACCGCGAAACTTTTTAGCGACCTCAAGAGTATCCTGCCTTGGCCGCAAGCGGCCTCGGCGATAACTTTTCTTTCGGAACGCTAAAAAGGTATAACGCGGTCTTGGCATACAAATAACTATTTAGGCATAACGAAATATTCAGCCAACTCCATACTTAAGGAGTGACTAGGACACACTACAATGAACATCTATGGATATGAATGACTCGCAAGCCGTTGGGGAGGGAGTTGTGGATCGAAATTTTGAAAAATATGTTTCAGGCATACCGAAATGTTTAGCCAACTCTATACTTATGGAGTGACTGAAATACACTACAATAAACATATATGAATATGAATGACTCAAGAACCGTCCGGCGGAGAAAATTGTCGTATCGAAATTTTGAAAAATATATTTTAGGCATACCGAAATGTTTATTCAACTCCATACTTATGGAGTGGCTAGAAGACTCTACAATGAACATCTCCTATGAATATGAACGACTCACAAGCCGTCAGACGGAGAGTGTGGTCGGATCGAAATTTTGAAAAATAGATACGCCAACTCCCACCGTCGAACGGCTTGCGAGTCGTTCATATTTATAGATCTTTTTTTCCTTAAAATTGGAAATTTTAAATAAAGATGTTCATTGTAGTGTCTTCTAGTCCCTACATATGTATGAAGTTGGCTATATATTTCGCTATGCCTAAAACATATTTTTCAAAATTCGATACGCCAACTTTCTCTGTTGGACGGCTTGGGAGTCGTTCATATTCATAGAAGATGTTTAATGTAGTGTCTTCTAGTCACTCCATAAGTATGGAGTTGCTTAAATTTTATACCACAACTCACTCCTTGGACGCTCGCCAGCGGTTCATAATCATAGATGTTAATTGTAGTCCTTCAATCACCCTATAAATATGGAGTTGGCTAAATATTTCGGCCTAAGTAATTTCTCCGAAAAAATTTCTTTAATTTCTAACTAGTCACCTTTTCTGGTAAATTGTTGCTAATTAATAATGTATTAAGTTCATTTCGATGTTTATACTTAGTAATATTCCTTCGAATAATAAACAGAGTGTTTACAAAATACCTCAAAATGTCAAATATTATCCCAAAGTGCCACACTTTATATTCAAGAAAGTTGCTCTTTGACTCCACTCCTGTTATGTAGGGCCTTTTTGCCTTTTACATCACACCTCAAGGCTGAATTTCATATCTATAGGAGGTTTGGGAGATACTGTGATAAGTCAATCATTGGATTTCGCTTTTATATTCTAAGATTACATTAACGAATCCATTTCATTTTCCGGAATTTAACTGAATTCTAGTATCTTTTTAACCGACGAAACCAAAAAGGAGGAGGTTCTCTAGTCGACGCGAATATTTATTTTTTTTATTTTATTTTTATGTATGATCACGCAAAACTTTTTACTGAGGCGTCCGATTCCGATAATTCTTTTTTCAGTGGATAGGGTGTACTTCGAATTTGGTCCCATTTAAATTTAAAAGATGAAAGAAGGGTAGCGAAATGAAGGATATTGATCACTCACCCTCTGAATTCTGGTCCGTTAACCGATTCTATCAGCTATAACTTTGTACTGGGATCTTCGATTTGGATGATTCTTCTTTTATCAGATAGGGTATACCTCATAGTTGATCATATTTAGATTTCGAATGGAATTATCCACCCTTATAATATAATTGATTTTTCACTTGTGAACATTGGCACACATATGTAGTTGACAATGACAGATCGCTATTGTCATTATCACAATCAATAAATTCTATGAGAGGATGGAATGTGATGAAATAAATTAACCAGAAAACAAAAATAATGTATATTACAACGAATAGTAAAAGTAGATAATCATATTATTTAACTGGTAATATTAAGTAAGGGGGTAAAATTTGGGAAAAAAAAAAAACAAGCAGTTAGTAATTAGTAGATTTCAGCCACAAAAAATTGAAAAATAAAAACTTTTTAACAAAAAATAAACCGACGAAATACGGAACTGAAAAGTAAAAAATAAAACAAACCTTCTTAGTCTCAATAACTAAGCTCCTAAACTAATGTAAGTAACTAATTTTGAGTCGGCGCCAAACAAACAATCAACGAAGATCATTAAATTACTTCAAAAAAATCATCAGAATGTCACCGCCCAACTCGATGCCATCATTTTACGCCTTACCTAATTCATTTGCTTGTTTTTTGGCGCCGACTCAAAATTAGTTACTTACATTAGTTTAGGAGTTATTGAGACTAACGATTCTAAATTATTCTTTAACGTTTTTATTGACTCTCGAAATTTTGTTTTGGAAAATCCATCCAACGTTATCTACCCTCAAATCATATAATGACATGTTGCCAATTTTATAAGACATTCAGTACTATATATGTTTGGCTAAATTCGTATTTCATTCCAAGATGTCTGATATATCACGTGAAAAACAAATACGAAACAAAGGAGCTACGCTTTTTCGTCAGGTTATTTGGCATACACGGAAAAATAAACTCAGGAACATCTGTTGATATCGTGCAAGTAGCTGAGAAATTGAATATCTAGTGTAATATCCGCCCACTGAATACTTCCATTGTTTTTGGATTTTATACGATATCTCCGAGGAATTTTCTAGTCTGTCAATTTTTGATAATCTTCCTCTAATAAACCATCTTATTATTTAAATGAATGTTATATTCGGTTCTGCGATATCTTGCCTTTGGAAAAGAAATATATTGGTGGTGTTTCACAAGTACTCATAGTACATGCAAAAATTCTTTTTACATATGAGAAACTCTGTTGAAACTAGTTGAAAAATTATCACTCCAACTCATTTTTTTTTCTCACTCCTCTTTAAGTATGTTTAGTCATTTTTTGATTATATTGATTATACAGTGTTCCATACTCGATGGCCTATTAGACGTTTTCGAAATAAAAGAAAGTTTCTATAAAAATCGGATTATTTTGTGATATTTTGTATTAAATGTCAAGGAATATGTCATTATGAAAATTCGACAATTAGTGCATCAATAATAGTATTTCTTTCTGTTTTTGTATTCTACTGACAAATACAAATAACTTTTACCGAACATGTCGTATACCTATCTCTACCTTTTATAAGGTCCCAAAGTGCAGCAGAACCCGCAGTTTTCTTTTTCAGAAAAAAAAACCTTGAGCCCTGAGGTTTTATCGCACTTTTGGCGATACAGCTGGAACTTGAATTTTTCTCTAATTCCCAGATGCAATTCAGTTTTGGCACAGATTAATTTAAAAAATATCTGAGGAAATTTTGGAAATAGATATGAGTCATACTCGAAAAGAAAAGTCAGATTAGGGAGTAGAAACTGAAATGATATATACAGGATGATCTGAAAAATAATTTCAAAATTTTCCTGATTTATTTTTTTAATTAATCTTTGTTAAAAGTGAATTGCATCTGAGAGATAGAAACAAACAAGTTTTAGCTGTAACTCCAAAAGTATGAACATTTTTATGCGAATCATTCAGATTGATTTTATTTCTTAATCAGATCATTTCGATTGGGTAATAATACCTATTTCGATTTGTTATACTGGAAAATGGAAATGGTAGTAGTGTGCCTGACCAAAAGGGAAAATTTTAGTTTGTTGACAAGCAGTGATTTTGTCAAAATGGATAATAATACATATTCAAATGCAGATATTTTAAATTTTTATAGAAACTTTCTTTTATTTCGGAAACCAGACTATTTAGGTATAGTAATATGATACATCATTTGGAAGGAACTTCAATTGTCTTTCAAGATATTCGATAATATACAGGGTGTTCCATTTAAAAAAATGTACTTTTCACCATTATTGCATCTATCGAGAAAATCACAAATTTTGAACGACCCTGTATAATGGAGAACGAATTCCCTCAAACATAACTAATGCACAGAACATTGGTAAACTACACCCAAAATTTCAGTTTTGTTCGAGTGCCAATACCGCAGTAATCAACATTTAATTAAAGCTATGTTTTGCAAAAAAATAAGGAAATCAATGAATTTCTCGAAAACCGCTTGATATAGAGAAGTATCATACAAAAATGATCGTAAAGCAATAGCAAAGAAAAAAATGCAATAATATACAGGGTATCTCATTTAAAGAATCATACCACCTGATATAGGAAATAATTTGTCGCCCCGTCGGAGTTTTGGGGGTGGAAATGTTGAAAAAAATCAGAATTCAGTTTCATATATCAGGTGTTATGTATTTCGATCTTCTGAATTCGATTTTGCATACTACAAAACTCTACACTGTCGTTTAAACTGATTATTGATATTTTTCAATATTTTCACCACCAAAACTCACCTTTCGACGGGGCGCCAAATGATTTCATATATCAGGTGGTATGTATTTCGACCTCCTGAATTCGATTTTGCATACTAGAAAACTCTACACTGCCGTTTAAACTGGATTTCGATTTTTTTCACCTTTTCCACCCCTCAATACACACCCTTCGACGGGGCGACAAATGATTTCATGTAGCAGGTGATATGTATTTTGACCTCCTCAATTCGATTATGCATACTAAAAAACTCTACACTGCCGTTTAAACTGAATAATGATTTTTTTTCAATATCTTCATCCCCAAAACTCACCCTCCGACGGGGCGACAAATGATTTCATATATCAGGTGGTTTGTATTTCGACCTCCTGAATTCGATTTTGCATACAAGAAAACTCTACACTGCCGTTTAAACTGGATTTCGATTTTGTTCAACTTTTTCACCCCCCAATACACAGAAAACAAATTCTTTCCGGCTAAAGAACTCTAACTCGAAATAGAAAAACTCTGAAAGTGAAAATTTGCATTTTTATTCAGATAGTTATTTGATTTTATATTCCAGTCTCAATTGAGGACTCATATAGATGAATGAGCAAATAAAAATGTTTTCCAGAAAAGGGTACTAACTAGAAACTATTTGTAACAATGATGCAAGAGTGGCATCATATTCACTAGGTATTCAATACATTTTTGTCGATGAAAATCTACTTATTTCACGCTTCCACGATCATCAGGAAGACCGGAAGAATAGGGAAACACTGTTTTAGAAGCAATTTCACTATGCAATGATGGAAAAATGGGGAATTGATTTGCTTGATAACATGAACATGATGTTCATAAAATCAGATATGGAATCATCTGCGACTGAAAAATAAACTTTAGTCGCTATCTTCCATCGTTCAAGATGGGCGATATTCATGCTGAAAAAGCAAACATTCTCAATATCTATCATATGTAGTTCAATGTCCAGCGTAGCTTTAGCCGAGGAAGTAGTTGTTTTTTTGGTAGATATTACAAAAAATAACTTCATTATTGTCGTAGATTTTCTGAAAATCCCTTCTATTCAATATTTAATTGAAAATGTTATGAAGGTTATCTTGAACGATGGAAAATAGTGAAGTTTATCTTTCAGTCGCGGATGATTCCATATCTGATTTAATGAATATCCTGTTTATGTTATCAAACAAATCAACTATTATAATAATATTAATATATCTAGCTACCTACATTACTTCAAATAAAATTGTTTTTTTAATGTTTACACCCATGCGTTTTTTTTTCATATTTCTTAAGACAGAGCACTATTCAAATTCAACTGTATTTCTCGCAGCAACTGCACTAATGATTTCTATATTAAAAAAAATCTGAAAGGTTAGTTATCACACAAAAAATCCTCCCCCCCCTGATCCAAATCCTGGATACGCGCCTGCCTGTATGTGCGTGTCTGTAAGTCTGTCGCAGGCTCTTGCTTCGAGCTAGTGGACAGATTTAAATAGAATGTTGTTATGTGTTTTTTCAACGAATTTTGTAGACCATTTCGATTCGTCCGCTGAAAACTAACTTATTACACAATTACTATAAAGAGGAAAGAGCTAATTAAAAAATATAAAAACTAATCAGAATACGGCTTATTGAAAGTGGCTGCCACCATAATAGGAACGTTCACCCCAAATATTTTTACATCTTGAATGGTGCACTGTGTTCTTAAATTTCGTCGACCGCCTAAATTCTGAAGTTTTGAGATAATTCTAATTCATTTAAAACCTAAGCCCCATAACTACGAGTTACAAAGTATCAATCAACAAAGTACTATTTCATCAATTTGACCCAATTCTAATATGGAAATTAATACTAAGATAAGAAAAACATCATTCAGATAATGGAAGATTGTCTTCGGAAAATATGCAACGAACGTAATTTTCCATTCCAGACAATTTGTTTGCGCTACAATTCGGTTAAGGATCTAATTGGGTCCATTATGCTTTTGAGGTTGAATTATATCGACAGCGCACTAACTACTTTGTTCATTGAACTGAATTATTTTCTTGATTGAAACATCTGTTATCAATGGCGGATCATGTATTCACATAGTTTCAGATAGAAACGTGAATCGCAACAGTGAATGTACAGAGTGACGAAAGTTTTATTAATTCTTCATTATTTCGAAAAATTCCATTTCCATTTTGGCTTTTCACAAACTTTTATTGAGCTTCACATGTGTGTATGTACGTTCATTTGGTGGAGATCTTTCAATCAAAATTTGACCCACTTCCTTTCAACCAGATGACTTGAAATGTATGTACATGGTTCGCGTGACAATTCATTTTGACTGTTTAAATTGAAAAATTAAGTAGGCAGTTTTAAGATGGCGGACTGGTTTTGTAACTCAGATTCCAAAATTTATATATATATATATATATATATATATATATATATATATATATATATATACATATATATATATATCTGTTGATGTGGGTGGTCCACTAACAATTCATTCAAATCAGTTGGTTGCGATAAAGTTCGATATAACAATGGATGCATACATTTATTTAAAAGTTTTCGATTCAAATACTGGATGGTACTCACCAAAAATAGCTTTTCAGATTTACATTAAAATCATGAACTGCACATCGGGCATAATAAATACAACACAAATACCAAAATACGGGATAACAGTTAAATTTAAATAAAATAACTAATAAAAAAACTTTTTAAAGACAAGCTTTTATTTAAGCCGTGTACTAAAACGTATAAAATAAATTCAAGTCATCGCTGACAATGATTCAATTATTTTTTGTTGAATTATTTGGTTTCAAAAAGCTTGTCGCGCGAAGTGTTCATAAAAGTAGGTACCAATTAATTTCATTGGACAATGTGGTTGGTAACAACTTGTCGAAGTATTCATTTTATTACAATTCGCACGACAAGCTTTTTGGAACCAAATAATTCAACAAAAAATAATTGAATCATTGTCAGCGATGACTTAAATTTATTTTATACGTTTTCGTACACGGCTTAAATAAAAGGTTGTCTTTAGTAAGTTTTTTTTTTTTGCTTTTCAGTTAGTTCGCCAATCTGTTCATTTCTGATAGAACTTCGTTATTACAAGTAAGTTTTGAGCTGAAAGAAATCATGATCTCCGATCCCAAAAACTCCTACACACTAATTTTGAATAGAATCTGACCATAAACACAAAACTCGTCCATCATCCTGAAGTCGACATCTTAAATTGATAGATTTTGACAAAAAATGCATATTCTCCGAACCTGAAAACCCCCACATACCAATTTTCAATGAAATATGACCATAATCAGAAAGCTCGTCCTCCATCTTAAGGCCGCCATCTTGAATTTATAAATGTTGACAAAAAATTCATAATCTAAGAGCCCAAAAACCCCCGCATACCAATTTTGAATCGAATTGGACCATTATACCAAAACTCGTCCTCCATCTTTGGGCCGTCATCTTGAATTTATGAATTTTGACAAAAATTTCATTATATCCGACCCCGAAAACCCCAACATACCAATTTTGAATCGAATCGGACTTAATCACAAAACTCGTTCGCCATCTTAGAGCCGCCATCTTGAATTTATGAATTTTGACAAGAATTCCATAATCTCCGACCCCGAAAACCCCCACATACCAATGTTGAATCGAATCGGATCATAATCACAAAACTCCTTCGCCATATTGGAGCCGCCATCTTGAATTTATGAATTTTGACAAGAAAATCATAATCTCCGACCCCGAAAACCCCCACATACCAATTTTGAATCAAATCTGACCATAATTACAAATCTCCTCCGCCATCTTGGAGCCGCCATTTTTTTTTCTCTAACATAAACTCTATAAAGCATTGTCACCCAAATTTATGACCACCAACCAAATTTCAAATCAATCGGACGACTAGAAGTTTGTCAAAATTCACTTGCAAGATTTGACCAGAACGAACTAACAAGTGAAACTAAATAAAAGCGTGTAAAAAAAACACAGGCAAACTTACTCAAACCTCTTCGGAATAGGAAAAACATAGGCGGATAAAGAAACAGATAAACCATTACGAGATTTTCGTGATCAAATTCAAAAAGGCAGGATACTGCTTTGTTTGAATATGTGAATCATTTCACCAAAGAGTCTTTTCGACAGGAGGGCTTGTACATCGAAAACCTCAGGATTAGCAAAATCGAAATGATAGCCGTTTTCTCTACTAGAGCAGTCGGATTGATAGTATTAATTTTTCTTGTATCTTTCGTGTTTCGATTTTTTTTTCAAATAACGCCTTGTTCCGTTGAATTCATTATATTTTTTATCCACTCGGGAGGTTTGCAATTGTTTTTTCAACAAATGATAATATTTTTAAAATATTTCCCATTATTAGACATGATGATAAATTTAATTGAGTTCGAAACGTTGACCAGAAAACAATCACTTTTCTTCGATACTAGAAAATACTTGATATTTATTATTTAATTCTCTAAATACCCACGATGTAAACAAACGTTGAAGATTTCATTGCCGATCTGCTAATAGCGAATACGAGTTTCAGGTGATCACATGATCAACACGTTCACTATTGATCAATCAACTCTAATGTTTGTTTACATCGGGAATATTTGTAGTGTTTGGGATCAGAGATTATGAGTTAAAATTCATGAATATAAGCTGGCGTTTTCAAGATGGCGGACAAATTTTGTGATTTATGGTCTGACAGAAACTTTCGCGTTTACCTTTTTCATTTTTTATACTTCCTAAAATTCTGTTATTTTCAACTGCGTTAAGTTCCCAGTTGATAACATGGTATATTGTTTATACAATTTAGGAAATATTTTTCTATAAATCCTGAAATTACGCGTGTAACAGGGAACACATTAGGACAATAGGAAGAAGTATATACTTATGTGTCAATTCCACGGTCTTAGAATCATTCAAAGTAGATGCTCAGTTGTTGGGTAACGCATTTTCCGACATATCCATATGGGACTGCTTCGAAGCGGTACGTAATATACTTCTCCCTATTTTATTAACGCTTTTTTTGCACGCGACATTTCATGATATATAGTTGAATATTTTTCGGATCTGTATAATATGTATATACCTGACCTTATTGAAAATGCAATGGCAGCTTACTTTCCAATAATCGTGCGACTTTTTTTACCCAAAATGTCGTGCGACTTTTTTTACCCAAAATGAAATCATCTACCTTAAAACCTCGTAACTTGGAAGCGGGAAGTATCCCGTCAATTATTTTCCTTCTCCTGTTCCACCGGAAGTAAAGACACTTGTTATTTTTAATAGAACATCTTTATTTTATTCCATTCTGATACGATTTCGCAAGGAAAAACAAATACCCAAAATGAACCCTTTTTGATTTATGAAACTTTAAATGTAGAAAGTGACAGATGCAATCTCTCGAGCAGACTTCTTTTTTATGTAAACTAACATTTGTGTTATAGTGAAGTGAATTTGAGCTGGACTTTTTTTTAAATAAAATTCAATCATAAGAAAATATCTGGGTTCCTATTTAAAACTGATATTCCCAAATTTTCTATCAGCATATTTGATTTTGGCCACCCCGTGTGATATTCAATGGATGTTGTTGGATCTTGACTGGACTGTATGATATGGAATGGAATTGCTTCTTTTCTAATAATAATCACTACTCGAACTCGAAGTTGAAAATGGTTTATTACTGTGATTTTTACAAGAACTTAAAGCAAACACGTCTAGCTTGCAACCCTAGTTGAAACATTCTCTTGTTGCATACCATAACATCTGCCAAGTGTCTTTCAAAGATATAAACAAACCACAGTGGCGTAGACTTGTCACAATGGCGTAAACAGATGTGAAAGTGATTTTTTCAATCTTCAATATTAATATTCAGGTAACTGTGTACTTATTGTTGGAATGTTAGTTTACATAAAAATTAAGTGTGTTGTGTCACTTTTTGTAAAAAGACGAATAACTTAAATAGGGTTCATTTTGGGTAGGTAGGTACATGGAATGCTATATAAAATTAGATATAAATCATAGGGTGAATTAAAAAAAAAAGGAGCACACAAGGGAACACTGAATATACAACAAGAATTGCACTATGCCTAGATCGCAATAACTCATCTAGTTATACTTATACCCAGTATATTACACCAAACCTTTTAGACCTTTTTCGTAGAACATTTTTTTTATGCCTCAATTTTGACTTATTTTATTCTAGAAAAATTGATTTAATTCTACAGTTTCACGCTACTCTTTTGTGGAAGTACGACTGCTAAGAATTCCTAGAATTAAAATTAAAAAAATCTAGTTTGTATTTGTTTTCCTCTTTTTTGGTCTAATTTCACTGGGCTATTTAGAGCTCATTGTGAATCCTTGGCGATATTTTTATTTGTGCCTCTCAAGCAACTAGTTGCGAAGTTGTTGGCAGATTTCCATGTTGTTTGGAACGATAGTGTGAAAAATGAGCCTCTGATAGTTGATGAAATGCATAACTATGCGAAATATCAGATAACGCAGTAATGTTTCAGATGTTCACTATATGAATTTGCTTACGCCCTATAAATTCTGAATAATTAATTTTCCAGTGACAGCGATTAAGAAGTTTGGTATTAATAGAAGATATATTCTGAGTTATACTATTTCCAACAAATTTGATTGTTTTTGAGGTCCGCTTGAAAATTATGAAAAACGGCTTTTTGTGATTGGATAGGATTTTTTAAGGGTGTTCAGTAATTGGGAATACATTTTGAAATTATGAGTTAGAAAATAAAACTGGTTTTATGTTTGAACTCTTGTTGCCAAAAGTGTGGAAACAAGGTTTTTTTTTACACACTCTTTATTAGCTTCACCTGTATGTATGTAACGGAATCTTTGAAATTAATTTTCACCCATTACCACCAGTCGTATTGAGAATTGATCGCCAGAAATGACTTCATTCTTATAAGGTACTTTTGACTTTTTAGTTCATATTGCTACAAAAGCATGTTTTTTGGTTTTTTTAATGTTATATTTTCAGGGTTTTCATTTACGTCATTTCATTTGAGTATCTTGTTATCTTGTTGAACATAGTTTTATACTGGGTGGCCACTGGACTACTTAGTGCTCACGGAATATCTCATACCAAAAGTAATATCACCATCATTTCAAATGGGACCCAACCCTATTATCATTCATAGCGTTCAAGTGTGGATTTTCTATAAAGTGTGTGCTTCAGAATTCAATATTCGATTACAAAATAATTCAGTTAGGTAAATGAAGCGTCATCAATAGTTTGGAGTAATTGAAATTTCACAGCTTATATTTGAAATAGCATCTAAAAGCACGACGTGTCATTTGAATTCTGTTCAGGAAATAAAAACTTGTGCATTAAAAAAATAAGGAAAACAAATGAGAATTTCAATAGAAAAAATATGTTACACAAGAAGTTCATTTTGACTCCAAACATCCCATTTCCATAAAAAAAATCTTTGTTTTCATGTGTGACTATATTCATAGAGTTTTCTATAAGGATATCATGAAATTACTAAATAGAAGTGACAAATCGATATCTGATAACTTGTTCATAGCGCATATAAAAAATCGGTGAAATATAAAATGCTGGAAATATGGCAAAAATTACACTTCTGTAGTTGGGACCATCCATGAAAACAATGTTGATAGAAGACGCCTAAAATATCATACGAAAAAGGTTGAGCATTTCTAGATACAAGGTGTTCTCGCCAATTTTGGAAATTATGTGTTATTGGTTGAAGAACTAATTTTTATTATTTCATAGCCAACCTTCAAATTTTTTTGTGCTGTTGATTTCACGGCCAACTCAATAATTTGTTGAACTAATTTTGCCCACAAATATAAGAATATTGTTCATGCCTGTTTATAGAAAATTGAATATAATACGTTATAAAAAATTTATGAAATTCTGGCTTCTAGGTAGTATTGTTTAACCATTTTCAATTGCAGAAGCTGTTTCTATAAGGAGCAAATCAAAAACTCACTTCGCTTACACGAGCGTATATGCGAAGTAACGGAACGAACAATAATGTGTACTACTCGTAAACATTCTCTGTTGCCGAACGGAAGATCAAAAGAGCCGACAGTCAACGTGGGTTTGAGTGACAGCTGTCTAGTTCTACACCAGATTCACCTGAGCCACTCATACGGACCGCAAGCCAATGATAATGCTTGTATGTGTGTCCATACGTTGGAGGCCAGGAAAACTAATAAATCACGAGTTATATTTGTGTTTGAAGAGGTCTGAATAAATAAAAGCCAGTAGCGTCTTGGTCTGGGATCGAAATAGGTTTTAAAATAGTCTATAGCTCTGTTGTGTTTTGTTGGAAAATATGGCTTTTTTTCGACCATAGGAAAATGAAATTATGATGATACAATTGCCTATTAATACATACTTCCTCGCTTATGGCATATTTTTTCATTTTAACGTATTTTTAAAATATGTGAATATCTAAATAAAATTAATTATATCCGCCTCTGCTGCTCAAAGGATGCCGCTTCAAGACTGCGAAACTTGTTTTTTATGCTTTTGCAATTGTAAATTGTTTAACTATACTTTCATAGTAACCCGGAATATAATTGCTGCAAAGTCGTACGGAATAATAGTGAAAGGTAATACTACCAAAATAGTAAAAATCAGGCGATTAGAAATATATGAGCAAAGTAAAAGTGGACAAATAAACGTATGCCCGTACTATTTAAGATTTGAATGTTAGCTAACATCAGCGCGGCGGCATTTTCAAATACTCATCAATGATAGGATCATAACTGCCTGGCGAAAATACTGATATTTCCTAGCCCTACGAACATGAAACAAAATGGGCAGAATTTGAATTTATTTCTGCACCTCACTTTGTGTATTAGAGATATTTGATAAATTTTTGCGTTCATAATATGCGTTCGAAGAAAGGAAATGAGTAAATTTGCCCCAGTTGGTACTTATGTTCGCATTGGTCTGGTTATTACTGTATACTTCTTCAAATACAAAAATTTCGAAAAATGAAAATGACTCATTTAGGTACACCAAGTTTAATGTTTCCATTGTCTTATATAGGAAGTAGAATTACTCGAAAATAATTTCACACTTAACTTTCACAAACACATTAGTTGATGATGAATTTCCTTCTTAAGGGAAATGTTTCCTTTTAAGAATTGCCTATAACACAAAAAATAGTTTATTGACATACGGTATGAAACAAATTAACTTAAAATTATAACTGTAAAAATCTATAAAAGGTTTTCATTTTTGGAGAATGTATTGAGGTCGTGCTAATTGACATATTTAAAGAAATATCACCGAATATTCTTGCAAACAGAATAATGGATATAATTCTGTCGAAAAAACAGTTCAAATAGGTATGCTTTAAATACAACAACGCAAAAATAAAAACCGTGATTCCATATCGGTTCAAAAGATTCATTCAACTCGATGAGAATTGAAGAAATGAGTTGAATCGAAAAAATATCACAAGAAATATATATATATATATATATATAAAACTAGGGATATTGGAGAAAGCAGCAATGAAAAAGTAAACTCTTTAAGGTTTATCCAAGCTTTCGGAAATGTTTATTTCCATCATCAGGGAAACTACAATAGATAAAAAAAACAACAGTAATACATATTCATGTGCGAAACAACTTATATGCTACTTACAACTTTGTTGAGGTTGGTTTCAATGATGTTAAAACATATTATTCATCTAACATAGTGATACAAAAGAAAAAAAAAGTAGAATCGGTGATATCATTCAATACGTGTTTTTTTCCTTGTCGAACCGTTCAAAAGTTAACAGGGGGGGGCTATTAAAAGCCGCATTCGGTTGAGTAGGGGTAGTGTTAGTTTCATTGTTGTTTGAGACAATGTTCGAGTTATTACTGTTTGAGTAGTACTTTTAAGTGAGATGGAGAATTATATAGAATGTTATTAAGTAACCTTTTTGGATATTAATTTTCTAAGAAAAGGTTAAAGATAAGTTTAATTTCTGTTTATGGAATTTGGGATCTGAGATTTTCAGTACTCTTGATTTCATTTGTTTAGTACAAATAAAATTAAGTGTACTCGAAATTTCAGATTCCAAATTCCATAAACAGAATTTGAACATTATCTTAACCTTTTCTTAGAAAATTCATAGTGAATCAACTTTTATTTATTGTCTTTAGCATAAATCAAAATACAATGCAATATCAATTAATATTCCTTTTTAACATTACCGCCACCTGGTAACAGCAGTTGGCACTAATCTAACAGTTGGCACCACTGTAATCATTTCCAAGTGACACCCGTCAGGCGTCGTTGGCTTAAATATAATTGCGAGAATTATTCCCATCCTGTCAGTTTCACTTGTGAGTACACCTTTATATTTATATAATTTTAAACAATGTTAATGTGTTTGTATTAAGTTTGAACTTCGTTTTATTCTTTGATCTACTAGTTTTTCACTATGTTAGATGAATATGTTTAACATCCTTGAAACCAACCTCAACAAAGTGGTAAGTAGCATAATTTTTCGCTCATGAATATGTATTACTGTTAGTTTTTTCATCTATGGTAGTTTCCCTGATGATGGAAATAAACATTTCCGAAAGCTTGGATAAACCCTAAAGAGTTTCATTGCTGCTGACCCCAATATCCCTAGTTTTGTACCTAACTGTCAGCAAATACTCCCCACCCACTATATATATATATATATATATATATATATATATATATATATATATATATATATATACTTCTGTGGATTTTCTTGGGTTTCTGATTCGTTAGAATTGGAAAAATTCAGTGATTCATGATTGAATTTTTAATACGTTTCGTTTTGGGGCTCCAAAACTTCTTCAGTTATACATTTGTTTTCTCTGAAAGGGGGGGTTATGGTATGATATAAATTATTAATTTTTTGTTTCCTCTTTCTTACCTTGAACACAATTCATGAACGGTCCACATGTTGATATGTGATTGCTGCTTTTTTGTGGTATTTCCTTTTTTAATTTTTTTTGTGGTTTTTTAGGTTATTTGTTTTAAAATCTGTGGCCAATTGGGCGGTTATGGTTGATTGAGCACTCATTGTTTCCTCTTTAATTTGACATTATTTGTTCTAGTTTCAAACATGTTGAATTACCTTATTTTCAACTTTATACAAATAAGTGATGCTTATTGTTCTGTAAGGTTTATGACAGTTGTCCTTTTGGATTTAGTGTGTGTTGCCTTCTATGTTTGTTATTTGATCTTTGAACAAGGGGGTGGTTGTCATTTAGGTTTTTTTTTTAATTATTAACGTATAACACTGTTGTTTTGGGTTTACATGTGGAAAGAAGTCAACACGAAGATATGGTTCTAGTTTTACAATAAGCTGGTATAATGTAATTGTGTGTTTTGTTTGTACTGCTATCTGTTGTTGTTTTTTTGTGGTTTTGTTTCGGTGATTGTGCTATATTCAAAAATACGAAAGATAATTATTATTCTTGTAGTTATGAATTATGCAACAATTAAGACAGATTGATAGTTGGCATTTTGATTTTAAATAATATTATGGTATGTTTTACCGAGGTTTTTAATGTCAGTTTTATCGTTTAGTGAATTTGGTATCATTTCGAGAAATTATCTTTTTTGGTGTTTTTTTCAGTTGCTAGTATTTTTGTATGCTTGTAGTTGAATTCGCGATTGGTTGATCTTCTGTGTTTATTCAGCGCCGTTGCCGCATTTTTTGTGTATTTGTGTCCATTTATTCTGGATTCTAGATATTGGGAATCCAGAATAAATGCATATTCGTTATACGATCGTAATTCGAGAATAGCACCATTATGCATGGTGATCTCATAAAATTGTTATGATATTAAGTGTGATAATTGTTTGTTTGCCCGGAAAGAGTTCTTAATTAGTTTCAATTGGCAACTCCGAAACGAATACATCTCCTGGAAAACGGCAACAGACATTGACGTAACGATAATTAAACATATTTTAATACACACCTACATTTTTTTCAATATTAGCTGATCCTTCTCCCTTTAATTTTTTTTTTGTTTCGATTTAATACCTCCCAATAGAAAATTTTCCCATTCGAATTATTTAATTTTAGTTCTGAATTGGGATCTATTTGCTCAAATATTCTGTAAACGAAAATATCAAGACAGATGGTTTTGCAAACACAAAGATATCATGCAAAAACTTTATAGCGAACAATAAAAAATTCCATCGAAATTTGGCACGAAAATACTTGTTATAAATATCTCGGGTGAGTTCAAAGATGGGCTAAATCGGTTGGGTTAGTTTCAAAATTGTGACTGTTGAAAAAAAAACATCTTTCATTTTCGTAACAATATTGGCAAATTATATGTCGTTTGATAGAGCTTCCAGCACTCCATAACTTTCATTGGAAATTTTTTTTGGTGAGATGTACACACAAACAGAAAATGATTTAATGATTTTTCGTGTTAATTAGATGTAATTTTCAATAGTTCATCTTCAACTCTACGGATATCACTGAACTCAAGTTAATCTTGAAATATATTAAAAACAAAAAATCTAGTGGTGTAGATGAAATATCGGTGTCCATTTTACTGAATCTACCAGATGAAGCATTACTGATCCTAGTGGAAGCAATTAACACCTCCTTTGAGACTGGCACATTTCCATATCCTGGCCGACTTGGAGAAAGTCAAACTATGGTGTGACTCCAACCTAGTCAGTTTCAATGTGAATAAAACGAACGTATTGACCCTCAAGTTTGAGTATAATAACTTATCTTTAGGCAATCACACTATAGAGAACAAAGCATGTTCAAAATTTTTGGGTATCTATCTGGACGATAAGCTGAGATTTGGGGATCACGTAAGAAACCTGAATAATAAACTAGCCTCAGGATGTTATGCCATCAGAATTATAACCAAGGAGCTTGGGTTCAGTGCAGGCAGGATGGCTTATTTCTCTCTTGTAGAATCTCACCTGAGGTATGGCATTGCTTTTTGGGGCTTCTGCAGCACCCATTCGATGAACTCGGTATTTGTTTTACAAAAAATAGCAGTGAGACACTTATGCAAAGCTCGGTATTCAGAGCACTGTGAGCCGCAATTCATCAAACACCACATTTTAACACTTAGAGACTGCCTGCCTAATGCATAAAACAAAAATACCTGTTGGTGTTGACAGACCGCACAACACACGCCAAAACAATAATATCGCTCTACCTACTACAACACTGACAAAAAACGCCCTTATATTCGAGAGCAAAAAATTTATAATCACCTACCCGTCCTCCTTAAAAACTTGAGAAATGCCTACATATTTAGAAAAACACTTAAACGTGAACTCTTGAAAAAAGGTTACTATAGCATGAATATTACAGTGACAACCCTACCCAGAATTATTCTAAAATAGTTTTTAAGTAATTTTTAAGTATTATTAAGTATTTTTACAAACACATTTTATCTATTTTAATGATACTCCCCCCCGTAAACCCGGAAATGTAGTGTGCCTGTACAGTTAAGCTGGATTTATAGTTAGACGGACTGTAACGTAGACGCACTGTATACGTAACAAACGGACTGTAAAATATTATTGAATTTATAAATCGACGGAACGGAATTTTTGCGCATGGGTAGAAGTGATAGTGATATTCAACATAACCTACACATTATACGAATCATAAACAGCCTGTGTTGGTTTGGATTTGTATTATATTCTAAATATTTATCTATGCTTCGTTTTCTGTGTCACAATGGATTATGAAATACATGAAGGTATGCTTCTTGGTGCCGTGAGACTATTGTTGTGTGCAGTAGCATTGGAAAAGTGTCGATAAACTCGAAGAACAATAATTATGCGACTAAGACGTTACAAAACAAGACCCATAAACCGTAATAGAAAAGTAGAGAATGCCTACAATAATTTTTTAAAGATGAAGACTGCTGATTCAGATCAATTTTTTAAGAATACGTGAATGACTGTTCCAGTATTTAATGAATAATTACGTCTTGTAAAAAACATAACACATAATTCTTTATTTTGATTGGCCGGACGCAAGAAACGTAGTGTAAAAGATGAAAGTTGGCCAACTCTTCCGTTCCAGTCCGTTTCACTTACGTTACGTCATGCGTTTACGTTCATTTATAAACAAGAGTACATAAAATCTATAGTTGATCTTTTTGCAGTGCGTCTACGTTTACAGTCCGTCTAACTATAAATCCAGCTTTACTTTCATGATCTTTAGTTATAATTACCTCCTAAATGCGTACATAGTTATATATAATTACTCTCCAAGAGTCTGTTTTCCTTGTGAGCTTCGTTTACTCTTTTATTATACACCTTAGAGACCTTACCCACTGATCTTGTGCATTTTAGTCATTTTAGTACTTACGTCAAAGCTTTGTCAATAAGATCTAAGTTTCTTCAGACAATAAAGTATATTATGATTTGATTTAATATTTCTTTTTATTTCTTAAATAAGTATTATAAATCAGCTAATCTGTGAAAAATTAACAAACTATATACAGTGAGCACGTAAAAGTTGGAATAAATTCGCTAGTCTTTATAGGAGAAGAGAATCGCTCGTACACGTCAATTTAAATATTCGAATGTGCACGTTACATATAACTATTTTGGGTGACGTCATAATTGTGCCAGTTATATCGTCATCGATATGTTTCGTAAATAGCAACCCTCGTATTTAGTAGTGCCATTCGGAAGAAGATATTCTCCGTATACAATACGTTAAATTTTATGGCATGGTACACCAGGAAATTGCCAAGAAGGAATTAATTGAATGTTAAAAACACGCACTACTTATGATATGACCCTGGTAGACACATTTTTCATTACATTTGTCCATATCTACCTTTTCTTCTGTTTTTTTGTTACTTAGCAACGTAGATCTGTTATTAAATCATTGTCAAAGTATTGCCAAAGTTATTAGGCTAAGAGCTGGCTGCAGAAAACCTGACCAATCGAGTAACAGAATGAAATGTTTTTAAAATGTTAGTACCCACAGCACAAGTTTTGTATGTCCTTTCTTCGGAAAATTTTTCGTTCAGCAACCATCATTGGTATGCGCTTCATTTGCTTGCATCACTTTCAGGTCAGATTGGCCGAGCGGTCTAAGGCGCCAGATTTAAACTCTGGTTCTGGAAAGGGAGAGTGGGTTCAAACCCCACACCTTTCTTTTTTTTTTTCGAAATGGAGAAATGATTTGTTTTGGGACGCCCAAATGATTTGTTTTGGGATTTGTTTTTGGCGAACCAAAACAAATCATTTCTCAATTTTGACGGGAAAAATGATCAAAAAACTGTCAGGAGTGGGTTTGAACCCATGCTCCCTTTCGAGAACCAGAGCTCAAATCTGGCGCATAAGACCACTCGGCCAACCTGACTTGAAACTGCTACAAGCAAAAGAAGTGCGTATTGATGATGGTTGCTTTAAGACAAATTCCACGAAAAAAGTACATACAAAACTTGTGCACTAACATTTTGAAAACATTCCATTACACAGTGGTCCAAAATAACGAAAAAGCGGAACTAATTCGAATTTTGTAAAGTTTTGTGAGGTGGTAAACAAAAGACCACATAATATTTGCTCTCTTCAGCCCCTCGAAGAGGGCCATTATATCGTGTACGTTTCTCGCCGTCAAACGTGTACTATTTCTTCCGAGTTCGATTAGCTCCAGAAAGAACTTCTTGTAAATAATTCCTGTGAATTTCGGGTGAAAAGTCAATCAAGGTTTGTAGTTTTTATTTCATGTTTGATAAGGTAAATTGGTCGATTATTTACTCAGTTATTAATAGTTATTTTCTGTGCTGAAATGAACGTGCGTCTTCAACTTTCGTTAGACTCACAAAAAATGCCGCACGACTACACGCTCTGAAAAAATATCTAATGGATAGCCTGAATTCTCTATAAAAATATATCAAAAATTTGCTTGCTCCTACTTGCTGTTTTTTTAAATATTTAATTAATTGTGAGCCTCTGCAAGAGTGTGCCTAAAACGCATCAAATATATTTTGACCCACAATGAATTAACACTTAATTATTTTGTAAAGAATCGACTTTTTTGCTAGAATGTGACTGTCTATATTATAAACAATATTTTAAGAAGATTTTGGGTACTGAGTTTGCTAATTAAAGTTAAACATTCAAAAAGTCATCACTTAAAACATTTGCTCTAATACCAAAGCTACTACTTCTGAAACCAACCCCTGTGCGACAAATTTTCCTATGGTTCTCGTGAACTTTAAAAACAATTCAGCAAAAAGAAGGCTTAAATGTGATTTTATTGTTTAACCCCCTTCTAAATACCACCCCTGTGTGACAGTTTTTTAAATATTATTCCAATAATTTTTATCAGCCTTAGAAGCAATTCCGCGAGCGAAAAAAAGACCTCGAATATGATTTATTTTTCGAAACACCCCTTTCAAAAACCACCCCTTTGTGACAAGATTTTTTAAATATTTTTCCCCTGATTCTCGTCAGCCTTAAAAGCAATTCCGCGAAAAAAAGGCTTTGATCTGGTTTTTTTTGTCCAACCACCCCTTTTAAAAACCACCTCTTTGTGACATTTTTTTTAATTCTTCTTTTTATTCTTTCAGAGATATTTCGTGAAAAAAACTCAAAACCGTTTTTTTTCAACCACCTCTTTCTAAAAACTACCCTTTTTAGGTGATGAAAAAAAACTATTTTTTTCATGATTTTTCAGGGTCAAAGAGGCGTTTGAGCAGAAAAAAAAATACTTCCGTTTTTTTCGCTTTGGGGACTACTGTGCATTCTGTTACTCGATCGGCCAGGTTTTCTGCGTGCAGGTTCAAATATTTAAATTGACGATTTTCTCTTCTGTAAAGACTTCAGCGACTTCATACGTGCTCACTGTATGTTAGGTCATAGCTACATCCATTTATCAGTGATAGTTTCAATTAAATGTGCCATCGTATTTTGATATTTCTCTAATTGAAAGTTGAACTTTATACATAATTGTTGTTTATTATTTCACGAAGTGATCCATGTGTGCTGTTGTTTAATAGACGAGTGAACTCTCTATTTTTAACGTTTTCATATCTTTGTGAAATTTTAGAGTTGAATTAAACTGATAAAAAATCAGTTTGGTTAAACTTCTTCCTTTTGATTTTGAGTTAGTACATAGAAATATTAGGTAGGTTCAAGGATAATAAAAATATAAATGCTGTTTGTGTTTTCCAATGAAAAATATGTCCTATGATATGTCAACATGATGATGATAATTTCAGAATTAAAAAAAAATACATTGTAAAATCTACCTTTCCGACTGGACACGTCATCATTTTTTGTCATTCTAACAATTTACTGAATTGCTCAACTCCAAAATTTCCTACATAAGTTGCACAACCCTTTTAAATAAATATTTGAGGGTAGGTTTGGCGACACAACTCTGGAAGTCTATTCTGACAAATAAACATTATATACAGCATTATCTGGGCCATAACCTTTCGATGTTTTTGGGAAAAACGCCGTTACTTTCTATTTATTTATATCAAGAACCTCAAAATCTCAATATATCATTTTAAAAATATCACAAACAATGCAATAAATCTCTTATATATATATTTCAATCATTAAAATAAAGTGGCCATGACCCTCCTTTTTCAACTTTTATCGGCGGCGGATATATTAGACTTATGCATACTTGTGGATGAGAAAAATTGATAACAATGCGATAAGATGCTTCTGCTCTAGCCAATATTTCCTTTACATGACTCATCGTGAAATACCAGTTTACATAATTTGAACTGCACTTGTTTATTCTAATTATTTCCAAGTGTCCCACGCTAAAGTATCATGCCAAATGTTCATACATTTTCCCATTCAAAGCGATCATTATGTGACTCAACAATTACACAATAAATAATCGAAATAATAGAACTAAATGATATAAAAAAATGTTTTTTTTCATGATATCCACTACAATTACCAGATTCATATAATTTTGTTATTTAAACGAAAATGGGGGTTAATTGCCGTTTAAATGAAATAAAACTACAGTGAAAACCGGATATAACGACATTGAAGGGACCGTATACTTTGGACGTTATGTCCGATAGTTGTTATAAGCAATATACACAAGTATGTATGTATATATTATGTCTGTTTGTAGTATGGGGATAGGTTATGCATATGAACTTGTTTTCAAATAACTTTATGTTCAGATGTCCTCGATCATTTAATTTTCAAAGAGTTGTTATCGAAAAGAGCTTTTATTTTATCTCTATCCTTCCAAATCGTTGATATCGTAGAGTGTGAGACTCCACATCCCTTTGCAATTTCACTATTTGACTCGCAATTTTCTAATCTCCATATGTGATTTTTCTTCAATATTAAACACTTTCCTTTTTCTTTTTTGCGACATAGTAACGCGTAATCACACGATCTAAACCAAAAGTTTTGAAATCAACCTGTAATTCACGCGGTCAACTATCGCACTGAATAAGTCGTAAAACATGCAAGGTCAAATGGCAAAGAGCGGGAAAGAGGTTCTATAGCAAAATATTCCTTCATATTATTAGTATAAAGGTGAAAATTGTTCGTAATGTTTTGTTTTGCTGGAATAGGTGAACGGTTGGTCGTTATAGCCGATGTATAGCCGATGAATATCGATAAAGTTTCGTCGTTTTAAGCGATATGTCGCTGTATCCGATGTCGTTAAAGGCGGTATGTGTACTTATTAGTTCATATAGATTCGGCCGGGACCTTGCCATTCGGTTGTTATAACCATAGAGAAACTAAAAATAAAGAGAGTTGTCAAACCTGCAGTAAAAGTTGGCACCACGTTTAGACAGTGGCGACATATCTCGCAACTGGCCGAACTAAGTACAGTTGGTAAAACTGATTGAGATAAGGCGGGTTTTTCAAATGTGTTACTTTTATATGATTGATATGGTTTATATTTTATAAGCGATCGATTTGCCATTCTTGTATTCCATATGAATGGTTGTATCATATGAAATACAGGAATGGCAAATCGATCACTAATAAAATATATACAGTAATCGATTCGTAGAATCTGTTAGTTCATTCGTGGTTAAAATAAAGTTTCAAAGTAAATCTTTATTTCATGATATCAAGAACAAAATTAAAGATCTTATAAAACAAGAATAATAAGTTGAACACTATAAAAACACATTTTATTGTATCTAGGACAAGGTACAACTACAGACAAAACAATAATAAAACTCCGAAAAACAACAAAATTAAAAATATTCTTCAGTCTTCATCAAATCAACCAAAATAAAAACAAATTACATTTACAACAAACCTTCAATAATTTTGTTGATTTATTAGCACAAAGGAGAACGAGTAGGTATACTTAACAAATACTCCAGTTTGATGATAATCTTCGTACTTCCTCAAATGGTGATAGGAAATGGAAACTGATGGACGGAAATAAGTATCAGTTTGTGAACAAACTGCAACTGATGGATGGAAATAAGTATCAGTTTGTGAAAAGCAGCTTATATTTTACCTTGTGAAAGAATATTTCGAGGAATTTCAGCGTCAACTCGAATAACAAAACATTCCATTTTCGACGTTGGGTTCATAATTCAAGTCCATAGTATAATTTCTATAATTAATTTTTCGATGACAATTAACAGTGGAATTATTCTGAAATTATTACGTGGTTTGTCATTTTCTGACAAATGTCGAAATTGGAAAATTATCATGTCAGTCGTCTGTTTATTGCGGGCAGCGCCTCCATGCGCGACTGGCCGTACCAAAAACTTGGTGGTCAAGATCGCCAATGTTTCAAACAGTTTCTTTATTTTTAATTTGTCTATGGTTATAACCGATCTGTCGTTATAAACGATGTCGTTATATTCGGTTTTTACTATATTCAAAGTTTTATTTAATCAATATTAAAAAAAAACAGAAGAAATAAATATGAATAACAATATTGCTGTTTGTTGAGGAAAAGCTCCATTTTGTTGGTTTCCGTCGGTGAACTTCATCGTTGTCTCTTCATGCAACAATAGTCTGATATACGTCCCAGTAGCCTTTTGATATCTTCTTTTCATGTAGTCTCCAATATTTTTTGGAAAATGATCAATGTGAGATTGAAAAAAAATGGACATTTAAACTCATATTACAGCCTAACTTTTTATAATTGTTCAACATTGACATTTTAAAAATAACTCCAGGTTTTTTTTAAGCTTGTGATACTCTCAAAATGTTCGTCCTTCATAAGTATCCTGATGTCAGGTCCTGTGAACAGTCCCTCCTTTAATTTCGCATCCGATCATTTAAGAAAACATGAACAAATTGTTTTATCAACTCAGGTTTGATGTGAAGTGGTGGAAGCAATATGTTCTTGGGTTCGGTCAAATTCGAGTTAATGACATTTTTTTTTCATCTTCTAATTTTTTCCGAAGCGGCTAATCTGATTTTGTCTAATGGAAACACATGGAAATTTCGTATAGCCTTTTGTTGACTAACAAGCGTGCATTAACATTTTTAAGTCGCCACAAATTAGCCAATTGTGTTTTGGATAATTTATGTTCTCCAGAATATTTTTCAAGTTGGCATAATATAAGATAAACTGAATGTTCAACAGATATTGATGCATACTTATTGCCAATATGTAAAAGTACAGCTTCCAATCTTCTTTTCCAAGAATCTATAAACAGCCTCTATTCTTGTGTGTTGTAGTCGATGCTAAATTTATTTATTATACCATCAATATGACACCAAAAAAACAAATTATCCTCTTTCTTGAAATATTTTATAAATTATTGTTCTTTACGTCGACACCAACAAAATGTATCAGAATCTAACATTGTTTTTTTCTTTTAAACCAAGATCGCGTATAAACCAAATATTTCAGTTCTTTTTGTTAAAAGGGTCGGGGTTTAAACTGGGATCAAAACTTTCACCACTGCTTGGAAGACTGCTACGTTCTGAATTTTGGGATAAAGGCACATTCCGGCTCATATTTTCGTTGTAAACAGTTATGGGTATTTCAGGTCGGTGGCTTTGTTATAGATGAAACATCGGCTTAAACAATTTTGTCGCGGTTTTTTTAACTATATCCCGCTACGTTCCTCAAACAAAAATAACAATAATCAGTATGATTTGTTTGTTCCCGCCACATCATAGGGATTTCGAATTACAATGATTTTCCATAAGTCCAGTCTCAGTATTTCAACACAAAAACAGTATACGTTATGTGGCACCCATTGTTCATCTTGTTGACCTAACCTCACTCTTAAGTAAGCAAAATATAAATCTTTCACAAAGTCTGTTATATTTTTGCCTTGTTTAACTATTGTCCAAATATATAACAAAATACATCTGAACGTTCTTTGCAATACCCAGATGCAATTTTCATAGATTTTTAAACAAACAAAATCTCACTCGCGTTGGAACTTTTGACAGGCTTACTCGCATTGCCTGAATTGCTGGTCTAGTACGACCGGAGATCTAACAAACTTATTATTATTCATTGCCGATAAGGCTCAGCGGGTGACCGATCGCATGCAGGGACGTACTCGTTGCTAATACAAGATAATAGGTGAATTATTTCGCTGGTATAAAATATTATATTTACTAACGAGTATGGAAAGTGGTACTTTAGAGCAAGCTCGTACAAAATGAGTTTTTCTAAACTACTACTTTTTTTAACTAAAACATTCTTTTTATCTACTAGTATGCGACAAAGCACATTTTCCAAACACAAATAGGAACTTATTTTTTGTGTTTGTATTAAAAGTGAAAAAATATATAAACGTAAAGATGATAATAAATAATAATAATTAAATAGTACCAAAAAGTATAGTGTACAATTAATAATTGTAAAATCGTTATTGGTGGAGACTTCAATATAACCAGTAGTCAACTGAATCTTTTGTTGGATCTACTGGGATGTTATCAAATTGTATACACAGTTAAAGTCCCAGCGAGGGTTACTCCAACTACAAGTACCTGTCTAGATAATTTTTTTGTGAATTTTAGTGATAAGTATGACGTTAAAGTTAGAGATTTTTCTGTATCTGATCATTATGCTCAAGTGATTGAAATGTTTTCAAACTGAAATATTACTTTGATATCTCATTTCCTCTGAGGCGTATCAAGTTGAATACGTTGCGAAAGCCCAAGCAATCCACTACGGAACCCTTGCAAGGCATGATATTAGATATAGAGACGTAAGTAAATATGTTACTGCACTTTACAGAAGGATGCTGAAAGATTCAAGACAAACTCATACAGACGACAGAATCAAAGCAGCCAATAATAAATCTAAAGCTATGTGGAATGTTATTAATGATATTCAAAAAAAACATAAACGTAGTGAGATTTGAATGGTTGATCCTAGCTTTTATTTGAACTCTCCAGAAAAATTATTTTTTGTTGGATTTGACGTAGGATATTATGTTCTTATATTGGTGAATGACATATTAAGAAGCTTGCCCCACGTTGTTTTCAGTTTGAACACAAAATATATATTTCTGAGCGACAAGTTTTCGATTCTGTTGAATAAAATCAGAATAACTCACGCTACATATCTATCAGGGTTTGTGCTTGAAACACTTTTTATATTTTTTATTTCAGATTATCTCGATTCATAGAAGATAGAGAGAATTTTTTTTGTTCATATTTTTTTTTATTGCAAATATTTGATTCCATGCTTCAAACAAAATTAAATTAGCCTTGAAAAGAGATACTTTCGATGTATCCATTTTCTGAAAATTCATAATATACCTGATTACTGATTTTGACATAATCATGGGCTTATGTTTATACATTCCACGAGAAATAATTATATGTAAATCATTTTTCATAATCCACATCCTTTATGACCAAAGGAATATTAAATTTGATAAGGAAAGTTTGTCTGTTATCTCAATTTCATGACACATTTTGTACAAATATTTTATATTACACTTAGTTACGATCAGTTGTACAGGACGAATTAATTGAAAATTCATCCCCATTTCTGAATATAAAAAGTACTTGATCTTCGATGAAAAAATATATATTAGATATTATGATAATCACATTATCTTGGTTTCAGGGTTTGGTCTTTATATTAACACGATTTTTTTTTGATTGAGCTACGAGTTCTAAACTACAAAAGCTTGGAATAGCCACAGTAACTTCCATTTTCATTTCGAAGCAGATTTCAACTTAGTTCTTCGAATATCGATTTAAATGTCGGAATTAGACTTACATCTTGGAATTCTGACCTAGAACTCGAAATTCCGACATAACTCTTGGAGTTCCAACTTGGATCTCGAAATTCCGAGTTTATTTTCGGAATCTTTTAGATACTCTGAAAATGAGGCGCAGGTGGCTTTGTGATATAAAAATCGTCAGAAATTAACGAATATTTTCTAAAATCATCGTTTTTAATGGCAGATGATTTTTCAATTCTGGTGTATCTTTTTTGGATTCTACATATTGAATATTTAACTGATAGCGGACGTAGTGATTTATGTGCATGCATTACATTAAATTAACATAAAAAATAATTTGCAACAGGATTGCAAACATGCTTTGATCTCTCAGTGTTTCACTTTTTTGCCATGGAACACTCTGTATATTTTGACTTCATTCAACAATATACGTATCAATCCTAGGTAGATTTCATAGAAATACTACCTATTGGCAAATTCTGACGTTATTTTCCATCCCAAAATAACTTAACTCAAAAGACCAGATACTTTTTTTTTCATCTGTACATCAACTTTTCAAAACTGTAAGATTTGAAAAAGAAAAATTCGTTGCTAATATCAACCAGTCAAGAAAAAAATATCTGTCTGACTCTCTGTAGTAGTGTTCACAAATTATTTTTTTTAATAGACAACAATAGTAACCAACTTGTCGTGTCCTGAATTTGCATATAAAAGAATGAAAAAAAAGGAAAACTCCAAGAATAAGCTTACGTCTTGCTTTTTTTCTCTGAAATGGATCGTATGGTGTTGGAATATTTGACATATCTATTGAGACCAGAAAAACAGACAACATAAGTGGAATTTGTAACAATAATATTAAACCATTTTGGGGACTGCTTGATGTTAAACAATTAAGAATATTGATAAAAGTGTTTAACATCACATTGAAGTAAAAGTATGAGAAATTTTTTTCACAGTTCAGCGTTTCAAGGAAATGAATAAACGATAAAAAAACATTAACGTCGATTAAAAGCTAACAGATTTTACGACTCATTAATATCTGAAAAATGTTGAAAGGAAATTGTGATTCGAAATCTCTTGAAATCATAATATAGTCGAATAGAAGCTCAAAATTCACACGACAAGGTTTTTTATTGACTCGACTTTATTTTTAACCGACGAAACCAAAAAGGAGGAGGTTCTCTATTCGACCCGTATATTTTATGTTTTTCCATCATATTTTTTTATGTATGATCACGCATAACTTTTTACTGAGGCGTCCGATTCCGATCATTCTTTTCTCAGTGGATAGGGTGTACTTCGAATTTGGTCCCATTTGAATTTAAAAGATGAAATCCACCCCTAAGGGTAGCGAAATGAAGGATATTGATCACACACCCTCTGAATTCTGGTCCGTTAACCGATTCTATCAGGCATAACTTTGTACTGGGTTCTTCGATTTGGATGATTGTTTTTTTAATAGATAGGGTTTACCTTATATTTGGATTTCGAATTAGCCACCCTTACGGGTAGAAAAATAGGGGATAATTGATTTTTCACTAGTAAACATTGGCACACACATACGTAGTTGACAATGACAGATCGCTACTGACATTATTCTTGTTCCACATCCGTCAAAATCAGTATATTTTATGAGAGGATGGAATGATATACAAAGTAATGAAATAAACTAACCAGAACAACGAAAATAATTTATATTACAACAAATTGTAAAAGTAGATAATCATATTATTTAACTGGTAATAGTTGAAGTAAGGTGGGTAAGTAAGTATTTTGGAAGTAATCAAAAAACAAGTAGGTAGTAATTGGTAGATTTTAGCCACAAAAAATTGAAAAATAAAAACTTTTTAACAAAAAACTAAACCGATTAAATACGGAACTCAAAAGTAAAAAATAAAAACTTTTTAACAAAAAATTAAACCGACGAAAAAGCAACTGAAAAGCAAAAAATAAAATAAACCTTCTTAGTCTAAATGATAATTGAGCTCCTAAACTAATGTAAGTAACTGATTTTGAGTCGGCGCCAAACAAACTAGCAATTGAATTAGGTGAAGCGTAAAATGATGGCAGCTGCGTTTTGATGACTTCTTTCATAGATAATGATCTTCGATAATTGTTTGTTTGGCGCCGACTCAAAAGAGTTACCTGTTCTTCTTGAAGAAATTCCTCTACAGCTGAGACAATACTTCTGATTCATGCATGATGGTGCACCAGTCCATTTTAGCATTATTGTACGTAATCACTTAGATACAGTATATCCAAATCGTTGGAGAGGTAGGGGAGGTACGGAACGTTGGCCTGCTCGATCTCCGGAATGAAATCCTCTACATTTTTGCATTTGGGGTTTTCTTAAGTCATTAGTTCATTCCACTTCCGTCGAAAATGATCCAATCTGGTCACAAAATTAATATTCATAATTTGAAAATTATCAAATCGGTCAACGAACGACACTAGAAGATTAGACTGCCTGGAGAGCATAGTTATCCACAAAAACCATAATACAAATTTACTTAATGAGGATAATGGCCCTATGTATTCCACTTTGTTTACTTTGATCCCCATAGAACCATCAAGATCCCATTAGCGCCTTGAGGAATAGCAATTAGAATGAAATAACCCAATTAGAAACGCCAGGTATACATTGTAAGAAAATGTTACAATTTATTTAGTGTAGTTAACCTACTGATGATGATAACTTAGTTATCGAAATGCGCATATGGGTGTGAAGTGAGTAAGTGTGGTAAAGGGGTTACTTGTGCAATTTTTTTATTGTAAAAAGGAATTCCATGCATTTGCTATCCACATTCTGAAAGTTTTAAGAAAATATTTATTGTAATGAGCTTACGTTGGCACCCGGTTTTGTTATTGTCAAGTGAAACTGATGTTGGCATAGCGGATACTGAATTGAATGTAGCTCTTAAGAAGATTTTGCCAGAGAATCGCAAAAATATTTCCACTTACCGGAGTCATTGACTTTATAGTCCCGGGACCACCTCTAGACTGGGAGAAATATTGATCCTTTACACTGAGTTTAGACTTTCTAATTTTTTTACTAACTAATAACTCTTTAACTCTTTTCAGTCATCCAATTGTATTCTTAGTTTCTTTTTCAGAGAAGGTGTGTTCCATAATAATAAAGAAATAAAACATAGAATGAGCTTGTTAATGAAAGTGACTTTTCATTAAGCTGAATGAGAATACTCTGTGAATTGAAATTCTGATCAAACGTGACTTAACAATATTCAAAATTACAAGGACTTCAGAAGGTTTCTCAGCTATACAAAATTTATTCAGTTAAAACTGTGGTTTAAAATTACTAAAACAAGTCAAGAGATATTCAGCAAGTACCACTCTCATGACCCTCACTGATAGAAGACTAGAACGAACTGTCCTTTTTCTGAAACCTAAGGAAACCCCTTACAGTGGCTGTTTTCGCGAATAAATTTAGAAACGGATAACATCTGACGAAGGTTATAGTCTTTGAGCTAGAATATGAACAGAGGTCCTATTTTAATATAAGAAAATTAGTGACACGCTAATTAATGACATTTTTCCACATATAGGAAGTATTTTCATTCATCTGGGAGTGCATTATGGTTTTTAGAGGCCCATTTGGCTAGACGATGGCACAAAACCCAGTATAAACCGTGAAATACCATTTACAAAACACGACACTAACTATCTTAACTATAGTCAATTCAAAATAAAGGAAAGCGAACGACAACAATGATTGAAACGTGATCAATGCGTGCAGCACACGTGATTGAAGAAATTGGTTGCTATTGGTCAGGCAGATTAGAAAAGAAGGAGTTTCGAACAGGTACAGACTTGCGATAATGCCTATGCGGGCATGTTTTGTTAATTATTCGATTGGTTAAATGTTATAATTTGTTGAAGTTGCAAGATTCGGCGTTTCATTTTCCCCTATTTCAATACACCAAAACTCAAATTGGGAGTGATTTGGAAAAATGGTATTTTCCGAATTATACATGTACGGTCCTGAATGCCTCCCTGCTATTTCAGTTCACCTATTTCAAACACGCACTAACGGCATGCATTTGTTTTGATGCTACTCATTATATTTGTTAATCTTCGTAACAATTATATTTCATTTACATACATTTCCGAATGATTCAATTCATATTCTCTTCTTGAAATAAATATTGCTCACCGAATATCTCTCTGTCCCATTTCTGGAGCGACATTCACTGTCATCGGCTCAACATTCGGACCGAGTCTAACCCGGAACATCGTAATAAATACCCCATACAATGATTTCCCAGAAAGGTGCCCATTTGAAACCATTTGAAACAAAGAAATATATATTTCTGTAAGCTTGATTTTCGGCGAATTTGAAGAGATTTATTTTTGAGATTAAAAGTACCTTATGGGATCAGCAGTTTACTTACTCATGTACTCTCAAATTGATGGTATATTGATACCATCGATGATATTATTGAATTTAAAGAGTTTTGTTGTTCAATTCGTATGGTTGTTTTATTCTTCAATTCGTATGATTGAACGGTAAATATGTTTAACGTTCTAATTTAACTGAAATAAACTACTTACTATAACGAGTTTATCACGACTCATACGCTGACAGGGAACATATTACATTTCATTTCGGTATGCATATCGATCAATGATCTGTAAAGGTTATTTGTGGTATGCTTATAAATTAGTTTTTCAATTATATGTTTTACTGCAAGTGACTAGAAGAAAACTTTGGGAAGTATTCACAATACATGATAGTATAAAGTATAACCCTGTTGAATAGTAATCTAAACAGAAAGATACTGATGAGTTACGTGAATTAGTGAGAGATAAACTGTTGTCAGATGGTATTTTTCCTAGATTCAAGGAACTGTAGCATATTTTGAAGCCAAATACCTTAATCAAAATCATCAGTGGGCTTCAAGTCCGAAATGTCTACATTTCGGCTAGATGCCCTGAAAATTAAGAAAACAGTAGTGTGTGTGCTGAGAATTTATTCTACCATTCAAATTGGCCATTAAACACCAATTTGACTTTTGTTCCTAGGTCATTTCATCAAGGCTTTTTCCTAACCTCAAAAAATTTATATCATAGCATTATTTCCTGATATATTCTTCGAAATCACTTTTCTCGAAGTAATGCCAAATTCATATATCTTTTTGCGTTTGAGCTTACAGCGTACTTGTAGGCCATTGAATGATAGAAAGAAAAATGGACATCCTAAAAAAACAATCCCATTTCTCAATCGGATTTCGAAATCCTAGTCTGCATACACTTATTCATAACATATATAGTCTATAAGATGGAACAATTCGACCTCCAAAAACCAATTTTCAACACGAGAACAAATTGAAAGCAAACCCATCCACAAGTAATTTAAGCAGCTGTTGAATGTGTAGATTCTCATGCAGCCATAACAGCAACTCGGAGTAAGGAAGGGCGATATGATTCTTTTGGGTATCAATATTCGATATTTTGTATCGATATATTCGATATGTCGATATCACAGAATATTGATACTTTTCGTTGGATGTCGTATGTGGATCCGGCCATCGTGGGAGACAGAAGTCGATCACGTTGTCAGGAAATCAAGGTGATGTGAGTTTTTGTACAGCCGTTCAACGTGCATCGCAAAGTATAGTTTCGGGCATTCGTGGTATCACATAGAGTGGGACAATCCAGTTTGCCCATCGAAGAGGGGTCGAAGTTGATCCCCCCGACACTAGCATATTGTCCGTAGTTGACAGGCCAAAAAAAAACATGCAAGCAAGAATTACTTATCGACATCGCATACTTTTCTCATTTGATTTTTATCTTAATTACATCTAATTTTATCGAAAACGAATTAATGTACAGTTAGATTTACATCACTGAAAACACTCAGTTGGTGCTGACTTTTCGGTTTCAATTTGACTCCTTTCTCAATAAATCATATGAAGATGGAATTAGAAACCCGGTTATTCGGTACGGCACGAGGTTGCATTTCTCAGTACAGTAAGAAAAAAAAAACTACAAATATATTCTTTCAGGGGTGTGACCAACTACATAATAAAATAATGAGGTTATGTCGGTGGGAATGACAGATGCCGGTAATTGTAGGAACACATTTCATTGATTGTGCATGCGCTTCTCTATTAGTCGACTTCTATCTTAATGTCTGACAAAATCAAGTATCCTTAATTTTTATTGATAAGGACATTGAAAAAGGCACTTCATAACTTATACAGGGATATTCGTTAAATACATATGATATATTTTCATTAGGATAATTGTTCAACTTTGAGGTTATGAATTTTATGACAACAGCGCAGACGCGGATAGAACGTCTTCCAGCAATTAACGGCTCCTCAAAAAGTATCGATACTTTCGAAAAAGTAATTATCGATACTCTAAGTACTTCATTACAAATATTTCATTCATCAGTAATGTTTATGCATTCTTCATTTTTCGAATTATATATAATTTGAACGTTGATCCCAATACCACGTAAAACAATGAAATATGAACCAATGGGTTCGTAAACACTCATAGTGGCTGGTACTCTCAGGAAAGATATCCTCTATATACATTTTTTCGAATTGAACATTGCCTTTTTTCTATCTTTAAACTAGGGCAATAAAAATTATATTTTGTTTTATATTGTATTTAATGAAGAGGTTTACTTACAAAAATTAACTTTTCAATTCAACACTTTATGAGTTTATTGACCCCTGTTTCTTTTGTCTGGCGCATTTGGCTAACCTTGATTTTTATAGCTCCTCAATTCAGAATGATAGGGGTTCACTCAGGGCATGGTGCTGGCATGAATCATATGAAACGTAAATATACTAAAGTTTAAAATACATACACAGAAACAAATGGGAAATTTTCACACCATACGTCTTCTTTGTTTCAAGATTCAGAACTACTTCTCCAATTTGATTGATGAAGGAGTTTTTTTCCATTTTTCTTTTTACTTCCACCAAATATGAAGCGGTGGTACCACATTTCAACAATATATTAGATACACCTATTGTGTTTTGTTTTTTTGTTCGAAAGCTGTTTCCTACACACGTGGTTATTTCTGTATACCCTTTATTGATAAAACATTAATTACGTATTACACCGCCAAGAGTATTATTAGGTACAAATTCTTTGAGACCAAACCTTCAAAAAATTCTTACTAATGCTTAAAATTTGTAAATTTGTAGACCGGTATTATACTCTATGACTTATTTGAAATATTTGTAAATTCGAAGTATAGTTAAAATTAACAATACTTTGTTTTTAACTGTAATATAACCATGAATATTATTTGAAATCTCTTAATCTTAAGTATTTTAGGTGACACATCATATAGTAATGGACAAATTGATGAATTCATTCATATTGTCAATAGTATATTAATTATTTTTTCCAAGAGGGTCGTTTCAATAAAACGAAAAAGGGTTAGTTTGCTCTTAGCTTTGACAAGCGAAGATTGAAAATGTGGCCTCGGTAGCAGAATGACAGCCAATAATACTATAATGAAGAAAGGGGATAATAATCGATCATCTTGAAATTGACCCTATTCCAACACCAAGTAATGAACAGCATGTTTCTAATAAAAAACATTTATCCAAGCATTGCCAAACGGTAGAACCTAACGTTTTAAGTTCTATGTACGCAAGTAAAGAAGTAGGTAGCAAATGATCAAATTGTTTTTTAACCAAAGTTTTCCGAGCAGTGTATACGATTATAAAAACTGGTCCCAAAAGTCAAAGAAGTGACTCTGGTAATTTTACAAGGATTGAAGCCCACCTTTTGAGGTCCATAAGCGAATTTATTATATATGCAGGGCCGGAGAGAGTCAGCATTGGGTCTGGGGCAAGCGTATGCAGCCGCTCCACTATCCTACTTTTCTTTTCTCTTTATATCATTAGTTTTTTTTTAATTGAATCCAACTGAAGTAGTTGTATCAGTAAAATGAATAAATCGAACTAAATAATTTTCAACAATACCATAAAGTTTTTGAAACAAATTCGCTTCTCTGGCCTTTTTGGCGGCAAAATCATATATTATTTTTTCGAAATTCAATTGCCCAGCTAATTGTGACTCGATTGAGAGCATTGCCAAACCATTAAGTCGTGTATATCTCTCAAGATTCGCAAAACTGAAGGTTAATGGATCTTAATAGACATAGAATGCGGCTGCTTGGCCCCCCTTGAGAATTAGGTGTGGTCATTGAATAATCATTTTTATAATGTTTCATGAGGAACAATATAAATTTATTAGAGACTCTGAAGAAAAAGTCTGTATTCGAGGACTGTTCAAGAAGAACATTGTAAAGATTTGAAACAGCATGTTTTCTGATATAAAATTCTTAATAAAATAAAAAATAAAATTGAGAAATGAATATATCAAGAAAATTTCGGAATATTGCAATAGAGGGCGTGAAATTAAATATTTGAATGAAACGTTTTAAAATCTGGTTTTTAATATGGTTCATGTCTTACAAACAACTTCGTTAAAAAAAAACAACTTTTTAATTTTGAGGAATCACAATAGACCAATTTTCTCGACCGCAATCAAGTTCTATGGAAAAACAAGGAAAACCATATGTATTCTGCAGTACAACGTGGCAACTTGAGATTTTCTGCTTCAGCTACTTCATTATTATTATTTCTTCAAAAAAGATTCTCGTTTTGATTTCCGCCAAATTAATTATGTTTTCAAAAATAAACTACATTTTATTTTTTATTTTTGGGAACCAGAAGGGCAATAAAAAAGGAAGGAGATATCTATTAGACTGCTGAGGGCTAGAATCCTACAGTAATTAGCAATAAAAATCCTTCTTAAGTAACTCAATTTCAATTGAAATCATTAAACAAAAATATCACTTAAATGTCCACCTTCGCGCTCCCTTTATAACATTGTTCTGAACGACATTTCTCTGCGAACATTTTGAAACATAGAAGGGTTAATTAACGCTATGCAATCTCTTATACACTGTTCTGAATGTTTTGTGTCTCTAAAGGACCTGAAATTGTACACACTATTTTTTAAATATCCCCATAGAAAAAATCTAGAGGGATGAGGTCCAATCCACTATCAATTCACTATCCAACCATTCCCTGACTTCTAGGGTTGAGTGGATTGATGCGCCATCCTATTGGAAATATAGTTTCATACACTGAGACACTGGAAGATTATCTAAGAACCCCGAAAATTCCGTTAAAAAAAATAACTCTGGGAATTTAGGTTTTGTCTAAAAAAATGGCTCAATGATTTTTGATTAAAATATCCCGCACCAAAAATTAACTTTAAAATAATATTGGTCTTTACATTGCACAACAAAATGGGAATTTACAGTTGCACACCCCCGACAATTTTGGGAGCTAACATGTCCATTAGAAGTAATAGTATATTCTCCAACGAGCGTATAATGCATTATCCGCGAGTAGAATACTATACTTTCTCTACGACTATACGATAGTCAGAGTTTTAATGCAATCTAAATATTATTTATCAAAATAATAGATACTTCATTCATTCATTTTGAATTTCAGATTTATTTGATGGAATGATATATCTGCCACAACGATCATGACTTATTTTTCTCAAGAGAGTTTTGTAAAATAAGCGAGGACATTTTCCGAGAATGAATGTGCCTGGTTCAAGTTTCGTCAATCGATGAACTCAGCGTATGCCTTCGAATATTGCTTTTTTTATTTTTCCGGCAATAAGTTCAGAGTTGCTGTTTTCGCCGTTTCCAATAAATCCGGTGGTGTACAGATCTCATTATTCTCACTATTACTGCTTCCCCAATCACAATTATTCATTTTATATTTTGATCGTGTCAGATCAAAGTTACAACTAAGAAAACAGTCAAACTGACATTCGCGGAAGCCAAGCCGTGACACGTCGAATGAAGCAAAGCCTTCTTGAGAAATTTGTTTGGTAGCTTTGCTGTTTTGTCATTAATCTAAACCTCTCAGTTCCCGTGGATCCTGAAAATTCTGAACCTGTGATTGGTCGAGTGCCGTTGAATAATGAGTTAGGATCCACGGTGTCTTGGAATCATCTTCATCAATTAATAACCAATATGTAATCAATGTAGAATACGATAGTGTAAAGAAATGTGGCTTCTTCCGTAAATATAACAATTTTGAGACAAATTTCGATCATCTTCAATGATACTTTGAAGCCAGGCACCTAAATCAAACCTATAATTGTAATCTCTGTCTTTTAAAACTTGCACAAATCTAGGTCTATAAGGGTAGAAATATTCGTTTTTAAAAATTCGCCCAACAGATATTATAGCAACACTTGTTTCAACAAGTTTCCTTGTTGAGATTTGCGAATACTCGATAACTACTAATAATACATTTAAAGCATTTTCTTTATTGGCAACGAAGTTTTCATGATGAACTTAGTATAAATTATCGACAGAACCAGTTTCCTTGAATTTCCTTAAAACTCTTGAAACAGTAGAATAATTAACGTTCTTGTCTATATGCCTCTGAGTGAATATTTCGGCAGCTTCTCTACTACTTTTGTAGTTGTCCCTGCATATCAAAATTAATTCAATTTCATCTTGTTTCGTAAGTGTAGGTGGAATTTAAAAAAATATTTATTGTCTTACCTACTGTTTACTTCTTGAAAATAGAATTATCGCAAACTTTTCACGATTTACTTTTTGACACAAATCAAGACAAATTTTTAATGTTGACATTTATAAATCTATCATTCGAGCGTAAACAAAATATTGTTTATGTCAAGGCTAATTTGGCTTTATTTAAAAAACAGATAAATGTCGTCCAGGACAATGTTATGTATGGAGCGCGAAGGTGGGCATGTAGAATTTAAGTGTTATTTTTGTTTTATGATTACAATTGGAATTAAATTATTCGAAAATGATTTTAATTTGCAGTTAGTGTAGGATTCTAGCCCTCAGCAGTCTAATAGATATCTTGTTCCTTTTAAATTGTACTATTATTATTTGTTCTTACTTATTACCCTTCTGATTCCTAAAATGAAAATTATTCGTTCAATTTTTACTTTATTTTTAAAAACATAATTTATTTGACGGAAATAGAAAGGATACTATTTTTTGAAGAAATAATAAAAATAAAGTAGCTAAAGTAGAAAATCTCAAGTTTCTACGTTGCACTGTGGAATTCATATTGTTTTCCCTTCTTTTTCCACAAAACTTGATTGCGGTCGAGAAAATTGGTCTATTGTGATTCTTTAAGTTTGAAAAGTTATAAAAAAAATTGAACTAAGTTGTAAGATATGAACCATTGCAACAGCAAGAGTCATAGTGAAAACCAATTTTTTTTTATTTCTGCCCTAGCATAGCGGAGCAAACCTAAAAGGTCCCTATTTTATTGATTAAATAATTTTATAATGATTCCTTGAATATATTTATGACCAAAAAAACAGCATTTTTCAATCAACAAAGAAAAAAATTCAATTTATCAATTATTTTAGATAAATATTCCAAATTTCGCATACCTATATGGGGCTAAAATTTAATTGTGAACAACTCTTTCAAGTAACTTTTTTCTATCTTTAAAAACTTTTTGTCCATTCGTAATAATTTTTCAGAATTTTCGCCGTATTGGTGGTCACGTGGCATGTCAAAATCGATTTTTAGGTTTTCCGATATGCACAAACGATCCCTTATAAAGTATTTTTTGTAACTCTGATAAAATGTTGCGAACATCATGGCTCACGCTGTATATACATAACAACGTGATGGTCGAGGAAAAAAAATCGTATATAGCATTCCTAAGGAAAGCGGAAGCAACATCCAGACCACGTCCTCGAGATGATATAAACATCGTGGAAATTGATTGCTTCATAGGTGCGTGAAGGTTAGAGTACGCTTTGTTCTGCAGTCATTTAGAGTAAGTAGTGTTGAACTACCCCCAAATTGTAAGCAACTATCGAGATGAATCTTCACAGTATTAAGTTATAATTCATATAATTATACGAAAAAAAAGTTATCGATTCGTATTCTATCGAGGAGACACATTTATTTAATTTTAAGGTTTGTCCTTCATCATCATAATCTCATCGTTCATCACACAATGAAACTTAAATAAGAATATTAACAAAGACACATTATTTATCAGTACAACGAGCTCTTTGAATTATATTTTTAGAAACGGCATTCCTATGTAATGAAAATATTTGTCCTTTGTTTTTAATTTTCAATTTTTTATCCGAACTAGGGAAGTATCACTTTAAAAACATCTAGCAGGCGCGATGGTGTAATCAAATCCAAATCTCATTAATTAATAATTTTTAGAAGCTATATAGAAGAGGGCAGCGCAACCTAGATTTGCTAAGTAATTTGTTTCATATTTTTTCTCTTATACTTCCAATCATAGCAGGGTGAGATAATCTAATTTAAAAAATAATCGAATAACATTATCTTAAAAATAACTTTAGATAAATCTATATTGCTAATAATAAAGGTAAATCGTGGAAAAAAATATTTCGAACTAATTTGAGCGTTGGCTTCGCTCAATATTTAGCAATGACTTCTTTTAGACTCAAATTGGTTCAAAATATTTTTCCGCATGCTTCATTGATATCGAAGGCATTTTGGTGAAAGGTTCGTTTTTCAGTGAAATTATTTTTATTAATTCAGCAATAATGGCTATTTGTGTAACATTGGAGAAAAGTGGATCATTTCCTGCCACCTATGCTGTTTAATGAACATTAGAAGAGGGTGCAGTAAATGATCAATAGAAATAGTAATGACAACTCTAGTGTTATAAATCTAATTTTTTACTTTACGCTATAAGTTCAGTAACCTACCGGAATTTTCTTTCATTGAGATATGACAATAATATCACACTTTATTAATTTTTGTTATTGATAGTTACAATCAGCCAGTGGCACACGTGTTCATATTTTATTATTACAATTTTAGTAGAATCATCGTTGTCTTCGTTCGGAAGGGAAAATGCGGAAGGCAAAGTAAATCTTTTAATTGTCGATATAAGAGTAGATATGCTTACTCAAAATTTTTCTATTTCAATTGTTGAAGAAAAATTACGAATCCATCATAGCTGTAACTTCTGCAACCTCAATTGTAAAATGGTAAACGGAACCACTTACATGCTATGAAAAAACATTATTTAATTTTAATGTATTTGAGGTATCACTCGCATCAGCTTAAATTTTCAAGACTATAACCTTTCAACTTTTAGTTTTGGCTCCCCGAAAGTGAGAACACCATGGTAGCCTTGCATGTTTGGTAAAAGTTAAGCCCTATGAGATTCTTGAAAGAACATCAGGAAAAAGAAGGAAACGAATGCGCAATACACCTCATAATGTTCATGGATTGTCGAGATAGGAAGTATATGTTCCAGAGAGAACAGAGAACATTACCCAAGTAGCATTTTTAGTGGACGGAATATAGCGGCCACGATCCTAGAAAAAGTGTGTGACCTCTGCCACGTAATATATACGGTTTTATCACGTGGCGGCTACCAAAATGGGAACACTTTTTTGTGGCCGTTACGTTCCGACTACGTTCCTGGATCTTAGATAGCCACATTCCAAACACGATGTGATCACGTGGCAAAAACGTGGATATGTAGTGGCCGACACTCGACACGTTAAATTTAACTGAGTGCGCTTGTGTAATTGATATGTAGCTTGATATGATCTCTGTCCTGCAACATATTTTTTTATACATTCCTTATTCTTTCATTTTGCCTGATTCATTTCTAACACTCGACTATAAGTATAAATATCATATAAACACGTAAGTATATTGAAATAGGATACTTCTGATCGGAATAAAATTAAAACTATTGAAAGTGTTCTGTGAAATATGGGTGTTGTAGCTCGATTGTGAGCATGCGCCATCTGAATATTCTTTATTTGAGGAAAACATTATAATTTTGCAAATAACGAGCCTCCGAAATTATGTACTTGAATTTTTGGTCTCAATATTTTGGTTACTTGAAACCAATACTTACGTAATAAATTACTACGTTTGATGCAGTACTGACGACAAATTAAAATTTATTGAATGGTTCATTCATTTCTCTAACAATGGTGACCGAGCATATCTTTGTTAATGTCGGCTTTTGGAAAATATAACATTAAAGTGGTTTGCACCCAAAATAGGTGTTTAAAGTTGCAGAAATTGAAAATATACCGCTGTAAAGTTTCTTTCATCATAAAGTGACCAATGGAACTAACTTAATAACATTTCAACCACTTGAAACTGGAGAACACGTCGCGGCTATTATAATCTGCCACTTCAACGTTATAACCTCCAAATTGCGGGTAAAAAAAACATTAGCAAGCAGGTCACTACTGAGTAACGGTTACTTTATAGTGAATTTAAAAGGTTATTGTAACTTTTTAGTGACGGTGGCAATCACTTGTGGAGAAAGTGAGAACATGGCAACCATCACCACATATCACAATCAAGTGCCTTCCACATTCACACACAAAAGTTTGATGGAAGTTACTAAAACGTCACCGAAAATATCATACTTTAACGAAAGTATGATATTTTTTTATGGAGAACCATTTACTAAGCATTACAAATGAACACAAAATAAGAAGGATGTGAATCCCGAGTTGACTAGAATGAATTAATTACTAAAATTCCAAGTTTTCTTGTCCATTCATAAGATCAACTTTCTTGATTCCATATATTTTCACAAAACTCTCCGTCAATGATTTGATAACAAAAACTTTTCAAATGAAAAAAAATTAACAAATTTCGTTTGAAATTGATAATAATGATAATCATATTATCACTCAACAGAACATACTTATCGATATGCAATCGGAGGAATTTTGATTATTGTACCTACTTGATTTGTTGAAAATATAAACAGGATGTTCATAAAATCAGATGTGGAATCATCTGCGACTGAAAGATAAACTTTAGTCACTATCTTCCATCTTTCTATCAATATTCAATTGAGAATGTTTCCCTTTTCAACATGTACCTACCTATTTCTTATACATTTCAGATACAGAATGTAATATAACCTACAAATATTTATATTTGTGTGCCTACTTTGGATTACTCACATTTCACGAACAAAATCCACACAACAATCATGGAATCATTATTCCTAGTTTCCATTATTTTAAAATTAGTATATATTTTTCAATTTAATGATTATTGTTATTGAACATAAACCATAGCCCCGGAAAACGATAAAAACTGAGCTCAGGATTTTGTTACTCAGAATTAGAACAATCAAGGATGCTACAAATTCTTTTTGTTCCATTTTTTCACAAAAACTGCACTGGAATCATGCTGGCTACACAACAAGGTACTCCGAAATTCAAAAATATCACCGAACGGTGGCGCTATCGACCATGAAAATCACTGCTTGTCAAACTAAATCATTGTTTTGCTCTTTTCTGGTCACGGCACACTACAATTTTCAATTCCCACTATAACGAATCGAGGTAAAATTTTCCAATTGAAATGATCTTAGTAAAAAATCAAATCAATCTGGAATGCTTCGCTTCCAAAGTTTCATACTTTTGAAGATACAGCTGGAACTTGAGTTTTTTCTAACTCTCAGATAATACAATTCAGTTTTAGCATAGATTAATTTAAAAAAAAATATGTACGGAACAATTGGAAATAGGTAAGAGGCATACTTGAAAAAAAAGTCAATTTAAGGAGTACAATTTGAAATGATATACAGGATGATCTGAAAAAGATTTACTAAGGGACGTTTTCCAAATTGCCAACACCTTCTATTAAATATGATGGAATCATTTAATTAAAAAACATGTTTTTCAGATTAAATATGGCCATTTCATTAGATATCACTGAAATTACTCAATATTTTCTGGATGAAAGATGAATTGGAGTACTGTGTGAGTAACAGATAAGGAGGTATTTGAATTCAGGTCTCATTTTAGTAGCCAAAAAATTACAAAATAATCAATATTGAATACACGGTTAGAGATAGGTAACGACATTTCAGTAACAGTTATTTGTACTTTTCAGTAGAATCCAAAAACGGAATGAAACATTGGGTGTTCCATTTGAAATTCGAATATTAATATTAGTTACAAGTAGAAGTGGCAACACTGCAATCGTGAAAATTTTCAAGAGCTGGGTCGCAGTCTCTCATCTTTTGGATTACCTGTATATATATATATATATATATATATATATATATATATATATATATATATATATATATATATATATGGGCATATGGGCCTAGTCGGAGTTGATCTGAGTCTCTGCCAGAGCCAAATATATGGTTTAACTGTCTGGAAATGTAACAGTGTTTTACCTTTGCATTCGGCTGAGTGGTGACTGGTGACGCATCGGAAACAGCGACGATACTGAAACATGACGAGAATAATGTTCGACCACTTTTATATCTAGGAAAAACGTTTTAGATAATGCTTACAAAACACACAATCTTTTGTATCGGCATTCTTAGAAATCAAAGGAAAACTCGTTTAAATTAAAATAAATTACCACAATGTCAAGGGAAGGTCAGCATATCGAATACTTATTCTGATAGAATCTCCATAGTATATCGTAATATGTACGTATTTCATTGGTGGATCTAAGAGAGGCAATGGGAACAACTGTCCGACGTCACAGCCTGTAGGCAAACAAACCAGATTGACATCTAATAACAAATGTTGTGGTAAGGAGCGCTTGTTCATTCTTGAAACGTGGTTTATTTGTTGTTGCATCCATGAATTATCACTTATAATATCACAAGAGCTCAAATTATTTCCGGAATTTTTTTTTGAGGCCACTTATATTTTGAAAATTATTCCGAGTCGAAAACGAGGGATAATTTTCTTAAAATATTTATGACCGAAAAAAAAATCCAGGAATAATTTACGCTCGTGTGTTATTCGGTAAGAAAATTCCTCATCAAAATTTGAGATAGAATTATAAATCAAACCTGAAATTTTAAATTAGTTTCACTGGTTGCGAAGCCGGCCAAGGCATTGTTGTTGTTGACATATGTTGATTTGTAATTTTTTTTAAACGTTTCTGTCACAGTAGATGTCAATTACTAGTTCGAACCGTATTGTTACGAATCTGGGGTACTTTTATGGAAACTACTGAACAATTAATTATTTTCCTATTTATGTCACAACTCAATTGTATACTCTAACAATACAATACTTGTTCACAATCACAATGCATAACAATCTTCATAAGGCTAACTTCTGACTGCCTGACGACTTCTGACTGACTCCCTGTCGCCTATGACCCGCTATATATAGGACGGTCGAAATTTCCAGAACAGTGGCGATCAGGAATGTTTCATAGCGTCATCACTAACGGTCGGTTTTCTTCTCGAGTCTTCGAATGGCGGTTATCGAACATTTGGAGCATGACATCATCGATAACGGCCATTTCTCGAAGTTTCCAATGGCGGTTATCGAACCTCTGGAACAAGACGTCAGACCTAACGGTCGGGCCGACGGTTGTAACAGCACAGGGGTGTACTCAGGGTATTTTCGTGATTTCCGTAACAGAATGTACGTTGAGTTTAATAAGTGTACTGAAATGTCGTGATTTGGTAAAGAAACTCAACAAGTTATTAGACACGAAATTCAAAACCAGATAACACTAGGAAATCAAAAGCAAGTGTATGGAAAAAGTTTGTTGAATTTTGTCGTGCAGCTGGCTAATATACTGGAGGAGTACGCGTTTAATATGAAAAAGATTTGGTTTTAAGATTACAAGGAAAGTGTTGTTAAAGTTATGTGGAACTGCTAAGCAATTACAAGAAATTTATTACGAAAAATACAAAATAAAATTTAATCCGTTTTCCTTTGTGGAATTTGCGACCGCCAGAGCTGCTCGGAATGCTAAGCTCAAAAAACTACAGAGCAACCCATTAAAAAGAAAAGTGAGTGCCTCAGCCTTTACCAGTGACGAATTTAAAAAAATTATTGTAATCTGGGATGAAGATACTCCAGATGGCTTGCAGCGTACATTTTTTTCTAATAGTTTCACATGGCTAAGATGGAGAGGAGGGGAGGGATATTCTGCTATCCAATATATCAAAGAAGAAACTAATAATTTGGGAAACCCAACAGGTCGGATAGAGTATAATCTAATATTCTCTAATACTACACAAGGTGGTTTCCAAAAATTGTCACATAGTAAATGATTGATTAGAAATTTCGACAATCCACAGATGTTTTCCGCTCGCTTGTTTAAGAATTTGATTGAAAAAAGGGGAATTCTTATTAAGACCGACAGATTGTTCTTAACTCCAAATACATACTGGAGTCAACCCAATTCGAAAAGATAGTACAAGAACAGTCCAGTTGGTAAGAACATTATATCTTCATGGTTTAAATCAGCAGCCTCTGTTATAGGAATGGACACTGAAAAAGTTAAAATCACCAACCATTCTGCAAGACCAACAGCTGTTTCGAATTTGGCCAAAGAGGGACTTGGTGAACAGCAGATTAAAATTACACAGTAATAGCCAATCAATCAAACCTTACTTACAATGGGACGTTGAACATCATCAGGAGACGATTGAAGCCATGAGGAGCACTTTACGAACTACTCGCAAGTTTAATCATGATCAGAGCACAACGCAAGATAAAACAGAAAATAAAACAGAAAGTACCTAGATCCAAACCACGAATTTAAGCCAGTCCACAACCATTTATAATTAAATTTGTTTCAGTATTATTTTGCTTATTATTTGATACCATTGGAGATTTGCCAAGAAATATATTTCAACATGAAGTAATTTTGATGAAATTAATATTTCGTTAAATAAAAAAAAATACCAACTTTAGTTATAAACCAAATGCTAAAACTCAAATGGGTAGTCGTTCAATTTATCGCCCTTTGGCAATTTTAGATCAATAAAGGTGTAAATATATTTAAGTAACACGACGCAATTTCAAAGAAATTCATATGTAGGTATATCCACCCTATTTCGTTAAATAAAAAAAACTATACCATAAGACGGAAATAATAGTCAGTGTCTCATTCTTAGCTTTAGGGTGCCCAAGAGAGGAAAGGGAAGAGGGAAGGAAATTCCAGTGGCGGAAACAATATTGCAATGCACCAATAATCCCGCAAGCACGACTATGCAGTGACTGACGTCACTGACTATTAATAACGTCTCATGGTAGGGTTGTGGCACCGGTAGTTGACCAGCACCCGGTAATTGACCATTTTTCCCTCAATGAGCAGAAATAAGGATACTGTATTATTTTGTTGGTTGCCTATGTTTTTGAAAATTGAATGGTACGTTGATCCAGTAGATCACAATTAACCCAAATAAATTTCGCGAAAAGTTGGTCACTGTCATGTTTACACATGTTTCGCCTTTCACTGGTAGAAAACAGGTGATGTGGCAATAAGAATGGTAAGAAGACGATTTTTAGTAATCTTAAATCATCCGTCCTTGTTGATAGTTTTATTAAAAACATACTTGATGTACTATTTGCTATATGAATATAGTTAAGTATTTTCATTGTAGTCATTATTGGAATGTGTGTTTTTACGATTTTAATTCATGTGGTCAACTACTAGAACAAAATATTTGTTGAAGCTCCAGTAATTGACCACTTTGGTCAACTACTGGTATTTCAAAGGAATAAATGGTTTTACGTCTTTGTCTGTTTCATAGCTTTGGGTATGAGTAAAATATTTATTTTTGTTAAAAAAATATCGTTATTTTAAAGCGGATCTAGTGATTGACCATAGTTTTGTAGTGGTCAATATTGGTTTTTTGTCATGGTCAACAACTGGTACATATATTTTACTTTATATAAGGTTCTTTTATTTTCAAATACAGGCTTAGTAAAACCACTGTATTTCTCAGAAAAAATAATTGAAACTAACAGGAGATTTTTCGAATATACGAAGGTACGATTGTAACAGGCTATGAGCGATGTTAGCAATATCAGACAATCGAAGAGGATGTATGGGGTACCGCATGCTACTTTAATAAATAATTTGAAAAATAAATAGAAAAAAAAAGTTTTTGATTGATATTGATTGCATAAAGCCACTTTTCCACTGTTATTAAAAAAAACAGCATGAAAAATTTATTTTGAAGTCGAGGCAGTAGATTTCAAAAAAATGTATGCACGATGCTTCGCGAACTTTGGGTGATCAAGACGCAATGGAACGAATCAAACCAACGTTTCTATATTTCGATCAACTTATTTCCAAGAAAAGACGGGAATCGTTTAAAAAAGCAGTAATGAAGGAATGGGGCGGCGATGAGTCTGTAGAAGAATTACATGATGATACCAAGAAGAACACAATAAAGGAAAACACATTGATATAGAATTGGAAAATGAAATAATAATAATAATAATGAAACTGTTCTAAGAGAAAACTGAATACTGAAACGCAAGAAAATATCAATGAAACTGTGAAACAAAAATTTAATATCGAGACTGAAGTGAAGGAATATAAGAATGATACGGAAATTGAAGGAAATATTAGTTCAAACGTGTGTGAAGAAGTTTCAACTCGTTAAAAAACTAGTCTTTTTGGAAGAGGTTTAAGTTAAAAAATTATCATTTTTTTATAAGATTCTGTTTGAAAATCAAAACTTGTTTTTTATATCAATAAATCTACAGTTTTGCTTAGAAACTTGTTTCATCTGATTTTATCAAGTGGTCAACCACTGGGTAAAATTGTGGTCAAGTACTAGTTCTTGCTGGTCAATCACTGGTGATTTATGACTATTTTGACTCATATATTCTCTTAACTTCATTTTACCGTTATTTTCAAGATTGTACCTGATATTAAGAATCCCAAACGTTGGTTCTCCTTGCATATTTTTTTGGTTTTCATGAAAATTGATATTTTAGTATCTATATCTTAATATTTGGTCAACCATTGGTGCACTCACCCTATACCAACCTTAGTTATATCAATGCTGAAACTCGGATGGGTAGTAGTTCAATCTGTCGCCCTTTGGCAATTTTATGTCAATAAAGGTGGTAGACATATATTTTTTACAAGTAACACGACGCAATTTCGAAGAAATTTAGATGTAGGTATATCCACCATATTCCGTTATATAAAAAAAATTACTAACTTTAGTTACACCAAATGCTGAAACTCAGATGGGTAGTAGTTCAATCTATCGCCCTCTAGCAATTTTAGTTTAATAAAGGTGGTAGAAATGTATTTTTTTCAAGTAATTCACAATACTTCTAATCTAAAAAATATATGATTAACATGGTTTGTTGCAATCAGCAAACGGAGACAATTGGCAAACATTTCTTTTAAGCTTTTGCGTTAAAAAATTTGAGAAAAATGGAATGCTTTGAAAAGTACAATTTAGGTAAATATTGCAAAGAGTTGAGCCACGTGCAAATATGCCATCCTAATTCAATACATTTAACGAATTTAATCAACAGTGAGTGAGTCGAATGGCTTGTTTGATGAAATCCAAGAAAGTCTGCTGCAGATGTCAAGTAAATATGGCTCTAGGCCTAAAATAAATTTGAACAAAATTGTTTCAAAATATTACATATATGTCTTAAAACACAGACATCTAATTAATTCGTCACCTTCCTATTCACCATTAAGGAGGGAGGATGTGTTAGAAGAATTCAAGGCACATTTAAATCTTGTTATGTATGTAAATCCTACGTTTCAAATATAATTAAACAAGTGCAATTTGTGTTTTATGTTAATCTAAACTTTATAGGCAATAACAAATAAAAAAATTAATTCCTAGAAATCTCGTATTATTGACAAGTACATTATTAAGTGGTTGTAAAGAAAATAAATAAGATGGCAATGTGTAGATCATATATGTTTACGTTCTCAACTGTGAAAATTTTCCATTTAAATATTGCCTTGCCTCAAAAAAATTTTTTTTTTTCTGGTTATCATAGTAACGAGTCAAAATAAAGGCATCTTATGGTTTTAAAGAGGAGGTGTGAAATTTTCAATAAAATTAAATATTGCCACAGTTTATTGTATGTATTTATCATACTACCCGAAACATTTGGCCAATTTGAGCTTAGCAGAAGTTAAACATTTTTTTTTTCTGAATTCTCCAACCCCCATTTTTAATTTTTTTCGATTGTCCAAAATCAAACGGTATATAATATATCATATTCATTCATAAGAAATATTGTGATAAAATAAGTTTTTAATCTTTCGTTTCATTACCAAATAACCTTACGCACATCAGATGATGAAAATTTTAGCTCAGTGTACCAAACTTTCCAGGAAAAAAAATCGAGAAAAGTGAGGAATGTGTGTGACCTTTTTATTAACCGACGAAACCAAAAAGGAAGAGGTTCTCTATTCGGCGTATATTCTTTTTAACCGACGAAATCAAAAAGGAGAAGGTTCTCTAGTCGACGCGTATATTTTTTTTTTTTATGTATGATCACGCATAACTTTTCACAGAGCAGTTCAATTCCGATGATTCTTTTTTCATTGGATAGGGTGTACTTCGAAGTTGGTCCCATTTGAATTTGAACAAAAAAATCCATCCATAAGGGTAGCAAAATGGAGGATATTGATCGTTCACCCTCTGAATTTTGGTCCGTTAACCGATTCTATCAGGCATAACTTTGTAGTGAGTATTCAGATTTGGATGATTTTTTTTGGGTATACCTCATAGTTGATCATATTTCAATTTGGAATGAAATAATTCACCCCTAGGGGAAGAAAAATAGGGGATGATTGATTTTTCACTTGTGATCATTGGCACACATATGTACTTGACATTGACAGATCCTCCTACATCCGTCACAATAATTACATTCTATGAAAGGATGGAATTATATACAAAGTGATGAAATCAACTAACCAGAACTTTCAAAAATAATTTATATTATATAACATTAAATAGTTAAAGTAGATAATCATATTATTTAACAGTTATTAGGAGCTCAATTGCCATTAAAACTAAGGTTTATTTTATTTTTTGCTTTTCAGTTGATTTTTTCGTCGGTTTAATTTTTTGTTAAAAAGTTTTTTTATAAAACTGTATACATTATGTCATACAGATTTTTCACCAAACTACATCATTATTCTACAAACTCGTTTTTTGAAAAAAACAAAAACAAAGCATTGATTACAGTATATCCTATAAGATTTAAAATGATAATGTTATTCAATTCAATACAAGGTTGGGATTTGATAGCTCAGAATGTTATGAAACTCTGTAGATAGTATTTTTTGAATCCTATTTTTTTGTGTAGGAATACTTATTGTTAACACTTTTTTGGGTTCATAACCTTCCACAATTTGGTGTACGCAGCTTATCGGGGCAAAATAATTTCTTTGCACTTCTACACTTGTATAGTTTCCCTGATCCATTTAATTTTGTTTTCAGATTGTGGAAGGTTATAATCCCAAAAAAAGTGTCAATAATCTGTAAGGAGGTTATTAATATGTCCAATAGTTGCAGGTGAAAATAAAAGATATATTATATATATATATATATATATATATATATATATATATATATATATATATATATATATATATATATATATATATATATATATATATATATATACAGCCTTTGAGACATATGCAGATATAAACGTGATTTTTGAGAAATATGACCTCGAAATTGTAATGTGACTAATTGCCCTTTATGCTTGAACCCATGACTTTTGTACTTCCCTGAAAAAATTGTTGAACATTCCACTATTTGATCATTGCACTGTACGTTTGTTATATTCATTTATTCCAAATCAGAAAAATAAGAGAAGTGGCAGAACATTTTTTGAAACCCCTGTATTTTTTCGCAAAATTTCAGTTTTTTTTTAAACAGTTTTATTTAGCTTGCCTTGTTTGTCTTGTGTGGGTCAAATCTAGTAATTGAAATTTCACCCCTTTCCTGTTGACCGATTCATCTGAAATTTGATACACACCTTCAGTTCTGATGACAGTACAATTGTGTATTCAGTATCATTGTGAATCCAATATGGCCGCCGCCACAAAATGGCGGATTACATATTTTTTTACGACCCTCTCAATATGGATATCAACTGAAAGGGCTTGACTAGTATAATACAGTACACCACGAAAAAAATCCAAATCCAAGATGGCGTCTGAAACAAAATGGCGAATCATAGAGTTTAGACAGTCAATGCACCCCTCAATATGGATATCAAATGAAAGGCTTGACTAGTAGAATACAGTACACCATGAAAAAATCCAAATCCAAGATGGCGTCCGAAACAAAATGGCGGATTAATAGATTTTAGACAGTCAATACAACCCCCCAATATGGAAATCAAATGGAAGGGTTCGACTAGTAGAATACAGTACACCATGAAAAAATTCCAAATGCAAGATGGCGTCCGAAACAAAATGGTGGATCATAGAGTTTAGACAGTCAATACATTTAAACTGAAATCTAGGTATCTAATCAAAACAAAGGACTTTGTCAACTTAGAATCGTGAGTCAAGCATGAATCCCTCATCCAAGTCAAGATTTCGTATCGTGTCGAGGACTGTGTGGCGTTAGGGTGGCTAGAAATGATACGTCGTTAGCGGTCCACCACCCAAGTTGAGGTAAAAGGTTCAAGCGCGCCGAGGACTGTATGGCATTAGGGTGGATACAAATTATATGGCGTTAGCGTTTTCTCCTCAAGACTTGGGGGACAAAATTAAGGGCAACATCCTTCCTTCAGTCGTCCCATAATTGAACTTTTCTGGAAACAGTTTCCAGCAAAGTTCAATTATGGGACGACTGAAGGAAGGATGTTGCCCTTAATTTTGTCATGGGCTTCTTAAAAACATTTTTTACTTGTTTTATTATATATTAGATCCGGTTTTCGAAAACTTAAAAATACGTAGGGGTTTTCATGGACGCCGAAAAGAAATACATCGTAAAAAAGATTTTCGAGAAATATAAAAGTTTCTTAATATTCTTTGTATATTTATCGTTATATTCTATATTAAAGTCATCAAAGGCGTTTATTGGATGAAGCTATGTATAAATATTGTAATTTTCGCAATCCCGCAGGAAGTTTTTTAATATTTTGATTCCTTCGACAAATTTCATCATATAATGCTTCAAATGAGTATAGGCATCATGTACACTGATGATATAAGGATAATTTTCAGGAAAAATATTTTTGATGAAGTAAAAATAGTGTAACCGCTAAACTAGAAGAGTTGGTTTATTTAAAATGGGCTATTGTTAAATATAGGAAAGAGATCAGATATTTGAAAATTTGAAAAATACTAAACGAAGTGTGTCTTCTATACTTGACAACTAACAGTCTAGATAGACAAAATGTCAAAATTAATGGTAATTTAGCTGTGGCTGGAAAATTCAGTCAAACTGTTAATGGCAAAAATGGTGCTTGAGATATATTTCAAAGTTAAATTACAGGGAAAGCTGTAAAACATTAATTCAAAATAAAATTTGTATGTACATCTTAAAATCAATAGCTTTCGTAAAAACCAAATATGATTTTTTTAAAATTCCTCACCTAAACAATATGAAACAAGCAATACAAATGACCTAATACCAGACTTAAATACAATGCTCCTTTTCATCTAAAACAGCTGTGGAATGTTTCACCACTAGTTGCAAATTAAATAACAAATTGAAAGCCTGTCTTGTCAATAAAGCATTATATGTATTCAAGACATCCTCATTGATAGATATATACGCATAATTTAAATCAGAGCTGTAATAACTGAGAGTAGAGAAATAATTCTCGTACCGTACTCTTGATAAGAATTTTATGTTCCGATGATTGCCTTTTTACAAGCTTTTATTTTGTGGGGTGAGTACTACAAGTAGGCAAATTAGTGATTTCTATTTGAAAAAATTTACACAATGTTAAATATTTCAAATAGAAATAATACAAATTTATCACAAGAAATAAAAATGTTAGGAAAACATTAATTTGCGTTTGTCTCGAAATCAATAATTTGCAGTTACTTACTTGTCGTCTGTCTGTTAATATCAAATCTTGCAAGTTAAATTTGACCCACTTCTAGTTGCCCGATTAACGTGAAATTTGGCAGGTGTTCATAGTTCCCGTGACAATGCATTATGGAATTTATAGAGAAAAAAACAAAATGGCGGCTCTACGATGGCGGACGAGATTTGTGTTTATGGTTCGATTCGACTCAAAATTGGTATGTGGGGGTTTTCGGGGTCGAAAATTATTAATTTTTTGTCAAAATTCATATAATAAAAATGGCGGCTCCAAGATGGCCGACGATCTTTGTGATTATGGTCCGATTCTATTAAAAATTGATATGTGGGGTTTTCGGGGTCGGATATTATGAATTTTTATTCAAAATTCACAAATTCAAGATGGCGGACGAGTTTTTCAATTATGGTCCGATTCGATTCAAAATGGGTATTGGGGGATTTTCGAGTTCGAAGATTATTATTTATTTGTCAAAATTCTTGAAATTAATATGGCGGCTCCAAGGGGGGTTTTTGGGGTCGGAGATTATGAATAAATTCAAGATGGTGACAAGTTTTGTGATAATGGACCGTTTCTATTCAAAATTGGTATGTCAGGGTTCTTGGGGTCGGAGATTATGAATTTAGTCGAATATTATTGATTTTTTGTCAGAATTCATAAATTTAAGATGTCAGCTCCAGGATGGTGGACGAGTTAATCTTTTGATGGTCTCATCGTTGAAGAACTAGATAGCTCAGAACTCGCAAGAAAAAAGCCTCATAATGACTATGCATTAACAAAAATGCATAGATTAAGGCGTACTTACTAAAAGGCACAAAATGAAATAATTCATAAAAAAATCCTTTTAAAGACAAGCTTCTATTCAAATGCAATAAAAATAAAAAAATAATTGTTTTGGATGTGCGACGTAGATTATTCGGTGAGTTATAGATTCAAAAGCTTGTCACTTTTGTATTCGAACTGAAAACATTGCGCGACAAGCTTTTGAATCTATAACTCACGGAATAACCCACGTCGCACATCCAAAGCAATTATTTTTTACTTTTTAGCGCGTTTGAATAAAAGTTTTTCTTTAAAAAGGTTTTTTAATAATTATTTTATTTTTAACATTCTATATTGTAGTTCTACTTTTGCTCACGCTTTATTTTGCAAACATATTGAGCACCGATGACAATACAATAATTTGATAGCTATGAACTGTTATTCTCACCAAGATCGTCAGAAAACAATGTCTAATTCACAAGATTTGGTGAATTCACTGGTAAAAATGCCAAATTTACATTTAGAATATTTGGTGAATTCAGTGGTACGGTACTCTCACCAAAAGTTATGTACGAAAGACCTTATAGATACGGAGAGATCGAACAGCCATCTACTTTCACCAAAAGTTGGTAAAAACTTCTCATGTGGATGAATTAATCGATGAGTTTTCTCCCGTATTTGGAAAGTTTGAAAAAACGCTTTTCTGGCAATTGGAACTAAAATGTTTAAAACAAAATTATAATTTAGAAAAACAAAAAATCACGATTTTGTAGCAATATGAACTAAAAAGCTAGAAATAACAAGAATAAAGTCATTGGCCAAAAAACTAACTTTAATGTAAAAAAATCGTGGGGTGCTCTATACTTACTTTTATAACAACTCTACCTCTACGAATGCTAGCGATAAAAAATTTAAGACAACTGATATCGAGTACCCCACATTTTTTTTACATTAAACTTCATTTTTTGCTCAATGACTTTATTATTTCATACTGCTGCAAAAGCTGGTTTTTTAGTTATTTTAAACTATAATTTTTTCTGTTTATGACTTGCTCAACACCCAATATATGAGAAAATAAATGCTATGGTATTCTATACCTTCTCCATGCTGGTATGGGACAAATCAGTTACAATGTTTACAAATGAACCAATTTTTAAAATCTAGTAGAGTTACGGCCCTAAAACAATAGGTCTGATGATTTGAGCTTACTATTAACAATATAGATTGTTTGAACTTCCTGAAAATGCGATATTTGAAAAACTCTGATAAATATACAGCAGATTGCTACAATCTGAGCTAGAAAGAATGTTACTGTTTGTTTTGATCTCGTGAAAAATGTTTTTCAACAATAAATCCTGATTTATGATAATTTATTATTTTAAAATGTAATATTTTGAATTCATAATAATAAATCATGGCTGCTTAATTCGATGGAAAAAGTATGGCTCAAGGTACGACGATTTTATTATTGCTGTTTTACAAAATTCCAGAACTTGATATATATGAATGTGAAAATTTCTAGTTTCAATTTTATTGATAGGAATCTTTGTGACTATATCAGATATCGTTAAAATAGGGTAACATATATCAACCTGCCTGTTTTTTAAGTAGGTACGCATAGTTTTTTTTTTTCAAAAACATAACCTGGGTACAATTAATAAATAGCACCAGGCATAAGATTTGATTATTTTCTTCGAACACTTCCTGTACCACTTTGATATGATAAAACCTTTCAGTTTATTTTGTCTTTCTCATATGGATAGGATATTAATTATTTCTCAATCCTAGATGTATCAATCAACATCATATTATATAAATAGAAGAGTTTTAAAATTGGTGACCAGTATTTATTTATATTTGGAGACAATCATTCAATTATCCCGAATCTTAATTCGAGGATTCAAAATGCCGAAAAAATATCATGATATTTGAGATCTGTGTTATCAAAAATCCAAAATTAAAAATTGATAATAATATTGTCAAAAAATAAAAAGTCGACTTAAAAAAAGTTAAAAAACAACAAATAACTTTTTTCCATTTTCGTGACTAAAATATAACATATTTCAACTCATTTGTTACAGAAGTTGTACTTTTAATTGCTAGTGATTAAAAATATTTTTTTCACAAGTGATTAATAGTGTTTGTTATCTAGGATACCAATAAACAACCATCATAAACATTGCTCATAGCCCACGGGGCAACGGCTCGAGTTATTCGCATCGAGTAGGCTGGTTTCCAAATTAAATGCAACACAAGCAACGGTAGCACATATTTTTATTCTTAGTAGGCTGGTTGCAATTTTGTTTCGACAAGTCAATGACACAAATAAACAAACATTTCCAAAAAACGTTCAGCAGTTGCATCACTCTGAGCGAAACATAGTTTATTTAATATTTTTGCTGTAAATCGGGTTTATATATATATATATATATATATATATATATATAGGCATACATATATAGTATACGCTATTTATTGGTAAATTACTTGTAGGAATATGGACAGTGATAGTGATTTTGAATGTACGCCCCCCGAAGTGCGAGCCCAAGCACAAAACGCAACATTGGAGCTTTTGCCGTTTAAATCTCGGTCCATTTTTCAAAGTGGATGACACAGAAAGGCGTTAAAAATATGTCGGAAAAACGGAAGTTCTAGAATATTTTTCGGAAAAATCCACCCGTTTAAAGCTATCGATTTTATGGTCGCAATACTCTATGTTAAATCAACATTGGCAACAATACGTATCCAAAATTAATTGATTTTAAGCGAAGAACTGCTAGTTATTCTGCCAAGAAATCTAAAACGTTTTTAAAAACCAACGTCGAAAGTGTTTTGTTAGGGGCTCCAGATTAAAATCTATTTGCTTATGAAGGTAGGAAACGAGAATTATGTTTTTAAAATTCGTTTTTGTCATATTTTTTAAAGGTTGTTCTAGTTTTTGGTTTGGCTGGTGCTCTTATATGCAACGAGCTTTGTAAAGCCGCGTACAACTTACCGAACGAATGTGGCGCAGGTGAGTGGAGTAACACAATGGTATTACATCTAATAGATTTATACAGAGAAAACGAGTGGCTTCGGAACCCACACATAATAATTATAAAAACGAATTAAGAAACTAGATGCTTGGAATAAATTGCGAATGATGTTGAGTGTGTTGTAGCTGAGGTAAAAAATAAAATTGATTCCCTTCTGGGATCATTTCGACAAGAACGTCAAAAACAAGAATCGGAGATTCGCATGGGAGCAGATGAGAAATATAACCCAACATGGTTTGCTTTCAAAAGAAGTTACTTTTTTTATGGATAAATTTATTGCTAAGATAAAAATAGATTTCTTTTTTGAAAATTTTGGGAGCAACTTTATTTAATGAATATTTGAAATCTGTAGTATTCATTCTACAGAAATTTTTAAAAGTATTAGGTACAATTCTTGATTGAGATCCTGCATTAGGTCTATACCCCTATAACGATCTCTACTTTGAAATAATGAGGCCATCCACCAGCGATGTTTTCTTTTTCTCTTCTGCACTTCCTTCTTATATATGATGCACTCGCTATCAAAATTAATTCTTCATCAGATATTTTTTTAGTTTTCTAGTGCAACGACAACTTGACCAGGCGAAAAACAACAAACGCATACGTTCGCTAAACGTGGAGGTCAAAGCGAATATTGGACCAAATGTCCACATATTCTACGCATGCTGTTCGTTCGTGTTCGCGTAGTGAGTATAGTCCATCCAATATCAATTGCAGAAGCTGTTTCTATAGGGAGCAAATAAAAACTCACTTCGCTAACACGAGCGTATATGCGAAGAAACGGAACGAAAAATAATGTGTACTACTTGTAAACATTCTCCGTCGGCGAAGGGAAGATCAAACGAGCCGATAGTCAACGTGGACTTAATTGACTGCTGTCTGTTCTACAACCGATTCGTCTGGGCCAATCAAGTCGGACCTCAATAAACTAAGGTGTTTATGATGGGAGTCATAAATCACGCGTTATATTTGTTTTGAACAGCTCTCAAAGATTAAAATCCAGTTGTTCGTCTTTTGATCTACCGTTTGCCGACGCGTTAATTTCTACATAAGACAGAATTATTTCTTCTATGTTATTTTTCAATTTTCATTATTTATGAAGTATTTTTAATTATAAATAAAAGCTTGTCTCTAATTTTTTTTCAATTTTCATTATTTATGAAGTATTTTTAAAATCTGAAAATATCTAAATAAAATTAGTTATCTCCGCCACTGCTGCTCACAGGATTTCGCCGCAAGACTTTTCTATGCTTCTGCAATTGATATTGGGAAAACTATACCTACGCGGCTTAAGACGACGATATAGATGACGTGGAAAAATACCTCATCATCAAAGTACCGATTACAAAAACGAAACTAGAAAGGATGTTTAAAGTTTTCCCAATATCAATTGCAGAAGCATGAAAAAGTCTTGCGGTGAAATCCTGTGAGCAGCAGTGGCGGAGATAACTAATTTTATTTAGATATTTTAAGATTTAAAAAATACTTCATAAATGAAAAAAAATTAAAGACAAGCTTTTATTTATACAAATACATTAAGAAAGCAAAATAATTTCTTTCATTGTTTGATGTAGGTTATTATTATATCCTGAAACGTATTTCGATCGGCACACACCAAGACCATAGACGCTACTGGTTTTTAATCTTTCAGAGCTATTAAAACACAAAAATAACGCGTGATTTATGACCTCCCATCGTATAGACACACCTGCCAGCATTGATCTCCGACTTGATTGGCCCAGACGAATCGGTTGTACAACAGACTGCACTCACTCAAGTCCACGTTGATTATCGGCTCTTTTGATCTACCGTTTGCCGACGCCGAATGTTTACGAGTAGTACAGATTATTTTTCGTTCCGTTTCTTCGCATATACGCTCGTGTTAGCGAAGTGAGTTTTCATTTGCTCCCTATAGAAACAGCTTCTGCAATTGATATTGGATGGACTATACCATTACGAATGGACCTACTAAAAATTTAGATATATCTAGAAAATATGCTTCATTGCGGCCCTCTCAAATTTAACACGTTCAGCCCCGGGTGACTCACACTTGCATCACTTTTAAATATCCTACTAGACAGCATGTAACATATTTTCGTCACGGTACATGAAACCGTTTCGGACAGCGTAACGCAGCATATAGGCACAATGCTATTCTTATGGGAAGTGAATATGTGATGTCTGTGGGGAACGTAGGTGTTTGCTGACTGGGTACAGCAAATCTGCTTGTCAATTTATGGAGCATATTTTGATGAGACCATATATATAATAAAAAATATCATTTTATAAAAAAAAATCTTTATTTCTTGTAGAAAAAGTTTTGAAAAATTTAACCAAAAAATCAATACTTTCATATTTTGTTAGGTACTTAGATGAGTTGAGAAGAAACATATGCACCACACGGTCCACAGAGTATTCTCAAACAACGAGACGCAACCGTGAGTCACGTTTTTCTGTGTGAGAAATTAGAGAAAAAAAGGTCGCAATTCACGGAAAAATATATATTTGGGGTGATAACTATAATATCTTTCATATTAACTCTAAAAATGGTTCCGGTCCAGGGGAACCATTTTTTTTGTATACCGGGGCTGAACATCTTTAAGGTAGCTCCGCCACGAGACAGTTGAATTGGGAAATTATATTCGACAAAATCGAAAAATTTCAAAAAACTTTTCGATTTGAAAGGCGAAAAAATTTTTTTTTGAAGGGGGCCCTTGCCCCCCCCCCCCCCCCAATCGACTCAAAAAATGTCTTCGTTATAGAGAATCGGCGACTCAAAAAATTGATGTCCCCGAAAAGCGCAACAAAAAAAAAATCAGACCCGCCCCCTCCCCTGTTACGCCCTGTAATTACAGAAAATGCATTTAAAGATAATTACCAAGACGTAACCATTGTATACCGAATGCTTACATGACTCATCTAGGAGAGCAAAACAAAGTTTATTGATTGCTACCTGTTACAGTCACAGCGAGATAAGGAAGTCAGTTTAAATAATTACCAAAACACCCGTCCAAAGTCGATAACACAAACAGGGCCATTAAAAACAATCCCGATAACCGACAGGCACACCAGCCCACATCATTAAGAGCCGTATCTAACTCATAAATCACAGGGAATCGCCACCGAGAAATTCATAAAACACACTTGTTGGTCATTATTTCCCAGATTAACCGACAGCTACCGTAAATACCTGCATGCAGTAAAATATTATCCAATTATAACATAAGATAAGCGAGAACGGGTTAGACAAACGACCCTTATCAGTTTTACGATGTCACCTCGTTAAAATACTCATAAACACACTAAGTCCAAGCCCGATCGAAGATATTATAAAAGGCAAACGAGGCAGAAAAGAGTTAAGTTAGTTCAGCACGGTGGTCCGTGGAATAATCACGTATATCATACGAGAAGAAATATAGTATGCATTCATATTAGTACCAGTGAAAAATGCCACGAGAAATAAAATCTTTCCACGTGTAAAACCATCTCGAGTAAAGCAATACTATCATGTCATTCTCAAAAGTGCGGTATAAAAGTCAATCGAATTACAGTATCTTACAATAATAATGAGAGTTTCCAAATCAGGTAGTTAACTCAGCAAACATAGAAACTCAGCCGATTCAAATCAAGTATTTTGAAGCTCCTAGTAAAACACGAGTGAACAGTATAGTTTCCACAAATTGTCAAAACTTCCAAAACAGAGATAATAACGGGATTCCGCAATTTCAATGGTTCACGATCACTTAGAAAAACCTTATATGTATACGAATATACCGGACGAATTAATTAGAATAACCGATTGACGCGGGAGAAAACGAAATAAAAATAACTTTAAATCTAATTGACGTTTAAAAACTACTCCAGTGAATTAGTGTTAAACAGGGTGAGTCTCATGTTTGTTTTTCTGTATTTATGTTTATGGCAAAACCCAACCCATTAGAATGTGTATGTGTCTAAAAAGTATTTCCATAGTTTTCAAGATTACAAAGATCTCAAAAAGAGAAGTATTGTTAGTCGTTGGTAGCAATTGAATTTCAAGATTGTTCTTTTATTAAAATTATTTCCATTGTGAAGCCACTGCAGAATTATCTGCCAATACGCTAATTTGTTTTCATTGTACGAATATTGTTGCTATCACGTCCATAGACGATTGATAGAATTTGTCGTTTTATTAAATATATATATACTTTTAACTTTATGAGTGCATTATTATTTTATCAAATCATTGTTTGGTTCGAATCTTTCTGAACGGTAGTACTTCCTGAATAAACAGCCCATGTTCCGGTATTGAAAGAAAGGATATTGATATTTGTAGACCGCTCCATATATCATATCCGGTTCGACTATATTCAGATAGTCGATGCTTTTAATACTGTTTTTCCAACCTAACGAATAACGTCTGGTATTACAGGTGTGGTGGGTGAATTCACAACACCCCGTAGTCCAGTAAATAACACCCCTTCACTAGAAATCATACGTCATGGGAAAAAAATCTCGTTTTTCGATAAAACTTCAATGGACTTTTTTGAAGTACTCTTTGAACTTTTGGGGGGAGGGGGGGGGATCGTTAAAATCGATGGGGTCAACTAGGAGAAGGAGTTTTTTTTTTCGCGTTCAGTCCCTCAAATGGTCCCCCGTCCTTCTTTAAAAAGTCCCCTGGCACAATCCGCATTTCTCTACGACCCCCCCTTTAGGCTGTGCGCTTCATCGTGGACTATTTTGAATAACGAGAGTAGTTTTGATTATATCTGTCAAACTAGATGGTCAATCACTTTATTTTTTTTTCACAATATCTGTGATATCCTGCTCTAGCTCCTCCTAGTTTTTCATAAACTTCTTAATTTTAGTATTAACGGTAGAATTAGTAATGTGCTGTTTGCCTATGCATGGTCCATATGTTACGTGTTAATTGAGTCAACTTCAATTATATATATATATCTCGGGTTCGGGATGGAGAAACTTGTTAGAATTGTCACCTTCGTTATGAACATTGTACCTATCATTTCTATTTTCATTACAAATTAATCTTTTCGAATAATGGTAGACATCTCAGGTTGGATGTCGTCGAACAAAAATGCATTTTTTTCAAAAATCGTTGCTCCGATTGATTTTTCACACGAGTACTTTTATTCAGGAAATTGTCCAGGTAACCTTGTTTTGTTAAAACATATTGACAAATCCCAGTCACTTCAAAGTTTTGGGGAGTGGACCATTGGGGGTAGTCCGTTCCTGACTTTGTAGCAAAACAACTGACTCCTGCATGAAAGCTTATCGAAGGAATTCATTTGTTTAGTCACTCACCAAAATTTAGATGATTTTGAATATTCACTTTGAAAGTTATCAAAGAAAAACATTTTTCATTTTGTAACTTTGAGGGCCCGTAACTTGGTAACGAATGCTTTTAGGAACAAAAGTTATATGAAGTACTGGTGATATTTTGACCCCATCTATACATTCCCGAGAGGAAAAGAGGAAGTCCAGGGACACCCTGTATAGTACAAAAGAGAAAAGTATTACAGAAGTATAATTTTTAAAACAAGAAGAAAACGAAACAAACTGAAAAAAGGAGTTAATTTAAAAAGTTGTTCTGAGAAATATGCAAAAATAGACAATCCCCCCTTATATATGATATAGCTAGGTATAAAATTCAATGAGAATCAGGGAATATAACGCCTTACTGAAAGTTCACAGGAATATTTTACGAAAGTGCTAGGTCTAGATTTCTAGAAATTAATTTTACAAACTTTACGGAACCCTCTGCGCGCGAGTCGGACTCGCGCTTGGCCGATTTTTTCCAATACTTCTGATATATACTGCCATGTTGATGGTGAGAAAGTTGACGATGTACCCAAAAATTATGCAATTATATAGAACTATCTCGAAGACATTCGAGGACATGCATAAAATACGCATACACATGGCTCGATTGATAGAGCACCACGTGTACCTTTTCACCTCTTTTCTATACTGAGCGCGTCTTAGCAACTTTCCATAGATTTGTAAATTCATTTGACAAAGAACACAAACTGAACTAAAAAAGATGGAATGTTATCTGGACAGGATGTTATTTTAACATTCAACTTATTGATAGCAAACATTCGCAAACACTTTCCTGAATGGGATAAAAAGTTAATATAAAAATTATTGCTAGTGCTTCCCACATCATCATTGTGGTCATTGATTGTAACAGATGCCAAATATTTACTGAAGGTATCAACTATATCTTGAGGATTGTCGAGGATTTATAATTCTCTGTTCCAAGAATTCTTGTATTATTTTTAGAATAAATATAAGGTCAGAATTTTAGGTAGATGTCAATAGAAATACTACCTATTTGGGACGTCATCAGTCATAACTTGAGATTTGCTATAGGTAAATGGTATGTGAAGAGGAGAGTTTTCGCATATTTTTCACTTTCCGGTCACTTCCGGTTTCACCGAAAATGGCTCCAGTTTTGAATTTTTAAATGGAGTACCCTGTATAAAAAAGTTTTTACGCCCACTTAATTTCTGAGTCACTTTTAATATTGCATCTAGTTGGCCATGATCGGACATAATCTAATCTGAGGACCTCAGGTGATGTCCGAAAATTACAATCGGAAAGTTTTAGAGACTAGTATGATAGATAGGAATAAGACAAGTTGGCAAAATTACATTTTCGTGTCTAACTATTATTTTTCAAATGGCGGCCATTTTTTGATAAGCACTTTCCGAAAAAGGATTTTTTGACGAATCTAACGATACTAATTAATTTGCGATTGGATTAAAAATAAGAAGATAAATTAAATATTACTAAGGAAAATACTGGATAATAATTTATTTACTTTTGTCAAGTGTGCCATGGATAGCCATGATTCATAATATTTTGCAGTTATTTGCAGTTATTTTTATCAACACTCACTGTGACATAAGCTTTATGAGCAGACAGTAAAAGTTTCTTAATTTTCAATAAAATTTCAGTTAAATTTTTCTTCAAAAGAATGTATGTATACTCAAAGTGAAAAAGTCGATATGTTATTAATATTTGGAGAATGTCATAGAAATCAAGGAATCCTGCTGAGTTGTATGCTCAGAGATATCCCAATCGGCAACATCCAGCCCATCAGTATTTTCCAAATGTTGAGAATCGTTTTAGGCAAGAAGAAAATCGAGAGGCGGAACAGAGGTTTATCATAAATGAAGAGACTGAGATTAACGTTCTTGCTATAATTGAGGTTGATAAAGCGGTTTCTTCAAGAGAAATTAGTCCAGAGAAATGCAGATAAGTCACGAATCACCTAGAAAAATACTGAAAAAGCACGGATATCGACCATTTAAATATCAGTTACATCAACATTAGTATGCTGACGATGGCGATAGACGGGTAGTGTTTTGTGATTGGCTGCTTCAAAATCATAGAGTTAACCCAAATGTTATCAGCTTTATTCTATTTTCCGACGAATCACGATTTACAAATACTGGTATGTTCAATAAGCAAAATACTCGGTACTGGGCCCAACAAAATCAACATGCAATGGGAGAGGGCAATTTTCAAGAAAGGTCAATGTCTGGGCTGGTATCGTTGGAAACAGAATAATTGGGCCAATATTGTTTCAAGGTCAGTTAACAGGGGTTATAGGTACTTAGGTTTTCTTCAAAACGAAGTCGAGGATCATATTAATAATCTACCTTTAGCAGTTTTACGGTGAATTTACTTCCGACAAGATGGAGCACCCCCTCATAATACCAGAGTTCTTAATTATTTAATAGAGCATTTTAATAATCAAGTTATTGCAACCAATGGTCCAGTACGGTGGCCTGCCCGCTCTCCGGATCTCACTGTGCTCGATTTCTTTATTTGGGGGTATGTTATAGAAAATGTTCACTATGCAACAACCCCAGCCACTCTTGAAATCTTAGAAGAAAGAATTCTACGGGCATTTAAAAGTATAACGCCTCAAATGTTACGAAACGTGTTGAGAGAAACAATTGAACACTTTCCGAGCTGAAATGTGTCTTGAACAAGGAGGGATGCACTTTGAAAATTTACTACAGTGAAAATAAATAAATTATTATCCTTAGCATACTTGACAAATGTAAATAAATTATTATCCAGTATTTTCCTTAGTAATATTTGATTTATGTCTTATTTTTAATCCAATCGCAAATAAATTAGTATCGTTAGATTGGTCAAAAAATCCTTTTTTCGGAAAGTGCTTGTCAAAAAATGGTCGCATTTGAAAAATAATTGTTAGACACGAAAATGTACTTTTGCCAACTTGTCTTATTCCTAGCTATCATACTAGTCACTAAAACTTTGCGATTGTAATTTTCTGACATCACCTGAGGTCCTCAAATTAGTTTACGTCCGATCATGGCCACCTAGATACAATATTAAAAGTGAGTAAGTAGCTTAAAAACTTTTTAAAATATCACATTTTGATCCAGAATTGTCTCAGAAATCCAAAAATGTTACAATATACAGGGTATTCCACTGGCTAACAACTCAATATGATGTATAGTTCAAATGTAATGTTTGATTTTTGATGCTACAAAAAAAACAATCAAAAGCGTATAGAAATCAATTGGCGAATGATTTAGATATTCCATGATAGACGATAGTAACGAATACCTAGGTATATTACCTAGAGAATCTCACATTCGTTTATTAGACACTGTAAAAAATGATGTAATGTTATTTTTTCCTTATCTCTCGTTCAAGTGAATTCCTAGTCTTGAGAAACAAGTTATTATACCCTTTATATTTAGTACCACAACTTTGATTTTTGTTATTTTTATTGATTGATTATACGCCAATGTGTTATTGGTACGCCAATGTGTCAAATATGTTTTCTTCATCAAAAGAGATCATTCAGTATATAAAAACATTCCTTAAAATTTTTGTTCAAATATGAGTTATAAAAAATATTTGTACCTACGCTTCAACACCCTACACCCTATATCTCTATAACAAACGAGATTTCACACCATGATGTTGCATTTTCTATATCCATTTCAAAATTGTATTTCCTTTGAGATGATTTCCATCACCCTGAAGATGTAATGGTTTTTTTATTCCTAGAAACAAATCATCATGCTTTCTGTAATCATTTTCTGTGTGCCAACAACCTCAGTCCCTGAACGTATGCATGAGTTTGCTGAATTAATACACGTGATTCTCACATGTTATTTTAATTTCGCACTCGATAGATGTTTGTTGCTTGAAATAAAAAGCGGAGTGGTCCTAGGTACAGTTCTGGTCAATTTATTCATCACGTGAATTCCATTAGAATTTGATATCTTTTCAAATTGAAGGCGTACCTAGATGGAGGCACATCGCTCCTTGGCATGAGAACCGATCTTGTAATGTTTTCCCGCTTTCAGAATAGAATTGTCTCATATTGCCTGAAAAAAATAAAAAAATAATATAATTGGAACTCATAAACTTTTTGCAATAATGTTTTCAAATTTATGGCTCAAATTTCGTGGAAGAATTCTGCTATATACTGCTTGCTCATTGAAACTAAATTGTACTAGTTAATAAACTTGACAACAACATAAATTAGCATAGTAAAGTGCAAATGGAATGAGTTTAACCTTAGTAAATTTGAATAGGAAAGTATCAGAGCCTATTTAAGTGTGCAACACATATTTAAGCGTTTGCAAATTTTCTCAGAGTTCATGATACTAAAGACATTTTCAACCTTAAAAAAAATATTGTTGAATTCCGTTATAGTAACTTCAAAATTTCCCATATAACTAAGACAAGAGCTAGGTAATCTGCATTAATATAAATTTCCGATTTATGTTTAGGAAGGAAATTAAAAAATAAATAGAATGAATACAAATTAAGAAACCCTCAAATTAAGATTGTATTTTAATGCACTGAAAATTAAAGAAAAAATCAGATATGTGTAATGTTTTGGTTATTTCATAGGCATGGTTTACTTTCTTCTGTATTTTTATATTCAATTATACGCATAAGTGGAAAAAAATACACTTGAAATAGTCGAATTAACCTATTTTCGGGATGTTGATTCGAAATGTTATGATTGTTTTTAAACAACTGTTGCACGAGTGAATTTTAGTGCAATTCAAACACATACTTCATACTGAACGAAAAACTTAATTTTATGGCCCTCAATCCAATATGTGCGGATGCAAAATAAACAGAAATCCAATTAATTCAAACTCCAAATCCTTGCATCTCCTAACATTTAAAGTTGACCTTCAACAATTTTCTCTGAACTTTTTTATATTCATTAGGGATAAAGATTCTTGATCATCAAGATTAAATTGGTACTATTGAGACTACGCTTTCGTTAAATTTCAAATTATCCCAATTGATGTCTATGAAATTAACAGACATCGTTAAACTTAAAATTAAGGCTTGTTTTTTTCTGCTACATCATACTGTAAAACTGTTAACAAGTTCTAAGTTGTTCGGCTACTACTAAAGATAATTTTCATTGTATTTACAGAGATCTCAAATAAATCAATGTTCATAATATAAATCTAAGAGTGGTGACGATTCCTTAAATTACTGAAGAATAATGTGATCCATTTCAGATTATCACAGATCGTTAGGAACATATTATCAAAAGATTTGTAAATTGATTGTTTTTACTGGGACAAATTGCAGCTTGAATGTGTACCCTAATTGGATAGTTTATTGCTTTATAATATACGTCATATACAGTGCGGTCCATAAGTATGGAATAAATCCATTTTTAGCGTTATTATGTATTTCTATTGACAATTTGACAGTTTACAGTATGAAAATATTACCCCCTCTGAATTATGAGCACCCCCTCAAAAATGTTAAATGAGAAGGGGATTGTTTTATTTTTTCATTAATATTAGTTTTTAAATTTGGAAAAAAATTTTTTTGAAATTAAAATTTTAACTTTATAAATGAAGGAAATAATGTCACATAATGTTTAGGGAGTATTTTTGAATTTATTTTACAATTAAATTGAATGTCCAAAATGTATCCTAACTTTTAATCTGGAATATTGTCTGGTCTATTGAAATATACTTTTGATTTTAAATAACCCCATAAGAAATAATCAGGTATTTTCTTATCTGTTTTGCTAAACGTCAGGAAAAGTCGTTCAAGACACCAAAAAATTATTCACAAAACCCACATAAATAATGTAATGTCAATCTAGTAGACTACTGTTATTTTGATATTTATAAGTTGCTGACACACGTCATATATTGAAAAATATTTGTGTGTATTTGATTTAACTATGTCTCATTTATCCGAAACTCAAAGAATAGTCATTTTAATTATGATTGGATGCGGTAATAAAATATGAACTCAAAAGGAAGTTTGTGAAATGTTTAATAATGAATTTGGTCAATACGTCTCACAGTCTACAGTTAGCAAAATATAAACAAAATTTCGCGAAACTGGACATGTAAAAACTATGCAAAAACCAGGTCGAAATGTTGAATTGGATGAGGAAAAAAAGTTAGATGTACTGTTAGCGATTGAGGGAAATCCGTAGACAACTTGCCGCCGACAATGATGTAAGTAAATCATCGATATTGAGAGCTTCACATAAAGAAAAATACCATCCTTATAAAGTTCAGTTGGTTCAGAAGTTAAATGAGGATGATCCTGATGGAAGGCAACAATTCTGTGAACTGATGATGGACAGAATGGAAACAGATTTGCAGTTCATAAACAAAATTGTTTTTTCTGATGAAGCTAATTTTCATTCAAATGGAACAGTTAATAGACAAAACTGTAGATATTGGAGCAGAGAAAATCCTCATTGAATGTGTGAGGCTCACACACATTATCCTAAAAAAGTTAACATTTGGGGTATCATTAACAACAAAATTATTGGCCCTTATTTTTTTGAAGGCATAGTTAATGGTGAGGTATATCTAGATTTTTTTATGAACATTTTACAGCCTACATTAAAAATACTCTTTCCTGATGTTAATGATCCAAATGCAATAGATAGATCAATTTGGTACCATTAAGACAAAGCTCCACCGCATCACAAACCTATTGTTAGAGATTATTTCAACGAAGTTTTTCCCCGTGGAAGACGTGGAACGATTGAATAGCCGCCTAGATCCCCCGATTTGACTCCTCGATTACTTCTTATGGGGTTATTGAAAATCAAAAGTATATTTCAATAGACCAGACAATATTGCAGATTTAAAAGTTAGGATAACGGAATAAATTAACAACATAACCCCTGAGGTCCTACAAAATGTGCGAGAATTCCAAGATCGACTTGCTTATTGTCAAGAAGTAAATGGTGGTCATTTTGAACATTTAATTTAATTGTAAAATGAATTGAAAAATACTTCCTAAACATTATGTGACATTATTTCCTTCATTCTACGTAAAGTATCAAAATTTTACGTTTTCAAAATTAATTTTTCTCAGTTATGATTGCACCAAATTTGATAACCTAATATTGCTGAAGAGAGAATGAAAATACGTTTCGAACAAGGTGCCACACGACCCCCCTTCTCATTTAAAATTTTTGAGGGGGTGCTCATAATTCAGAGGGGGTGCAAGAAGAGGATAATATTTTCGTACTGTAAATTGTCAAATTGACAATAGAAATCGACCTGTTTCAGGTTTATTCAAACAAATACATAATAACGATAAAAATGAATTTATTCCATTTCTATGGACGGCACTGTATGTATAATAATGAAAAATTGGTAATCCGGTTTCATATTCTGGAAGAAAAACAAATATAATTTCAGATCCATTCTATCGATATCCATCTTTCTCTCCGATGTTTATGACATGTATCATCGAATTAATATCAAACTATTTTCCGCTTGGAAGCTGTCTAAGTTGTCCACTAATCAAGTTGCCATTGTTTGGATAATTTACATATTAGCCCTGTAATTATATATTCTTGACGTTCCTGTTCTGTTGAAATAGTCCTGTTCTTTTATTTGGAGGTTCTTTAATGAAGGTTTCCTAATTTATGGGTACGTTTCCCAGTATTCTGATTTGGTTCCTACTGTTGGTTCATGATATATGGAGCTGACGAAGTTTCTATTGGGAGCTAACCACCTTCTGCATTGCCCATGATCCCAGAGTGTCTTGACACCTAGTATTGTAGCCTCTTAGGGTGCGCCAGTTCTTAACGGCATTTGTATACATTTGTAGATTAAGGTAGTTGTCGTGAAATCCACTTCCAATCAGATTTCGTTTATATTCATACCACCTTCAGTTAACATTACTACCTGTAACATAATAAATTTTAGGAATAATTTACCACACCGAAAGCGAGATATAAGGCTTCAAAGTTGCAACGTTTAACACGTAATCCCTATAGTGAGCTACCGCGGTCACCACATTTTAAGGCATAACTAAAAACCCTCCATTCAGATCTTTTTGAAAAACTAGTATATTATTAAAAGGTAAGTAACACATTCTATAGAAAAAATTTAACACGCGTAGCCATACAGTTATTTAGTTATTGCCATAAGAAGTTTCTAAATTATTGCGTATGAGAAATGCAAGATAGGGAAGGCAGAAAATCGTGGCAACGCCTCAAGCGAGCGCTCGTGATTCAAAGCGAGAGCGCGAGGGTCTTGGTGGTTTGAATTGAACTGTGTTTTGGAATGCACATATTTATGAATAATAATTGTGACTAATTGCATTAATATATACTGATGCATTTTAAACATTTTACAATAGGAATATATATAAAATAAAATGTAGTTTTAGCTAGTAACGGCAAACAACAGGGCACAAACTTTATTTTATTTATACATTTGTACAACACATGTACGTATAACATAATTCGAATATTTTTAAACATAAACAAAAATTTTAAGAAGGGAAATTTTTGTGTCTGTAATATATAATATGAAAGAGAGTTGGTGGCGTGCAGACAAGAATTTTTAAATTCTAGAAAAAGATATCCTTGGGCAGGGATCGAATTTAAAAATTCTTGTCTGCACGCCGCCAACTCTCTTTCACATAAACAAAAATGATTCAGATTTCCAACAGGCTAATAAAATAAAACGTATAAATCTACAAAAAATATAAACAAAAATGAATGAATATCAGTTATTTTTCAAACTATTATATTAAATAATCACTTGATTGATTAAACATTTATTTTCAAATCATTAATGATTTTAGTGAATGCTTTCCCATTTTTAGTAGCTCTATAATTTCTATTTTCCAATTTTCCAGTTAGATGATTAATCACAGCTCTTCTTTTTCATCGTGATACATTTGTTTCAGAAAATCGTATGTTATATTTTGTTGCGCAATTTTTTCAATAATTCTCGTGATATAACATTTTTAATGCACTTAAACTAGATAAATTACAAAATATTCTTTCGTTCTCAGGTCGCTCTGATATACATTCTTTATATGATGTTGATAATTCTGACTCTTTACCAATGAAGCGAACTAATTTTTGCAAAATGTCTACATCATACATCGCTTCGTGGAAATTATCTGATGTTTTGTTGGTATTGAATCTTTGGCTAATTTTGATAGCTCGAACATTCCTGGCCCTCTTCAATCTGGGAACGTTTTTCTTATATTCAATAACGATACCTCGCCAATGTTTTTAGAGCAAACTGCACTGTATCTTGAACAACTAAATGCGAGCGATCGTTGGATTGCGACGTTGCCAACAGTCCAGTCATGGCTTATTTGCTGTGTCACTCATGCTAGTTGCGTTTCTGATTGTACAGTTCCCTTAAAAAAGATCCCACTAATTCAGCGTTTGAACATGTATCGCGTCGCACTACAATGGAGCCTAATTTTTGACACTGTTCGTAGCACGACAACTACCTCAAGTTCCCTGTAATGTTAAATCGTTCATTTAATAGAGATCTCATATTATTGGCCCCTGCATATTGAAGAATACCATATATCACTGGAAATATGATATGATCAATATATTGATTCAAGTTGTCACCGTAGGATTTTGTTCGCCATCGTGTACTATCTAAAATATTACGGTAGGTAATATGAGTATAGACATATCATAGTATCTATTTTAGCCGTAACGATATATCTAATACCTCAAAATTACGCAATTTCTGCTTCCCAACAAACAAGTAGTCTCTAAAGCAGCAAAGTAGCTTTTGACATATCAGTTTAAAAGCGATATTGACGTGATGGGGATGCTATTTTGTAATATGATAGTATATAGTAGATATATAGATAGTTTATTGACTATGTGACACATACAGAATATGGTTAATAATAGCACGTCAATAGAACAAAATATTGTTTAAATAATTCCATATATAGAACATACAACAAATATGCAATAAAAATATGTATAACAGTCATTTAAAATACAAAAATGTGAGCACAAAAAAAATATAATTAAAAGTAATGAATAAAATTATGGTACATAATATGTCTACTTAAATTTTGATTATATTCCATAACAGAATAGTAGCATATTTGTACATTAGTGTTAAAACAATTTTCATTCATGGATCTAATTTGGCTAGGTAGTTTTTTATAAAGTTTTCTATTCAATGATTTTTTTTCTGATTTCACTAATTTGTATCGTGGAACAATTAAATCATCAGCAGTGGCAGAGCGTATGTTGTGATGATGCAGGCTAGAAACTTTTGGAGTGCTGTGCCTTCTAGAATGAATTTCTGTCAAATTTTGGAGTATATATATACAGGGAAGTGGTAAAATTTTTAGTCTCTTGAATCACTATTCACTTGGCAGTTTTCATTATATCCCACTCCAGCCAGTATTCTTATTGCTCATTTTTGCAATTTGGATATTTTTACAGAATTAACTGAATCACCCCATAAAACCGTACCACAGAGTGGAAATCACAGAGCCGAAATATATGTTTTTTAACACTTTATGGTTCAGCAATGGTTAAGTTGCCTAAGTAGAAATAAAATGCTGGACAGCCTGGTACTAAGTAGATCTACATGGTGTGTCCAATTCAAACAATCATCTAGCACAACCCCAAGCAATTTACAGTGGTTACCTGCCGTTATTTAGTTTTTACTGGAAATTATTAGATTTTGTGTTTTTCCCCTGTTCAATTGGAGATTATTTGCTGAAAACCAAGTTTCAGCTTAAGATATAATGGTTCCTGCGTGTTCTAGTAGAAGTAAAATATTGGTATTAGAACTGATGAAGGACGTATCATCTGCAAAGAGTACAATTTGACACTTTGTCATCATATGATAACAAAGTTCATTAATGTATATGATAAAAAGCAGTGGCCCCAGAACCGATCCTTGGGGGACACCGTGCTGAATGTTTTTTCGGTTCCGATTTGGAGTTGTTTGAAAGGTGGATATATTGTTGTCTACCTTCTAAATAGGATTTAAATAAGTTCAATGGTGTGCCTCTTATGCCATAGAATGCATGTTTTTCTAGTAAAATTTCATGGGCAACACAGTCGAAGGCCTTTGAAAGGTCACACATGGTCAATAATGAATTTTCACGCCCTTCCAAATCCTCGACTATGTTTTCCAAGGTCTCAAGGAGTGCTTTTGTTGGGAAATTGGGAAGAGTGAAAAAGTATAAACCTCTCGAAATAATCCAATAGTTTGATTTTCAGTAATGTCTCAATTACTTTGGCAAAAGCAACAATGATAGATATTGGCCGATAGTTATCAACCTCCTCAATAGTGACAATTTCGTCAGAATTATAACTTATTTTCTTTTTCAGACGGATAGTGAAGTAGCATGTGAAGAAGCGGCACGTCTAACAGCGGAGCAACAAGAAGACGACGATGAAGACGATTACTGCGACTACCACGACCTACCGCCGCCGCCAGACGGCGGCTACGGCTGGGTGGTGGTATTCGCCTCCTTCATGTGCAACATGATCGTAGACGGCATAGCTTACACCTTCGGCGTTTTTCTTTCCGAAATAGTTTCTTACTATGGTGAATCCAGAGGAAAAACCGCCTGGGTGGGGTCCCTCCTCTCAGGTATGTACTTGAGTGCGGGTCCCCTGGTGAGTGCTTTAACGAACAAGTTCGGGTGTCGCGCTGTGTGCGTATCGGGTAGTTTAATTTCGACGATGGCGTTTGTTCTCTCAATATTCAGCCCTACGGTCAACTGGCTGATGTTGACCTACGGTTTCATAGGCGGTATTGGTTTCGGATTGATCTACTTGCCCGCTGTAGTATGCGTCGGATACTACTTCGAAACGAAAAGATCGCTGGCCACAGGTATCGCAGTATGTGGTTCGGGTGTAGGTACTTTCGCGTTCGCTCCTTTAGCCACGATACTCTTAGATAATTATGGTTGGAGAGGAGCCAACCTCATCCTAGCAGGACTCATACTTAATTGCGTTTTGTTCGGTGCCCTAATGCGACCGTTGGAGTATCCCAAAGAAACAGGAGAGACACCTCTTTTGCAAAGGATGGCTGAAGAACGCAAGATGCAAATGGAGCGGGGCAGTATAGGCGGTTCTTATTTCATGGTACAACTACCTGATGGTACTATGGAAAAGAGACAAAAGCAGCCCCTCAACATAGACCCTGGCGTGCATTCTAGCTTGAATTTGGATCAACTCGCTCCTGGCACTCCAGTTAACCCCATTCCTACTGTACCCACCCTTCCTACCATCACCGAAGCGAGAGTTACCGATCAAAGTAGCAGTTCTGGTAGTCCTAGCCCACGCGAGAGTATTACAGAAATCAAAGTTAAGAATCCTAGATTGGAAACTATCCAGCAGGAAGGCAGAACGCGAAAAGATTCTGAAAATAGTAATAGTGAATTTAGCCAGAACGCCAAGGCCATGCCAAGAAATGCTAGTCAACCAGCCTTCACAACACACGTCCAAGGATTGCCCAAAAACGGATCTGTACCAACTTTCGATAGAATAAGAAAAACGTCTTTTGGGGAGAGGTTCAAGCCGACATTGGTCCCTATTAGAGCCTCATCGCGTGGTAGTGTGGGCCAATCAAATGGTGATATGAGAAGGAGAAGAAATGATTCCACTGGTTCTTTTCAGAGTAGAAACAACAATAGTGAGGTATGATATTTTGTTATCATTTACTTTAGCATGTATGAATTATTGGAAGATATGATTTTAACAAAAGATACAAAACTTCATAGTTTTCCCAATATCAATTGCAGAAGCATAAAAAAGTCTTGCGGCGAAATCCTGTGAGCAGCAGTGGCAGAGACTACTAATTTTATCTAGATATTTTAATATCCTAAAACGTATTTCGATCGGCACACACCAAGACCACAGACGCTACTGGTTTTTAATCTTTCAGAGCTATTAAAACACAAATATAACGCGTGATTTATGACCTCCCATCGTATAGACACACCTGCCAGCATTGATGTCCGACTTGATTGGCCCAGACGAATCGGTTGTAGAACAGACAGCAGTCACTCAAGTCCATGTTGACCAGCGGGCTCTTTGTGCCGACGGAGACTGTATACAAGTAGTAAAGATTATTTTTTGTTCCGTTTCTTCGCATATACGCTCGTGTTAGCGAAGTGAGTTTTTATTTGCTCCCTATAGAAACAGCTTCTGCAATTGATATTGGATGGACTATACCTACGAAACTGGTCCTATTATGGTTCTGGTATATATTACTACAATCGGTAAAAAAGAAATATTTGTCCATGAACAATTGCACATGCATTTTCTTCCACTTTCCAAAAATGTGTCCGTCGTACTACATGATGATTTTCTACTACACAAACAAATGTATTATGAAAATAATTCACTTCATTTCGTGTGTTTAGTAAAATTGCTTTTGTTATGATGTTCATTAGAAGCCATTGGCCACATTCAACTCTTGCGGAACGAACTTGAGGATGTAACGCTTGTATTTTTCGATAATAATAATAATAATAATAGCCTTTATTCCAGAATATACAAAGATATCAGTATCTGGAAAGGGCGGAGTTCAGAGTACGTTCTCCTCTTCCGTTTCTGGAAGGAGGTAGCGTTTTCTGGCCTTCCACTCAACCCTGTATATTTATCTTATTCCAAAAAAAGAAAGAAATACATATTTTTCAATTATTCAAACAGAAAGAAATTGAATTGAATACCCCACAAGAGGTTATCTTGACGATCGAAGATAGTGGCTAAAGTTTATCTTTCAGTCGCAGATGATTCCACATCTGATTTTATGAACATCCTGTTTATATTTTCAACAAATCAGAAATAAATTGTTATGTACCCCATAGCAATCAAGATTACTTACATATTATAAAGAACTTAAGTACTTATTCATACATATATACGATAGACTAATATGTGTACAGCACAGAGAGAAAGACGGAGATGTACCGTCTTAGGGAGATAAGGGCTATTTTTAAAATTCAGTTCGTTTAAGTCAGAAGTTTTTTTTACTTTTTCTAAAGTATGTTGGTGCCATCAATTTTATGTCATCGGGAAGACCGTTGAATAGCTTTTCAATGTGGAAAGTGTAGCTTCGCTCGAAAATGGTTGTTTTATGGATAGGGGGAGTTATGGCCCCTCTGTTACGCACGTTGGTGTTATGTACGTGAGACCTTAATATATTTTTGTCGTGGAGGTATGACGGCTTACCGGAAAACATAATTTTGTTGTATAGGCATGCTTCATGCAATTTCCTCCCCTCCATACTCATCTAAATCATTTCTTTTGGTTTATAAGAGATATGTTTATTTCTTCGGATGCCATGAATTAGCCGCAGGCAGGCATTTTGTAAAAGCTGTATTCTGCGTTTAAACAATTAAACAATTTCCATATACAATATCACCGTGGTTGAATATGGAAAGGATAAGGGAATCCACGGTAAAATTTTCAGTTTTTTATTAATAAATTTTCTGTTATTGTACATAATTTTCAAGCGTTAAAATGCTCGCTGTATACAGTTTGAGACATGACTCACGAATCTCAGTCCTTGTAGTTACATTTCCCATCGATTTTAACGCATTGGCTGCGATTACTCAGAAAGCTTTCGAAAAAGAAACAGATGCCTGACTCATACCAATGTAGTGAGTATAGAAAGTAACATGGCGTAGCTCAGGGTGTCGAAAGCTTGGAAAAATCTAGTAGAATCAGAGCTGTGATTTTTCCATCATCTGTTGCCCTCAAAATATCATCAGCCACATTGAGTAACGCTGTCGAACAGCTATGATGTTTTCTGAATCCCGACTGAGTAGCTGGTAATATTTGAGCACTTTCTAAGTATAATATGAGTTGTTCATTCATTATTTTTTCCAAAACTTTCGACATGCATGGTAGAACATAAATGGGTCTCATGTCCTTAAACTCGCTTGGGTCACTAATTTTTGGGAGTGGAACTCCTATAGCGTGTTTCCATTGTTCCGGAAATATCGTATTTGCAATGCAAAAATTGATGATGTGTGTTAAAAATGGTAATATAAATGGACAGCATAGGATTAGGTTTATATATATATATAGATCGTCGATTCCTCTAGCATTTGATTTGACACTCAAAATGGTTCTATAACCATCCGCTTCTGATAATTCTACAAAATTGAATTTGTTATTCAGTCCCTCTTTGACGTTATTTTTATAAAATGCAATCAAATCTTCGTCCACTCCTAACTGCGGAGATAAAAAAGTTATTTATCTCATCAGGCTTATTCAAGTGGACGGGAATTTCAATTTCACTTTCAATGTTTGCGATGTTCAACAGTCTGAGATCTTTCTAGATATTACTTGAATTTCGGAACACCATTTTCTCCTGTCTAATTCTATTAGTGGTTAGATTCCTCAGTTCCTTGTAATATTCCCAATGAGCTGCATTTCGGGATTTTTTATATCGAGATAGTGCCCTATCACGGATCATATATTTTGTATTGCCCGTTATCCAAGGTTTACTATTCCTTGTCATTCGTGAGTTTTTTGTCGGGGCAAATATATCCAGTAAAATAGTGATATTTTGGTTCAAGAAGTCAACTTTGCCGTTGATATCAGGGACGTCGTAGATGTTTCTCCAAGGAATCGATTTTAGAGCCGCGTGAATTTTTCATGATCCATATTCTTTAAATCCCTGTATTATATAAGCTTATGGCGCTTTTTTGACAGTTTATGGGAGTAGTTTATGGTATAGATAAAATTGTTCCTGTCTTATTTTCCACCACATTTTACTGTGGGCTTTTCGCATGCCGCATTGATGCACTTTTAAACATTCTATTTCACGTTTTGAACTTTACAATCATTCACGGTTGGGTTATTTCTCATATATAATATAACAATACCTAATATTTTGCCGGCTAAAAATGTTGCCTAGAAATAGCACGACACATCTGCATAGATACATTTCCAGAGCGCTTTAGCGCTAGTGATTTTTTATGTGGATGTGGAGTGCTTTTGCTGTAAGGCAATAATGCTTCAGTATATACATTATACAGCCAAAATTTAGCCGTCAGAATATTAGGTCAAGTTATATTCGTCAAGACAAATTCTCGAAAAATTGCATTTGTTTTTCATAAAATTATTTGAAAACACATTGATTGAAAGTACATTGTTCATAATTAAGTCTATGCCTTGAATCGATCGTTTCAGAAGTCGGTGCCGTTATCGTAGCTGCAGCTCTTATTTTTGCAATTATATTAGAATTATGTTCTTTGTTCAACTGTAGATATGGCTTAAGTGACAATGCACTACTGTAACCACTAATTTTTTATCAGCTCTTGTTGTTGGACCTCCTGACCATGTAGGAAATTATTGTTGAGTGACTGGAATGATTAGTGATTTTCTTATTTTCAGTATCCAACCCACATTATTTTCTTGACAATCTATTCCATTTTCCAAAAGTATCCCTTCCTATTGGAGAATTCTTATACGATGATGACTCAGATTTATTATAGTAAGGATTGAGAGTGAGAAAAATTCGGTCAGTAGTTACACTTCCGTTTTCATTCCGTTTTACTATAAGTTTGTGGTAGAGTTTCAGCGGGCATCTGTTCTGATTTTCTAACTTTTGGATCAGCCATTTTGTTTCGGTACAGTTTTATCACCACCTTTCGTAAATATGGGGTTATATGACTGACTTCCATCATTGTTCAGTTCTACTTGAAAATTATGGACACAACAGTTGACTCCTTAATTTTCCATCCATGCTAACACCAACAATGCAATGTGGAAAAAATTCATCTGAAGACCTTTCGGGGTATTATCATAACAAGCATCAATCATTATATTGTATTCTGTAATATCTGAAGCAGCTGCGTTGACTTTTGTTCTCTGGAAGATTCTGAAGTTGCTTTCTCTTCGCATTTCTAGTAGTTTCAAACTCAATCTCAGAAAAAGGATTCAATTCTCTAAAATAGGTACTTTCTTGCACCATCTTAGCTGTTGTGTTACAAATTGTCTTGACATAATAATCTTTATAATATTCACCATCACATTTCCGCATGTTCATAGCCCAGTCTTTCAAAATTCCTGATATTTCGGTATACCGCTGTATATAGTTCATATTTTCTTGAATCACAGAACGAAGTGAACATATTTCCTTGTATTAACTGTGTTCACTGGTTTAGCCGATCAAACTGTGATCAATGTCTTCTTTAGAAGAGTTTTCCAATTTACAATCACTTGAATACATTGCACAATATCAAAAATAATACCAAAACCCGCAGTGTGTTCAATCTTGATTTTCAATGAATAATGAAATGTCATCAGCAATGTAAGCAAACAAACAATGAATTGTCTTGACAACAGTGAAAAAATACCTGATATTTTTTTGGGAAAAATGCACTAGTGCATGTGTTTTCACGAAAAATACCTAGTGTTTTTCACATTCAGACGTTCTTTTATCGGGGATAAATACATGTTTAATTGTATAAAAGTTTTATTGTCATGGCCAACAATTCAGAATCAAGGGAGTGAAAAAATCGTGAGAGCTTGCTCGAGCGATTTTTTCTAATTCCCTTGATTCGAGATTTTTTGCCAAATGACACTAAAATTTGAATACTATTTGAAATGTATTTATCTATAAAAAAATGTATCGATTATATTTTAGGGAGATTAATACATAACTACATTATAAAGGCAATTTAGTTTGAAATAGAAAATTCAATTGAGAAGTAAGAATTTCAAATCAACAATAAACATTTCAAATTAATAGAAAACATATTAAAATATCCACAAATTATTTAGAGTTTGACTGATCTTCCGTAACATACATATTATGAACATTGAAAATGCAATAGTTGTATGTTATATTATGACCAGATTTTTTTTGGATATTATTGTTTTCCGTAGTAGAATTTTCTTGTATAATGTTTATATCTCTTGTAGTTTGGATTCCAGAAGGTTTAGGTCTCAGGTTGTTGATTAAATTAGCATGATGTTCCTCGTCTAACTGTAAATAGGGGCCTAATGACTTTGCATGTTCAGTCATTCAGTCTTCCGGGACACCTGACTTAGCAAGATTTGCTACAGCACTTGATCGATTTGAGTGATTTGTGATCTTGTTTGTAACAGTATCAAGCCCTATTCTTTCCGCAGATTGTTTGGTCCATTTTCCAATCTCATTTATCCCAATAGGCATATTTTTGTACCATCCAGACTTGGTTTTATTCCAGTAAGGGTTTACAGTCAGAAATAGACGGTCTGACGTAATTCTAGTAATTCTAGCGTTTAAACATAAGTTTTTTAAATAACCTCACCGGGCACACATGAAGATAATTCTCTCGAGCTCCACCCTGGCATGTTTTGGAAATAATCGGGTTGTATTCAATTCTTCCAGTTGGGTTACCATTCGATTTCTTTTCCTCTTTGAAAAAGTGCACTTTGCATCTTGCTGCTTCTCCCCCTCTCCAGGCTAGTTCGAGTGCGATTATATGAAAAAGCTTTTTTTGAAGTCCTTGTGGTCAATCTTCGTTCCACAAATTCATTATTTCGTATATTTCTTCCTTAGAGCAGTTGAACTTTGCTTTCTCTTGTTGGGAATAGACTGAAGCTGCTTTCGTTTCGCATTTTTTGTTTTAAATGTTTATAACAAATTAAGCAATGACAGTTGGGAGTAGGAAACATAACAGGATATAACTACGGACCGTCTTTCGTATGATGGCACAGTCCGTTTCCTGGTAGTATTTTTGTCACGAAAAATCTCTATTGATTGGTCTATGGACTGTACCTTTCTAAAATATCCAACTGGGGATATTCCCGTTATTTTGCAACTTTTATACAAGATATTTTTTGTGAAATAACACATTTTACATCCTATTGATTTGTATCCTGTTTCCACCAAATGACAAAAAATTTAAAAAATACGTCTACGAAATTAACGATCGCAGAAAGATTTCCGTTGAGAAATCACAGTGTTGTCTGGGAAAATCACATATGCCATGATGGCGACATTAAAGTATGGAAGATCATAAAAGAGAAAATAGTTTTATCCATACTATTTTCGAGGGGTACTAGCGGTATAATCACAAGATCTTCCATCAAGACTTTTGAATTTTGTCAGTGTTTTGTTGAAAATATAAACAGGATGTTTATAAAATCAGATATGGAATCATCTGCGACTGAAAGAAAAACCTTAGTCACTATCTTCCATCGTCAAGATAACCTCTTGTGGGGTATTCATGTTGAAAAGGGAAACATTCTCAATTGAATATTGATAGAAAGATTTTTTTTTTCTGTGAATTGAAAAATCCACGATTAAAATGAAGTTATTTTTTGTGAATGTCTAACAGAAAACAACTAGTGAAAGATAAGTGCCATGTGAAGTGGAATGAAAGAAAAATCATTGAACGGTTTTTCATAAGGATTCATATAATTGAACAGAAATGGTAGATTCAGGTGAAAAAATCTTTCCTGGAAATACGCAGAACGTTGAATGATATTCACCTGAAAATCAATGCATACTTCCATATAATATCAATGGACATTGAATGGCATTCAATGTCCATGCATGGATTTTCAGGTGAATATCATTCAACGTTCTGCGTGGTATTTGCCAGGAAAGTAGTTGTTTTTCACCTGAGATCTACCATTTTCTGGTTCAATTTTATATTGAATCCTTTATGTGAAGAAAACCGTTTAATTCGATTTTTTCTATTCATTCCACTTCACATGGCACTTATCTTTCACTATATGCTAGACGGGCTTGCCACTCCTACTGAGAAGGAATCTTTTATTTAGAAACCTATCGAGGTGGGAGATTTTCGGAGTGTTTCTTTCTGTCACTAGGTACCGCCAGTTAAAGTTTATCTTTTCCGGCGTACCTATAGGTGTTACAAGATCGATGATGGTTTGTTTACGTTGTGTCTCACTTCAGCCAGAGTTCTTTGGACCTTCGGCTGGTTGACTACTCCGTACTGATGAGGGCCAAGAAGCCTGAAACCGGTATGCGGATTGTTAGGTGAACACGACATAAATTGAACATAATCGAGCTTATCAGAAAGAAACATTTGCATTCAATGTCCATTGATATTATATGGAAGTATGCATGGATTTTCAGGTGAATATCATTCAACGTTCTGCGTGGTATTTGCCAGGAAAGTAGTTGTTTTTCACCTGAGATCTACCATTTTCTGGTTCAATTTTATATTGAATCCTTTATGTGAAGAAAACCGTTTAATTCGATTTTTTCTATAAAACAACTACTTCCCCGGCTAAAGCCACGCTGGACATTGAACTACATCTGATAGATATTCTGAAAAGGCTCTAACTCAGTGTCATCATAAAAACGACAATTAAGTACGCAAAACCTATTTTGGCTAAATGGTGTAAATTATTTTCATAAAACAATTATTTGGCAGTAGACGATTCTCACGCTGTAAGAAGAACCCCTGAAAGAACTCGGGTAGAGAGTGGATATATTTTATTTTAAACAAGCTTTGTTGTGGTAACTTATGGATAGCCAAGCAAGACGGCGCGCATGAAAGTGTGGTGACAACTGTGAATAATTTTGGTGAATATAGCAAGACCTCATAGGTTAAGCTTCCACCGTAGGATATCTTTCTTCATTGGGCACCCTAAAAAATTATCATTGAGGGAGTTAGCATGAATATAGACGATCATATTGCCAATAGGTTGCTTGGTGTAGGCCGGCCAATAAATAAGTCACTTCCGGTGGTTTTTGCGATTTTTTGCGAATAACTCCTAAATTACCCATTTTTCGGAAAAAAAAACGGAATATTTTTTTGTAGATAAAAATATTATTTTCAAAAAAGGATACCTCACATTTTCCTGAAAAAAGTATTTTCGAAGGAAAAAATCGAAACAAAATTGTAAATGATTCTATATATATATATATATATATATTATATATATATATATATATATATATATATATATATATATATATATATATATTCTATATATATATATATATATATTCTATATATAGTAAATTCAATTTGAAGACAGGTAGCATCAAAACAAATGCACGTCGTTAGTCTGTGATCAAAATCGCAGAGCTCAAATAGCATGTCCGCATTCTAGACCGTACGTGTGTAGTTCGGAAAATACCATTTTTATACACGCTTTATTAACTTCACCTGTATGTATGTATGTATGAATAGGTAACGGAATCTTCGAAATTAATTTTAACCCACTTCCAGACGTCCGAACTATTTGAAATTTTGCACACGTATTAAGAACCGATGACAATACAATAATTTCATAGCTATGACCTGGTATTCTCACCAAGATCGACAGAAAAAAATAATTAAAATTTCAGAGATATGGCGAATGCGCAGATTCATGAATTGCAGCAGCAAATTCACCATAATTCAGCATGTATGTCATTCACTATAATTTCGTATAAACTTCCATCCCATGTGGATGAATGATTCTCCCGTAGTCTTTTTTAGTCTTCTGTAGATATGGACAAAAAAGTTGAAAATAAAATTATAGTTTAAAAAACGAAAAAACACGCTTATATAGCAATAAAGACTAAAAAGTTAAAAATAATAATGATAGTCTTTGGCGAAAAAATGTTATCTAATTTAAAAAAAGCGTGAGGTGCTCTTCACTGACTTTTCATAATGATTAAGAACTGATGTCAAGCACCTCACGCTTTTTTACATAAGAGAACATTTTTTGGCCAAAGACTATCATTATTATTTTTAACTTTTTAGTCCTTATTATATAAGCGAGTTTTTTTTAACCATAGTTTTTTATAAATTACTCTCAATTTGAGTGTTGGTTTATCGAAAAAGGGAAAAAATGAAACGCCGGATCCTGCAACTTTAACAAATTATAACACTTTTACCCAAACGATCAATCTCAAAAGCCGGGATCCAACGGCGCGTGTAGTGGCAATCCTGGATTGAGGGTTAGTGTCAAGGTTGGCGCAACGAAATGTGTCGGGCCGTTCAGACGTGGACACGTCCGAGCTCCTTTGAACCGTGTTCATTTACCGACAGTCGACGGGACTCACCGCGCCGACTGAAGATCGCCAAGCCTGCCCTATCCGACGGCGCGTGAACTGGCAAGTTTGGCGCGAGGAGCGCCGTTGGATCCCGGATTTATAAACGGAAATAAATCAAGTCAACATTCAAAATATACACGCATATGCATTATCGCAAGTCTGTATACCTGTTCAAAACCCTACCGAAGGCCTTCTGTTTTAACGTGCATGTCCACAGAGGACCAATAGCAGCGCGACTTCAATCACGTGCGCTGCACGCAGTGCTCACGTCTCAATCATTATTGTCGTGTCGCTTTTCTTCAATTCGAATGGACTATAGAATCGTTCGTGTTCCACTTTCTTCAAAAATTGGAGCTGGGGTTTCATGAAGAATTGCATGAAACGCGTTATTTCTGCGAGTATATAAAATTCATCACTTTTTGTTCCATTATACGACTATCAAGGACTCATCCAACATTATCAGTAGGAACATTAGGAGTACTTCAACTCTATCTTACAAAACAATTGTATCACCAGCGGTTGAACCGGAAGTGGAAATTGTAAGTTATGTTTCCGTAGAAAATATACTTTTATCATTGCCTAGATTAGACAATGCTTTTATCTAATATTGCGTTGATATTCCATACCTAATTTTCGAAAAACAAGGAGAATATCAGTGGCGTACTATTACCGAAACTCTCCCGTATAGGGTTTATTTCTATTTTTTCTTCTGTAATCAAATCTTGCAAGTTAAAATTGACCCTCTTCTAGTTGTCCGATTAACGTGAAATTTGGCAGGTGTTCATATTAACCGTGGAAATGTATTATAGAATTTTTTGTTAGATAAAAAACAAAGTGGTGGCTCTAAGATGGCGGACGACTCAAAATTGGTATGTGGGGGTTTTCGGGGTCGAGAATTATGAATTTTCTGTCAAAATTCATATAATTAAAATGGCGGCACTAAGATGGCGGACGATCTCTGTGATTATGGTCCGACTCTAGTCAAAATTGTATGTGGAGGTTTTCAGGTGGAGATTATGAATTTATTGTCAAAATTCATAAATTCAGATGACGGCTTCAAGGTGTGGACAAGTTTTGTGATAATGGACCGTTTCTATTCATAATTGGTTTGTCGGGGTTTATGGGGTCGTCGGAGATTATGAATTTAGTCGAAGATTATTGATTTTTTGTCCGAATTTATAAATTGAAGATGGCAGCTCCAGCATGGCAAACGAGTTCATCTTCAGATGGTCTCCTCATTGAAGAACTAGATAGCTCAGAACTTACAGGAAAAAGGCCTCATAATGACGATGCATATATTAAGGCGTACTTACTAAAAAGCACAAAATAGAATAATAATAAAAAACATTTGAAAGACAAGATTTTATTCAAATGCGCTAAAAAGTAAAAAGTAATTGCTTTGGATGTACGACGTAGGTTATTCCGTGAGTTATAGATTCAAAAGCTTGTCGCTTTTGTATTCGAACTGAAAACTTTGCGCTACAAGCTCTTGAATCTATAACTCACAGAATAACCTACGTCGCACATCCAAATCAATTATTTTGTACTTTTTAGCTTATTTGAATAAAAGCTTGTCTTCAAAAATATTTTTTTTATTAGTTATTTTATTTGTTTATATCTTTGGATATACTCATTTTTCACGAAAATGATATGAATCATTTTTTGTAGAAAATATTGATATCTACAAAAAAAAGTACTGTATCCGTGTAATTTAAGAGTTATTCGCAAAAATTGCAAAGACAATCGTAGGAGACGTATTTTCCTGGACTAATCAACCCAGTGGCGATATACTATATGCATGCTAACTCCCTGAATAATAATTTTCAGGGTACCCGATGACGGTCGTTGCTCAACTTATTGTTAGTAAGTTTTGTACCTCTGTTATTTTGCAATTTTTATATTTTTGATATGTCTAAATTCACACATACACTCTTCAGTTTTATGCTTGGAAGCACTTTTTTTGACCTATCTAGAGTTTTTGACTCCAATGACATTGCCGTTGTAGGAACATTTCATTTCAGTTGAGGAAAAAAATTCATAATTTTATAATAAATGTTGATAAAAGTCATATCGCATTCTCTGAAAATATCAATTTTATAGGCACTTTCCTTGACAGCAGTTTGAGCTGATTTTCAAATAATAATTTGACATGCAAAATACTGAATTCTAATCATTATGTTTTTGAATATTTACTAACTTTTGAGGTAATGCAAGCCTATACACCAAAACCAATGATAAGTTTAATTATCACTCTGAAATATGTACCTAATCTCACGTGGATCTCGCTTTACCAGGCATCGTATTCTTATTTTATCGGTCCTCTATATATACAAGCGTATGATGCAAAATATTTAATAAATTCCCTACATATGTGAAAAATAGAAAAAAAATTCCCGTATTCAAAGCAAAAAATCTGCTTGACTTCTACTTTCATTCGGCAAAGGAATATATTGGTTGAAAGGCCTCCGTGTTTTTTATTTTTCCATTTTCCATATATTTTTTTTTGAATGGCGCCATTCATTTGAATGAAAATAAGTTGTTTTCTTCTTCAATCAAGAATGATGATTAGGTTGGAAACGAGTGATAAGTTCTGATATCTACTGTTTTATTAATAGGATTGGTTCGAGAGGGTATGCCAATTGTTGTTTTTTCTGAAAAAACTTCAATATTCTAGTTCATATAAGTTGTTCATCACCTAGGAAAATATCTGAAAAGTATCCATTGAAATATAATAGCTTGTTCTGATCATCATATCATAGATGTTAAAATTAGTTCAAGAATATTTAGATTTCCTTAAATTGAAAAGACGTTATTCGTATTATCAATCAACTTCCGTTTGTTAGCTGTTTCTCTCAGATTCTAAAGAGAAAAAGATGAAGAGAGATAAACGTGAGATGAAGAGAGATAAACGGTTATCATCAATTTCTGTGATACACGAAACAGATCTGAATTGAATTTGCCATATACCCTTCAGAAAAGAACAATGTTGTTTTTCAATGAAATATCATCATTTTAATAATAATTCATGTCTGAATAATCGAAAAACCCCTGAAGGCCATATATTATACCTTACATTGTATCATCAGTGCTTGATACGGAAACGCTGACGGACATGCAGAAATATTTATTTGTGCAACCAGTTGGGAAAAGCAATATTTTTCCTAACGAGCGGATTTCTCGCTCGCATCGCTCGTTCCGCAAAAGAAAGCGAGTTACGAAAAATAGTGTTTCCCATATTTCCACATATTTTTTCTAATTCTGAATATTTTGTGATCCTTTTCAATTCAAGTTAAAAATATATATAAAAAAATATATTTAAAAAAACTAAAGAACACGCTTTTAACGCACTAAAAAGAAAAAATAATTTTAATATTCAACGACTATGCCAAAAAGCATGGGTTGCTTTTTGGTTACGTATCTTTGAGAAACATAATACTTTTAATTGATTTCGACAAAGCATCCCACGCTTTTTGGCCTAGTCGTTGAATATAAAAATTCTTTTTTACTTCTTAGTGCGTTAGAAGCGTGTTCTTTAGTTTTTTCAAATATAATTCATTTTTTACTTTTTAGTGTTATAATAATTCCAACATATTATACCATTTAAATTTTAAAAAAGTTTGTCTGGTTTGTTAACTAAACTTAAACCTGGCCAATGTTAGGATGTTTACAAGTTAGCTAAAATGTCAGCTGGAATCAATATCATCAATTGTTCAAATTGTCATTAATATTTATAATTAGTTTTTACCATACATATTATGTATTAAATTTGCAAAAAAATTCATCTTCATAATATATACAGAGAATATAATAACAATAAAGAAATAAGTACTTCAAGTAGTTTAGCCTTAAAATTATAACAAATTTTATTCCTGTATTTTTTGCAACTAATGCTAAAATTTACTCTTCATCAATTTACTTTTCGCAACTGGTGGTGAAAAGTAAGACATTTGATAACGTCAACGAGTTTTAAAAAGTGTCTCTTTAAATGTCAAAATTAGAAAAAAAACATTATAGTTGCCAGTGTAAACTGACAATTATGTTTAATTGTCAGTTTAAACTGGCAATTATCAAATTGTTAGTTCAAACTGCCAATTATACAGCCACCCAAGGCTCTTACAGAATCCAAATAATACTTTGCAATAATTCTTGGGTTATTCGTATTGTTTCCCACTTTCAACCATATTATACGTCTCGAAAATCCATCAATTCACCAACTGATGAATATCCCAAAAGGTTTAACTTTATCATAACAATCCATGTGCCATACGTGATTTGGGCCTTTGTTCTGATGTTGTCTTCTGTCAGTTGTCTCTTGAACGTATTTCAACCCGTTCAGGATCAAGTATGTGAAGTAAAAACCTGATATTTTCTTGAGTGATTGTAAAATTATTTTGTAAGCATTTCAGATGCATCTTTGTATCCATGTGAAAGTGATATATAATTCAGTTCAAACTGACAATTATTTATAGTTGCCAGTTTGAATTGACAATTGTCACATAAATGCCAGTTTGAACTGACAATTATTGATAATTGCCCGTTTAAACTGACAATTATGTATAAGAACTGACAATAATCCATAATTGCCAGTTGAAACTGGCAATTATTGATAATTGACAGTTCAAACTGACAATTATACATAATTGTCAGTTTAAACTGGCGACTATAATATTTTTTCTGCATGGCCGTTCAGCGTTTTCGTAGCTTGAGACTGAAAACTAACAATGGATCTTACATCTCACTTTGCTTCAATCATTAAAATAGTGCCAACGAACGATCATGGCACTAGACATTAAAACCTGAACTCCTATTCCGTACTTAGACTGTGAGTGGCAGACCGTACGCAGTCCTCATGCTGGCGATAATACACCATCCGTAATACTCCGCGTTACTTAGACTGTGATTTATAACGCCTGCACTCTGCAATGCAAACGTGAGTGCAAGTCGATATTGGTGTATTTTTCTAACGATAACTGAATGAAAGTAGATTACAAAGTGAACTATTGCGATAATATTGTATTGGAAAATTCTATTTTTACCATATTGCTATCATTCAAATATCCTATCATTGAAATTGTATAGTTTTAAAAATGATATATGTATAATGAATGAACGATAAAATATTCATTTAAATGTTCATGGCGCTATTGATGAACGACATCAACCATAAAACCATCAAGAAAAAAAATATTTTTATTTCCGAATTGTGGTTATAAAATGGTAAATGGTATAACTTCTCTTAATGTAATAAATTCATTGCAATGCTTCCACGATTGTTCTGCAGCATTGTGCACTTTTTTAACATGTGATTTAAATTATCTATCAGTTTGTTTTTTTTTAAGTGCAATTGCATTAATTTTCTCTTCATGTTCTTTTCTTACATGCCTTCTTAAGTCGTAATAACGCTTATATGTCCGCTTGCACTCACTATTCTCATGAGCAATGTTCACGTTCCCTGTTTATTAAATGCTTGAACTGGGAAAGTACCAAACACTCCTCCACACATAAATGATCGACGATTGTATTAGCATTGCCGGGTGCAAGCGAGAAATTGGCGCGATCCTATAAACAGTGTGAAACGTGTTACGAATGTTCTGATGTCAGCATGTGGACTTTGTACCTCTGCACGGAATATGAGTTCAGGATTTAACATCTAGTGGTCATGGCGGCCACAGGAGCGGTATCATTTTCATTGCAAATACATGATGTACCTCTACTATGAGGTCTATGATTTCGAAAAAAGTCAAATGCTAATAATGTCAAAGCGAATTAAACTTTTTTTATAAAAAAAAAACGAAATTAAAATAAAAATGGAAAACAGACACTCGGGAAATATTTTTAGCCTGAATTTCCATATTAATAATGAACATACCTAGGAAAACATGACAATTCATTACTCATATATGATTTAACATAGTTTTTACTTTTTTGAAGAAGAAAATGCTCGAGAAAATGGCATTTGTATGTAACTCCCATAACACATATAAACACTTATGCCTAATCACATTCGAGCACGTCAATGATGTCTGCTCTTTGGCCCGCAATGAATGACTTCTTTAACAGAATGACGCTGCTTGTTAGGTAGTCTGGGTTATACCTTGCAAATTTCTATTTTGAAAAGCAAAACATTTTCAATTTTCAGAAAAATATTTCTTTTTAATATTTAGTAACGTTTTCCTTTTCAACATGAAACATCCCAAGAGGTTATCTTGAACGATGGAAGATAGTGACTAAGGTTTTTCACGGAAGTTGATTCCAAATCTGATTTAATGAACACCCTGTTCATAATTTCAAACAAATCAGGCAAACTTCCGGTTTGCATTGATATGTTACTGTTCCCAAAACCTCTGGAGAAGATCACAATGAGTATTTTTTTCGCTTTCAAGAGCTTTCATGTATTCATATTCGTTATTGACTGATGTCAAAAGTCATTGATTTTATTCTTTTCCCTGTTTTGGAAAGTTGTAATCCAGAAAATCTAAGGAGTAATATAGTTTTTCCACAAAAATGATTCCCGAATTTTCCCATATTTTTTTTTCGTTCTCATCTCTAATCGACACTGTAAACTTCCTCTATTAAATTTATATTCCCAAGAACGTATATTAACTATATTATTCCAAAACCAAAAAAAAAACAATATGACAACGCTTTCGATCATGTCTGTCAGTTGACAACTTATTCGTGTGTTTACTGGCTTAACCACATGATGTCGGTTACACATCCAATCGAATCCCATAGATTAGTTGTAAAGTGAACATTTATTCGTTGAACCATTGTCATATTTTATTATACGGAAATTGGGATGGACATAAAAAATATAATTTTTTGCAGGTTGATGTGGAAAGTTTGGCGTACACCTCCAAACTTTCAATATCGAGTAGGAGAGAAAAACCCCTCATGGTTCGGCCGTTATCAAGAAAGGATATATTTTATTCGGGTTCTATTGTGCATCTTCCCGAATTCAAGTCGCAGAAATCGTTGACAAACTACAGACAGAGTATTTTGAGTCTCCCTCAGTTGAGAAATGGTGAAGATGAAGGAACACGTAGGTATTGCTACTATAGCATTATATATATATATATATATATATACAGGGTGATTTACCACATCATGAGGAAAATTACTTGGTGGGTTATTCCCACCAAATGAATTAAGAAAAATAAATAAATGAACTATTACAAAATATAGCAATTTTTTGTAATCAACTAATCTGAGACAACGCAATAGACTAATAAAAACCTTACTTATTGTAACTTAAGTTCAGAAGGTTAGGGGGACGTCTTTATCAACTGCAACAGGACGATTTACTGTATGTTCTCTGTGTCCTGGTAAAAACACTCATAGACACTGAACTGCACACAAAATTGCCTTTCATTTCACTGCACCATATGTGGTAATCATATCACAGTATCCATGCCACGTAAACAATGACTTGATTTGTATAAACCTGCGAAATTAGTTCGAAAACAATACAATCCAACCGAATTCGCGATCACAATGTTTGTTATCCACCTTCCGACAAACATAATATTACTGCTTTCATCGCGTTGTGACTTGTTACGTTCTGGCAGCGTATTGTTGGAGAATAAATTACCTCGAATTGTTCTAAAATTTGGTAGATGCTTTCTCGCATGGAAGACAAATACACCATTCTATTTTCCGCATATTGTGGCCACCGCCCTGTATATGATGACGTCATCGTTGCTAATATTTCATATTATTATTTCACCTACCATGCGTTGCGTTTATTATGGATCCAACCCCATTTCTCGTTTATTAATCATTCGATATCCCGTGTCTTTCAAAACCAAATGAATAGAAAACAGGGTGGTGGGAGTCAATAGGACCGTCTTTGTTGAGTAAATACATTTAACTCAAGCAACAAAGACCAAAAAGGCCAAATAGCGGAAATAATTCATGTAGAATCCAATTTCGGTACAGTTGTAGGGGAAAGTGTCCTGAGCAACAAACTGAAAGTACTGATGAGTGGGGGTGGAGTAAGGGTGCGGGGGATCTCTAAAGGTAACTTTTTTTAGTTTTTCGTCAATAACTCTAAAACTACTGCCTGTAGCAAAGAAATAATCATATACTTTTTTGTTAAAAATGGAATGTTTAGTGTTAAAAATGAAATTTTATTGTTGAAAATGAAAGTTTATTGTTGAAAATGGAATGCTTATTGTTAAAGAAGAAATAATTAGTGTTTAAGGATGTACCTTGAATATTAATTTTCGTCAAAATCTAAATTTTCATTATAATCGATGCTGTCTTCGATAGGGGTTCCGTTTGTATATGAGCCGAGGCATACGCCGCATGCACCTGGGCAGTGGAGTGCAAGTGGAGAGCAGCACGTTGATTTCCGGGTATCACAGCAAAAAGAGATTCACGAGAACGCGCTAAGATTAACGAATGGTTCAATGACCATCCCCATTACGCCAAAAAGGAACTTCATGGTAAACGCCACCAGCCTGGGATATTTTGGAGAGCAGCACTTATTTCCGGGAAGGAAAAAATTAAATTAAAAGGCCCCTCCAAAGATGAATTTGCTCATGTCGCTGTCAATGGACATCCTGAGAAACTCCAAAGTAAACCATGCCTTGGATATTGGAACCAAAACCTTGCAAAGTTTCATTGGCAGTAAATTTGGTGACATGAAACAGTCTAAGAAAAATGTAGTTTTGTCGCTAGCCAGTATGAGCAGTTCCATCAAAATCAATGGTGAGGCAGTAACTGTTAATCCTCTGACAATTTTCCAAAGAACTGTCATAACAGGGAGAAGATGGGATCCACAAACGACTCTGTGGCAAAGCAGGTATTGCCTTCTCAGGTGCCTGCGGCGTGTGCCTTGGCTCATGTACGAACGGAACCCCTGTCGAACACAGCATCGATAAAGATGAAGATTTAGATTTTTACAAAAATTAATGTTCAAGGTACAGGGGGTAGTTTCAGAGTTATTGACGAAAAACTCAAAAAAGAGACCCCATGCACCCTTAGCTCCACGCCCACCCATCAGTACTTCTAGTATGTTGTTCAGGACACAACTGTGCCAAAATTGGCTTCTACATGGATTATTTACGTTATTTTTCTTCCGCTGCTTAGAAAAAAAAATATTTGCAAGAGATTCAGCATCCTTTAGAACTCATTGTATACTGATACTAATTCATTTTAAATATTGCTAGCACTATGAATATATCACTTCATGGAATGAATATTATTGAAAAAGAACGGGATGAAGATGAAATCACTATCCCTCATTTGACTTTATTCAGAAACACTGAAACTCAATACTTTTCCTTGCTCGTTTGGGTTGACTTCTCAGGTGTACTGTAATAATATCATCAAAAATGAATCTCATGATGCAGGTTTGTTTGTTTTAGTGTTGGGGTGTTTCGGTATTCTGAGGAAAAATGAAGCCTGATGAATATATCCCATAATCGTAAAAGAAAACAGAAAAACCTTTTATTTCTCGACAATAATTGTGAATTGAATAATATAATATAAAATCGTTTTTATGGCAATCTGAATACACTTAATACAAAATAGAACACCACTTATCATATCAAAATAACACTACTTTATATTATATCCTCATTGTATCTGGAGATGATCAGATTTCAGTTCCATCAGATGAAATATCACCAGGTAAAGCAACTATAATATGTTTACTTGAAAAAGAAATCCCAAAAAATTTCAAAAATGTTTTTTCTGCATCTGTCTGGCCTATTCCGACAAAAAAAAAAATAACAATGAGCGGCCGCTACCGAACAATTTTTGTAGGCATGAAAATATTACCTGTCGGCTGCATAGGTCTCAATTTTACAGTCATATAACGAGAAACAGAAAAACATTACAAGAGCCACTAATAAATAAAATATAATGAAAATACCACTAATTATTTTTTTACATTTCTAGAAAGCAATGGAAACTTTCAATTCAAATCATTCATGTACGTTTTGGCCAATCAAAACATTATTATAGTGTGAATATTCTACCTACAAAATTGCCGCGGGAATAATTTGAGGTATTTTGTTTTTATTGTGCGACAACGTATATTTTTAATTTGACGTCTGTCTTCAATTCGAATGAAAAGTGAGAAATGAATCCAAACCGGTTTAGTACATTGTGCGAGCAAATGCGTTTATGATCGTAACATCAAAAAATAATCGATAGAGTACCACACGAGAGTTCAAGAAAGTATAAAATAATTCTCCAGATTTCTTTCTCAAACTTGTTGCCATTTGGCTCTCAAACCCATTGGGCTCTCGTGTCTATTGCCTGGCAACAAGTTTTCGAAAATATGTCGAATTATTTTCACTTTATTCTCACTCTCTTGTGATATTACAACTGAAAATACGTTCGGATTGAGAAACTAATCAGTCAAGGCTTCTAAAATATAAATAAAAATTAATAAAGTGTCCCCTTATGTAAAAAAGCGAGGGGTTCTTAATATCAGTTATCCCAAGTTTTTTATCCTAGCTATTCGTAAAGGTAAATTCATTATGAAAAGTAAGTTAAGAGCACCCCACTTTTAGTCCATATTGCTATATAAGCTTGTTTTTTAGTTTTTTTAACTATAATTTTATTTCAACTTTTTAGTTCAAATTGCTACTAAAGACTAAAGAACACTACGGGAGAAAAACTCTTCGACTGATTCATCCACATGGGATTGAAGTTTTTAATAATTTTTGGTGAAAGTGATGAGAACAAATCAGCGCAGTCATCAAATCTTTCTAATGACAAAAAATTCGTGATCTCTGTCCCCGAAAGCATCCACATACCAATTTTGAATAAAATCGACCCACTATCACAAAACTCGTCTGCCATATTGGAGCCGCCATTTTTTTTTTCTCCAGTAAAAATTCCATAATGCATTGTCACCGGAATTATGAACACCTGCCAAATTTCAGCGCGATCGAACAACGGGAAGTGGGTCAAATTTAACTTTAAGATTTGATTACAAACCCACAGACAGACATCGGGACAGGTGAAACTAAATGAAAACTTGTAAAAAAATCATCAGTAGACATGGCTCGGCGGGTTCTAGGCTAAAATCGCCCATTATTCCATGTTAATATCCATTAGGAAACTCAAGGTCGAACTTGGTGTTTTTTGTCCAAAATTTCGTCAAGTGCCTACCAGTGCCAGTGTTCCGATCGATTGATACTGTAGCGGGGCCCAAACTGAATTATACTCATGCTTGAGCTTCATGTATACAGAACGGTATTATTTGACTTATTCATTTATCTATCGCACACATTGGAATCACAGTTATCTTTGACTGTCAATGGGAAGTATTAAAGTTAATTGTTATAATATTCAGTTCTGATTAGTGGGTGGATTCGGTATATTGTATTTTCCGGTATTTGATACAGAGTATATGAATTTAGTTTTGACATCTCTCGATTATAGAAAACATACAGTTAAAATTCAGGAAAAGCTTACTGATAGTAATATGATGCTTGTTGATTGATATATGGATTTGGTTTGCAGTTGAAAAATATGAAGTTGTTTTGAGCATTTCTCCATTGTAGAATTCAGATTGGAATGATTCAGATAAAACTTAGTATGGTTTTAAGGCGATATTATTCATTGCACATTAGTGCATGGATTTGGTTTTGGTATTTATGATATTTGAAGTTGCTTTGGGCATTTTTCGATTAGGTAAAATAGATTGGAGGTTTATAATGAATGGACTAATTGATTGCTGGTTCCAGTTTTTAGTATTCATTGATATTTGACATCTGAAAAATATGAAGTTGATTGGGCAAAAATATCGATATTGATATAGATATGAAGCGTTCTTCATGGTGATGATATACGGCGATCACTTGTAAAAAGTCATCTGTGATGACTGTGAATGAAGAGCATGTTTGAGGCATGATTTGATGGTTATATGAAGCAATATTAAAATGGGTTGTCAGGAGTACATATGATACATACTTCAATATCGATGAAAATGAGTTGAGTGTTGAGCGTTTGATACAAGTTTGATGAACATTATATAGTAATATATATGTTTGTATTTGATGGTTTTCAAAGCATCAAGTTACGATCAAGAATATAAGAAATTTGAATTTCGTTTGGCATTTGTTGGACGATTCTTCAAATGTTTATTGAATGTTATACTCCGATTCTTTCTCACCACCAGAGAAACTCCATAGAATAAGAGAAAATCCGTGACAGCGGCATGACTGCAATGGAACTCGCTGTACAGAGAAAAAATAATTTCATTATAGGAGTATATTCATGATGAAAAGGGAAACATTCCCTTCTCAACGTGATTACTTTCCAAGAGGTTATCATGAACGATGGAAGATAGTGACTAAAGTTCATCTTTCAGTCGTAGATGATTCCATATCTGATTTTATGAACTGTTCATACTTTCAAACAAATTAATATATTCATAACTTTTTTAGATAGTTTTGTATATGTGTATGCCTACAATAACATATATTTATATATATATATATATATATATATAACCAGTAAATAGTGGGGTTATGCAGCAAATAAAAGAGAACTCTTTAAAGGTTGTCCAAGCTTTCGGAAATTTTATTAATTATTTCCATCATCAGGGAGACTACAAAAGTGTAAAATTTAAAGTAAGTTTTTTTTTAAAATATAGTTTAGTTAAAAAACGAACTTTAAATTTTACACTTTTATAGTCTTCCTGATGATGGAAATAATTAATAAAATTTCCGAAAGCTTGGACAACCTTTAAAGAGTTCTCTTTTATTTGCTGCATAACCCCACTATTTACTGGTCCCTAACTAGTCAGCAACGACTACCCGTTTTCTATATATATATATATATATATATATATATATATATGAAAGAGAGTAATATCGAGGGGACTGTTAAAAACAATAAGGAAGGAATTTAATGGACATAGCCCTCAGAGAAAAGTGCTAACCGTAGACACGTGTTTCGGGCTCTCGGCCCTCATCAGTACGGTGGAGAAGTGCAAGGATGAACAACACTTGGTAGAAAACGACAAATCAACGGAGTCAACAATTTCTTGAAATAAAGGCCTGATTCAGTCAATTCGTATAATTCCTTTTAACGACGTTAAAATTAAAAACATGGAGTTTGAGACATATCTTACTTAACACAATATTAATATGTATGCACTAAAATAATTAATTGAAAACATTGAGTTCGAAATATAACACGTTATTTAACACAATATAAAAATATCTGTAATATATATATATATATATATATATATATGAGTATTCACTTAACTAATTATTTTATTCAAATTTCTGCGTTTGCATAACGTTGTTGAAGGTGTATGACTTCGATGTTATCGGGAATGTTTTTTTTATCTTCCATGCTTTTTTACCCTCTTCATGAGTACACAGGATTGTTTAGATTTTCTTATAGTATATGAGCCTAACAGTATTTTTTGGCAGCATGTAAATATCAGTTTTCACTATTACTATTATAAACAAAGTTAAGAAAGGTTGTTATAAATCTAGGTTAAGTTTTCGATATAATTTCTATTATTAATGCTGCTGGGTTCTTTATTAATATGTTTCATATCAAGGAATGTTCTTTCTCTTGGATTCCTTTCTTTGGTAAAATTTTTAACATTGTTAGTGTCAAACTTATGTTGATTTTCTTTTTCGTGTTTGGATAAGGCAGTAATGTCAGTTTTTGAGTACTTGTGGGCTTGTATTCGTTTTTGCCAATATTGTTTGACCTATATATGTACTTTGACAGTCTTTACACGGTGTTCTATATACTGTATGAGTATGTATAAATAGTCTTATTTCGGTAAGATATAGTTATGTTATGTTTTTCCATTGTTTTATTAATTGTATTCGAAGTTTGTCTATGTATGTTAAAGGTATGTTGTTTTCTTTTCTTTATTATCATTCTTATTGTAGATCGCATGTCGACACCCCCATCGAAAAAGGTTGTAACTCAACTTCACTGATTTTACAGGAGCGCCAGAAAACTAAAAACATTATGTTTTGATATTTGTGGAGAAACTTTATAAGACTCCAATAGTTAACAAACAGGATAACTAGAATACACTAAGGGTTACTTATGGAATAATGAATGTTTGAATTTTATTAATCAGTTTAAAGTTGAGTTTGATTGAGATACAACCTCTGCAGTTAATCTAACACTTCGTGGAATAAGGCTGTAAGTAGTAGATACGACTATATTAGATCCACACATGTAATTATCATTGCTGTTCTTCGTGTAACACAGATGTATTCGATACTATCGATGACGGGAAAAATGAAAATAGTACTATCTATGATAGGTATATGGTGAGAAAAAACAGGGTAGTTAGTGTAAATATTTATTCAAAAGTTAAACACTTTATAGAAATCTGAATATATAATACTAAGAATGAAAACAAGTAGCCCATACTATAAAGATGCTTGAAAGCTATCAACATTTTAATCCGAATCAGATTGCTATACATTATTTAAATCATCGTATTTTAAATTTTTATAAAACTGATGATATAATTCAGGCATGGCATTTGAAGTACAAATGCTATTCAAATCCTTATACTTGGCTTTTGATATGGCTGAAGTGCCAGAATAAGCAAAAGGTATTCCTGATGTCATTATCGTAGTATTGATATTTTTATTTGTCGATTTCCTAGCAGAGGAACGTTTGTTCACAGGCTTTTTTCCTATATAAATGCGATACATGGATTCGGACAGAACATCATAATTGACGTGGATCAATTCAGGGTTCTCACGCTGAATGTTCAAATGTTTAAGTTGAGCCCACTTTATCTTATTATTCTCAACATCCAATTCGAAATCAATGAAGGTGTCTTTCAATTGTTTAAAATTCAGGATTTTATTCTGATTTAATTCTGTAACTATATATGGTTTGCCTGTAATTTTGGCACATCTTATCAGTGTTACCCACTGGTCTGGAACATACACCACCTGATTATTTTTACGCCTTTCTATGAGGGCATGCATGGCGTCGCCTTATTTTGTGAATGTCCTACCTCATAAAACACATGTGTGATATTTATGTTGATTTTTTTTACAGCGTAGGAATACATAGCGAGAACTATTCTATTTTTGTGTTGACCTGCACAACTATCAGAAAAAAAATAAAAATCCTTCATTCCCCTCTGTTTTTTTTTCTATAAACAAATAAAGAGCACTGCTGATTTCATTGGCGCCCTTTTTACCAGTCGTCCCGTCCCAAACATAGCACTCTCCTTCATTTTCACCCAAGTCAAAGATGGTAAAATTGTAGACTTTTATAGTAAAATGCTGAAACTTCTGACATTGGTGTGGATAAGATCTTTTGAAGATCATAACAGGCCACAACAACCGAATCACTACCTTGTGCTAGTAATTTCTTTTGCATTTTGAATTCTCGAACCAAGTATTTAGAAGCGATATGGAACGTATAATTGAGCTGTAAAGATTCCCTCTCCTCGATAGACGCTCTTTTGTAAATGTCACACGTTAAACATACATCTTTTTTAGGTTTGAAAAAGTCTATGTTGAATTCGCTGGTTCATATTGATTGTCTTGCAACCATGCTTTATACAGCTGATACAGCTGATATAATTTGACAAACGTTAACGATTCATCAAAATATTCTTTACACTTTGTAATAACATCAGACACTGTATTTGGTCGGTTGATCATTAAGTGAAACACACTGCGATTCTTGCTTATCAATTTTGTGGTAAATAGTACCCACCCACTTATCTGTAATATCTAGAGTATCAAAGAACATTTTTTTGCATACCTGAATTTCATCTATATTGATCATAAATGAATATCTATAGGTCCATTGGCGTCTTGAATGGTGAAGTGATTCTAATACTACTTGTTTTTTAGGCAATCTCTCAACGCATCTATGTACAAATTGTACCTGATCATTATGATTTCCCAGAGCCCAAAATTATGAGAAAATCTGACTTCTGATCAACGATAACTTTTGAGAACATTTTCTAGAAAAGTTATTATTACATCCTGGCTTCATTTGCTTTTTCCCTATCAACTTGCCCTGTTGGTTTGTGAACTCCAATCCCAATTTGTTTTCTTCCTATTTATGTTACATTTCCAATCGTCGGTATTGCGTTTCCTCTTGCGGCCTGGTGTACACTTTTTTGGCATGTTTTTCTTTTGCTTTGACTTCTGTTATTCTGCATTCGTAACAGTATAGTCTGTCTCAGTATTCAATTTTTCGTTTTGTTGAGAAACATCTAACTGCCATTTTTCTTCAGATTCATTGGAACAGCTATTTTCGAAAAGCAAAAGCAATATCTTCAATTGGTAATTAAGAGGTAGGAAATACTGATACTTTACCTTCATCCGAGGGAACATATTCAGACGGTTCTTCAGCAGAAAAAGGTTCTTGTTCTGTACTAGATTCCAAATCGACATACTCCTGGTTTAAACAGCTACTAAGGCGAAGTCGTAAGTTTTCTTTGAACTGTATCAAATCATTTCCACTTTGAATGACCACTGGGTCTGAGACCTGACGTGATGTACTCGGAAGAACGGAATTTTCGGTAATATCCACATCTGTTGTACGGTTTTCTAAGTTTTCTGTCCTACTAGAGAGCAAATTTTGTTCAGTCTCTGCAAAAAACAAAATTATTTCTACTTCAGCAACACTTTTTTATGCCTGATCACTCATCAACACATATATTTGAAAAGTAACGTTGTCTTAAAAAAAAGTTAGGTTAGCTTAGTTACCACTTACCACGTTCTGGACTCCTTCCACTGTTTCTCAAAGCTAATTCCAGTATATGTAAACTACGATTCATTTTGTTATCATATGCCTAAGATGTCTAAAAACCATGGTGTATTCACTTATACCTGTAAAATATTGGGACAAACTGGGGGACACCATCCCACTTGATAAAGGGAGTTATCTAGAGTTTCAGATGGCGCCGACGTCGTTTCTTGTCATAATTCAGTAAACTGCAATTACAGACCACACAGGGTGTTTTTGTGATTTGTGTCTCTGATCTGTTCTGTGATTGTGCTTTTGTCGCCTATAAGGTTATGTCAATTCGTTGTGAAATATTTTGAGGTTGATCGATCGATGTAACATATTTTAGAATAAACTATTCCATGTCCTTATGTCAGTGTTATATAGAATTTTCGAGAGGTGTTCCGAAATAATTCTGATTAAGAACCGTACCAATTTATTTTGTATGGTTAATTTTCTATTGATACGGCTCCACCGAGTTGGTATTTATGTATTTCTGTCCCTGTTTGCTCATGATAAAAATCTTATGATGGAACGGATAATGATTTTATGAAGTGCTGTAAATTTACATACAATTACTTAATTTAGCTTTCAAACCAATAAAAGTACGGGAGATTCAATCTTTTTCGCTTTCTGACACATCTATATTTTAGTCTGAAGGAAGTGTTTTGCGACATATCTAAAGCTTTTGACTGTTACGTAAGCTTCATCTCTACAGCTTCAGAGGACGAAGCTTCAATTGGTTCGAATCCTATCTGAGTGAAAGAACCTCTCAGCTTTTGGACAAATTAAGAGGTGTTCATTATTTTGGCAGACAACACGACTATCTTATCGCAAGAACTCAAATTACCTTCATATAGCGGAGTAAAAATAGCTTAAATCATGCTTTATTTTGGAATCCTGGAGGACTCCATGGATTTTCCAAAAACCTCCTGATATTACTTAGAAATTGCTTGCAGACAAAAGTTATAAACTTATATTCGTGCGCTGCTTGTTTATTAATTGTTTAAACAATGAAAAAATTGATTTTATACAGAATTCTGCTTTGACGTAATTTCATTTACGTACTATTTCCATACATATTTTTTCACTTTTAAAAACATGACTTCTTGTTAGTTGCATTTTTCTCCTTTCTGTAAAATTTTTGTTATGTTAATTTAATCAATTAGATCAAAAGTTATAACCAATTTAGTGTAAAGCACTCATGGCTGCGTGCTCCTCCAGCGCTGCACTTCAGAGTCGCCGCCTCACATTTTTTTCGCACGTTAGCAAAATTCTGCAGCTTACAGTTTTCATTTTAAAGAAAATTTTTATTTACCTTTTTGATGTAAAATTTTCCATTTTTGCGAGTGGCACCATTATTTATTCATTTTTTTAATATTCAATATACAATGTAATTTGGCAACTTATTTGTTGAATAATTAATTAAGCACACACTTTACGGTTGGTAACTTTTTAAATGTCGTTCCCAACATCATCACTAATGTACAGTAAAAAGTTACCATCATCCCCCAACTTCTAAAAGCTAAAATCTAATACTCCACTACTAGTAAAATGACTCGTATATGTATAAATTAATTTGAATCTTCTCTGAACTACCTTTGCCCATTGTAATAATATTATTATTACTTTTATATTATATACATTTTGTATAAACAATTTCCCATGAGATGACAATCATCTGACTAAAAGTATTGGAAAATTCTAAATATAGTGGATATTTTCTTCCAAAGAGCCATGGGACCCTCTGTGGCGGTTCGGAATTCACTAGCCAAAATCAAGATATCTTCATAGAATGAAAAGTCCACGCATACTTGTGAAATTCATGTGTCTATTAAAAAGTGATAATTATCCTAATCATATTCATTAGCCTTTCAAACTTGGGAGTGGGCCTTGTTCTTGCGAACAACTGCTTGGTTTAGATCGCCCTCCTCCGATTATCTTATGCGGGTGTTACTGAAAAATGAAAAAGAAGCATTCAGATTATTGTTTTCTCCCCTCATCTTTGTTAGTAGGGCTCACCTTTTCCGGAGAAGTCATTCTAAGATAGCTGGAAGCAGCCTAGACTGTCGCACACCAGGATTCATCAATTTCTCAACTTCATCAACAGATTTTATGATATCTACAATGAACTCTCTGATCTTGTTCATGTCAGAAGGTTGTTACAGAGGTAATAGTCCGGCAGAGATGGGCAGTGAATGGCTTGGTAATAGTTTATATCGGGAAGTTTAATGGAACAATGCCATCGGGGACATTTTCCAATTCCCTCAATTTTCAAGTTAATTCATCATCTAGAGACATCAGTCCACTCTCCTACCTTCGTGGAAGTTTCCACGATCCGAAAAAGGTCATTTGAGAATGAATCACTTTGAAAAAATCGCCAGGTAGACCTCAAGAAAAATCTTATTTTTGACAGACAGATGTAAACATTGTAGTAAGTTTCGAGGATTTCATCTCATTTTCGCGCCAACTGTTCTGAGCGGAATCTTGTTCGTTGAACTAAAATCTTTATAAAGGATCAATTCACAATTTTTTGCATGAAGTAATGTTGACAGAAAAAGAAAATTTCATAGGTTTGAAGTTTGACATTTTGCGTGACACAAACAACAAACATTCCTTAACCGCGACATCTACTAATGAAGTTCTAAGCAGAATTTAACGTTTTTCATTTGTTGTCCCCCAAAAATTCTAAGGAAAATCGAATCAGTGAATACACCAGGGTTTTTAGGCATCTTACATATGCCTATCAAATCGACACAACTAATTTGCAATCACAAAATACCACCAAAAACAGGAACGCACAGGTTTGCATTTATGTAAACAATAGCAGTTTCGACCGTGAAAAAGCAGTAACACAATAACATCAGGAGAATATGCGGTAAAAATTCATACAATAAGGCTGTATTTCTCTTTACAACCTTACATGCTACATATTATCTGAAATTACAAATTTGACGAATATAGTAAAGGTGTTACCCCCTTTTTAAGGCTGAAATGGTGCACGTAACTTGAAATACAACTTTTTTCAATCGAGTATCTGCCAAACTATTGCGATTTGAGATACGTCTTTTATACAACTGTGTTCGCTGCAGTTTGCTGAATACGAATGTGGCTGAATCTCAAATAGGACGAATCAGGAGTTACGACCTTTTTCGATGGGGGTGTCGATGTATTCGTTTTTTTTAATTGTTTTTTCTGCAAAGTGGCTTCAGCTCTTTTATGATATTTCTTGATCTTGTGCAATATTTGTGAAAATCTCCACTAGTTGCCTGAATGTTTTCATTTTAATGTGTGTTTAAAAGAGTGTGATAGATATACAAAGAGAGAACTGGAATGACCCTATATTTGAGAAATAACTGTAAGGACCATTTTCTGAATAACAAATGTTTTCTTGGAGTGAGTCATGTGTCCACAGAGCATGACCACATTATTCAGATGTGTTTTATTAGGGCAGCTAATAGTGTTTAAATATTTGTGAAATATTTTAGTTTACCAAGATTAATTTCTATTTTTACAAGCTTTGCTTCGTTCGTATGTCATTCTGTCACTCTGTCATTCTTTCCGCTTCAAAATTTGTAATACATTTCTGGAGCACTTGCCGACATCTGATTGACGATTGAGTTGAAATTTCATAATTTCGGTGACAATGCATTAACAAAATGGCGGCTCTAAGTTGGTGGACGAGTTTTGTGATTATGATATGATTCGATTCAAAATTGGTATATGGGGGTTTTCGGGGACGAAGATAAAATTCAAAAATTTAAGATGGCGGCTTTAATATGGCGGACATGTTTTATGATTATGGTCCGATTCGATTCAAAATTGGTATGTGGGGGTTTTAGAGGTCGGAGATTATGAATTTTTTGTCAAAATTTATAAATTCAAGATGGCGGGGGTTTTGTGATTATGGTCCGATTCTATTCAAAATTTGTATGTGGGGGTTCTCCGAGTCGGTAATTATGAATTTTTTGTCAAAATTTATGAAATGAAATGCGGCTCATGGAATTGTTATAGAAAAAACAAAATGGTGCTCTAAGATGGCGGACGAGATGAGGTTTATGGTCCGAATCTATTCAAAATTGGTGTGTGGGGGTTTTCGAGGTCTGAGATTATGAACTTTTTATCAAAATTCACAATTTTAAGATGGCGGACGAGTTTTGTAATTATGGCCCGATTCGATTCAAAATTGGTATATCGGTGTCGGAGATTATGAATTTATCGAAGATTTTAATTTTTTTAAAATTCATAAAGTGAAGGTGGTAACTCCAGATGGCGGATGAGTTAATCTTTAGATGGTCTCCTCATTGAAGGACTCGAGAACTCAGAACTTACAGGAATAATAACGATGCTTTAACAAAAATGCATAAATTATGGCGTACTTAAATACTAAAAAGCACAAAATAAAATAATTAATAAAAAACCTTTTTAAAGACAAGCTTTTATTCAAATACACTAAAAAGTAAAAAATAATTGCTTTGGATGTGTGAAGTAGGATATTCGTGAGTTATAGATTCAAAAGCTTGTCGCTTTTGTATTCGAACTGAAAACTTTGCGTGACAATCTTTTGATTCTATAACCACTGAATAACCTACGACACACATTCAAAGCAATTATTTCTTACTTTTTAGTGCATTTTAATAAAAGCTTGTTTTTAAAAAAGGTTTTTTATTAATTATTTGCATACATTTCATTAATATATAGATACCAATTAAGACTGTCATCCAATAAGACTCCTAGAAGACTTGCAGTTCCTCCGCTGATTTCCAAAAAACTTCAATTTTTTTATTTTATTCCGAATCAAACTAAGATATATCTGACCAATGATAGGCTAAATTATCCACTTCATCCTCTATGAATTTGAGAGTTTGTAAATCTAAATACATGTTGCATCATCATTATACATAATAATTTCACATTATTGATGTCCATGTTCTGTAAGTTATTGCACGGCGATACAAAGGTGAATTGGTGAATGCCGTCATCAATAATGCTATAAAATTAGTAACATTGGTTGAAAATAACATTGAAATGTCCTTCGGTAAATATGATACCATAGTCCTATGAATGAATTTTTTATGTTCAGAAATCAATAAACCAAAAATATTAACATTTAACTAACGAATAAAAAATGAAATTTGATTGATGTTCAAGGGAAATGCACAAAAAACAATTACTTTTACTTTCCTTTGTTTCCGTAATATGCTTTAATCGGGTTAAAACATGTCCTCTATTATTATTCCAATAGCTGGAACCATACCAAAGACTACAGACTACTATGTTCTGTGCTTTTGCACTAGAATAGTGCCATATTTCACAAGGCCTCCAATAAGTCCTCTCGTGAAACTTCAGTCATCCAGAGCTTTATAGCTTCGATGTTGACGTGCATACTTTTGCAGTACATATTTAATGATTTTGAGCAAAAGAGTTGATCTCCCAAGTGAAATTTTCGAATACTTTTCGAAAGGTAACAGATTTCAAAAAGACTGATTATTCGTTATTTTGAAAAAGGATTATCTAGATATCATCTGACATTTTCAATTTATCACAACTCATTGTTCTTTTACAGAGGCATTCTGCTTACCTACTCATTTTTTCGTTCACATATGACAAAATGGATTTAGTTACTAACATGATCGTGACTATATTGTTTGTGTATATTTCAACACAAACAATAGGTATTTCAGCAAATAAAGTAATAAAATATAATACCTTCAACAGTTTATCAAGCAATATTCTCCAAAATCCTTATAATAAACATATTAAAGTTATAACACACCATTTCATAGTTAATTAAATAATAAATGTTATTTGTTAGCCATGATCTCACTGTGAAATATGAATTAAAATTTTCAATGTCAATACACTTTCAATGTAGAGCATTCAGTCAAGCATTTCGATTTATCTGTATATATACAATTTATGATCTCATCTGATTAATTCGAGCTCATATAATCTTCCTTCATTTTATTTCGAGATAATTCTCTTTCCCCACTCAACACTTGAAAAGTTTAGAGTGCAAACAATAAACAGTAAAAACTGATATAATCTTAATGAACCTGAAAATCAAACACTAATGAAAATAATACCTTTTTACAAATCTCAAACTGGTGCATATTTAGTTTAAGACTTTTTTCTAGTAATAATTCGCTAAGCCTTTGAACATATTATTTTCTATACCATCAACTAGGATGAGTTCGGTAGGCACTCTAATAAGTAATTTTTAGACTTTCATTGGCGGTTTTTGATATTGTAGCCTTTAATATTTTCCTCAGAAAAGGCATTTATTCAAAATTATGTGTTACTTACTCAAAATCAGAAAAGTATCTCCATCGTTGTAATGATCATGAATGAGCAATCTTCTATACATAAGTGAAGAAAGAATACTTTGTATTTCGTGTATATTTATTTTGCAGAGAGCTTTCGGCACATAGCCTCAGTGCTTTTCTATAAAATATGAAACATAAAATGGTGTATAAATACACCAAACATTCCGATAAAATTGATACATAAAATGTTCTCTTAATGTTATATTCATTTATAAAATACATTATCAAAATAATATGACAGTTTGTTGGTTTTCTTCATTTAAATCTCAACTAAGGCTATATAAATACAAAAATGATTAAACACGAGCTGTGGAACTTTTCATAATAGAAAAAACGTGCGAATTCCATATTGAACTAGTATTTTAAAATCATGTTATTCGGTTGAAAAAATTATATAACGAAGTATTTTTGCTGTGGTTGGAAAATGTGGGAATTGGCACCAAAAGATAATTTTGTGAAGGGAAATTTTTCCGGTACAGATGAGTTGGTTAAGTAAGGTTTAAAAGAACAAACTAATATCCACCAAAAGCGGCATCAAGTGAGTTATTCCAGTCATTGTAAGCCATTTTCTTACTTGATGGAACATTACTCGGCATGTATGTTAATCTTGAAAAAAAAATTGTCTGAAATCTCATACACAAATACATTACGTGTGAACAAGTCTTGTATAAATCTAAGAAATGATTAGGCTCAGTTTCTCACAAATATCTTGAAACATATGCAAAATTTCACAATTGTATTGAAAAGCAAAAATCAAATCCAAATCCAGGATCAAAAAAAGTTTTATAAGAAAATATTAATTGAGACTGGAATAAAAAATCAAATAACTATCTGAATGAAAATGCATTCACAAAAAAAATACTTCAATTTAATCGTGGATTTTTCAATTAACAGAAAAATCTTTCTATCAATATTCAATTGAGAATGTTTCCCTTTTCAACATGAATACCCCACAAGAGGTTATCTTGACGATGGAAGATAGTAACTGAAGTTTATCTTTCAGTCGCAGATGATTCCACATCTGATTTTATGAACATCCTGTTTATGTTGAAAAGGGAAACATTCTCAATCGAATATTGATAGAAAGATTTTTCTGTGAATTGAAAAATCCACGATTAAAATGAAGTTATTTTTTGTGAATGTCTA